>WAAD01032197.1:329464-526588 GCA_013389945.1 Fregata magnificens | reverse complement strand
TCCGCGATGGTCCCTACCAGGTGCTGGGCCGCGCGGGGGCATCGAGGGCGTGAGGAGCGGTGGGCAGGTCTGCCGGGCCCGGGGCGGGGGAGCTGAGGGACGTGTCCTCCCTCGAAGGGGTCTGGGGACTGCTTGAGGTTTTTTTTAAACCAGGTTGTGGTCCTAAAAATGCGTCGCGCGCCTCCGCCATCGCCCCGCCGCCGCGGCGACGGCAGGCACCCCTGAGGAGGGGCGTCGGCGGGAAACGCTGTCAGCGCGTCCCCAAGCAGGGGTGAAAAGTAGCGCTGAAGTAGCGCCCACCTTCAGAATTGCCCCCCTGCCCCACTTCATCCTGTTCGTCAGGGCTTCGGGCAGCTATTTTCACTCGAGGCGGCAGTTTGCTGCCGCGTCCCTCAAACTCGGCCGATACTTACGCACGAGGCAGACGGGCAGTGCCGAGAAACGAGGGCCCGTGCGTGCAGTTCAGCTGCGAACCTCAGCGACCGGCAGGCGCTTGCAGAAGCGGCGCTGCGCGGGAGCGTACAGCGACGTTCAGCAGAGTGATGGCCTCTGACGCCCGGTGCTCCGAGCACCAGCTTCACCAGAAAGGGTCCGTTTGTTGCTATCACCGAGTGTGTTTCGCGGAGCAGAGTTACAAGAGTTTTCCGGGCACTGTCACTTTGTAAATGATATGTTGACCTTTTTCAACTGGAAATTGCTCTGAACGTGTCAAGGAGGCGAAGCCTTGTCTCCTGTTACTTTATTACGAGCAGTCCGTGTACCACGCTTTTGAAGGCATATGCTGCGCTGTGCTGCCTTCCAACTTAATTCTCGGCACACATGCGAAATATTAAGAGGAGCGACTGCGTCCTGATAGGCCTGTGGCTGCTATTTGAACGGCTGAAAATAGATCGCTCCCTCCACTCCAGACATCAAACCTATCTTTCTTAGTGCCTGACGTACGCTAAAACGGGACCTCTGTAGTTGTTTCTCCCTTCTTACCCAGGAGTTCGCTGCGGTGCGTGGATCGATGTTTGGAGCTGCGTTACTCAGCATCATTTGTGAGGGTGATGATGTAAGCATTAGTGCGATAACATTGTGTCTGAGGGGAGTTTAGGTGCTTCGACCTGACTCTGTTCAGATTAAATCTCCCCACATTCCTCATCACAATCAAGAAAGCCATTATCTTATTTTTCCAGTGTGTATTAACGAAATGCTTTGCACTTNGGAAGGCTTTTGCCTAATAATGTACGTCCCAGGAAAATCCACTTTCTGAAATCAGGGAACAGGCCTGTGTGGGGTTTTTTTGTTTTCAGTTTTATTTACTAGTTGTTACTATTATTATGAAATAGCTGGAGGCAGCTGTTTGAAAGTGCTAAATGAAACAACTCCAAAGCAAATATTGAAAGGTTTTCATCTTTTAAATACAGAGAGGTTGTCCTTGTTTCTGAAATACCACTAACGATTGTTAACCTGCTCGTTGCTGGAGAATGCTGTGCACGGCCCTGGCTCCACGTTGCATGTTGCATTACCTCCCAGATAACTCCACACATATGTGCCTTTGACAAGGGAAATGTCTGACAAAGTCCCTCATTTTTGCACGCTAGCGTTCAGTAAGGTCTGTCAAAGTCCCCCTGGTTTTTGCACGCTAGCGTTCGGTAATCCTGCTGACAAGGTACATGACTTCACTGAGCATGACGTTTGGGGCCCTGAACCATGTTCTGACACTGAAGAAATGCTGGCTCATGAAGCAGTATTGTTGTAATGGTATCACTGCACATCACTGATCCTCCCACTCTGTGCTTGACACAGACATTCCTCATTTGCTGCTCTGGTAGGACTGCCTAATTAAGGAACAGAGAAAGGCATCGGTTCAAAGTCATGTCTCTGTGTCATGGAGGCACATGTTCCCCTTACCAAGAGCTCCTTAGAACGTTGTTGCAAATATTAAAAAGGAAAAGCAAACCACACAGTGTCTGAGTGGGATGAATTCAAGTGGCTGAGGGTCGTACACCAGGTAGCACAGCATTGTGCTCCTGTTCTTGAAAATTCAGAGGGCAGGGATAGGCCAGGAAATAATGGGGTCTTGCTTTCGCTCCAGTCATAGCTGGAGGAGGAATTTGCTCTACCAGTTATTCCAAGGGTACTTGAAGAGGAAGGACAAGGCAGACTAAGCCTGTTGTCCTGTGCATTATAAATGGATGGGGAAGAGAACCATATCTAAGCAGAATTCATCCTCTATGGGGTGTTTCCCAAGAGGAAATCCAGTGGAAGCCTTATACGCACTATTCCTCTAATTACTGACTTTTTGCTTACAGCAGACAGCAGATCTGAGGTGCGCAGGGTCCTGGAACAAGGCGCAGCTCTGAGCTTCAGTTGTGGCAGGTACAGCTCTGGCACAGGGAAGCACAAGACAGGAGCATTTGTGCGAGTCTCACACTGAGCATGTGAGATTGGACACATCTCTGATTCCACGGGGGAACTGTAAAGCTCCACCTGCCTTGCTGTAGGTCCACCAGTTAAAAAAAACTCCACACAGATAAGCACAAAGGCAGTCATAACTCTCTTTGGGGAGTTCTGGCTATCAGGATGGTCTTTGTCTGCAAAACCAAGATTGTCCCCACGCTTCCTCTCCTGAAAATAGCTGGGTTGTTTTCCTTTGGTTTGCAGGTCCCGCCGCTCTTGTTACAAGTGCGCCTGGCATGTTTAGTGGCATTGGATGGGTCATTTACACAGTTGGACTCAAGAGTAAATATTTGACACTCGATAACATTTGAAACGATGTTCACTTGAACCTATCAAAGAGCTTGAAGTGATTATCTGATATTGTTGATACTATTATTTGATAATTATCTTGTCCCAGTGGACAGTTTAAAACCGGCAGAAGAGAGAGTTTTTAGTGGGGTTTGGTTCGGGCTTAATTAGGCAGTGTTACTTTAATTTTTGAGAAAGCATCTTTGGCAGGAGCATTTTCTAATTGGAGAGTGGAGACCAGATTTTTCAGCTGGACCAATGGATGTGGGTGCATGTGAATGAGAAATTTATTCTTCAGGACACAGCTAGGAAAGCTTTTGTACTTTCTGCCTCCCTGCATTTCCCAAGAGCTGACATTTGTTTATTTATATGGTGGTGTTACTTTTCATGGTGCAGAGTGGAACAGATAAAATATTCTGTCTTTCTTTTATACATACATCTATATGTAAGTATATGCCCTCCAGCACTTAGCTGTTTATATTATTTATGTTATATATAAACAGTTAGCTCTGGAGGGCATTCCTCAGTGGCTTAAGCATTGAACTGGTAATACCAAAGTTCTTGCACTGCGGTTTCAAATCTCTGGTGGCCGATGCATTCTTTCGTTCTTTTGACATAGGCTGAGCACTGTTCATTTTGCTCTGTGCAAGCCAGGAACTCTGTTTCACAGGCATTATTGTATTATTCTGGTCAGGTTCTTTCACTGCAGCCATCACACTGGTAGCAACATCTTCTCTGAGTGTGTTAAGCGACGTTTGTCATCAGTCACAGGTGGCTTGTTCTACTTTCACTCATCTCAAAGTTGCGCTGAATTTATCATTATAAGGATTAATTAAAAATATTAATTAAATATATTAATATTTTCTGTACTCAGAAGAGTGACTGTGAAAGTGGCCTGCTCCCCAGATGTAGTCTGCAAGCAGGTGAAAAAGGGAAAACAGTCCCATAAAGACGATGTAGCCAAGGAAGAGGAGAATGGGTTAATTCCTCCTACTCCCCTAAATTCTCATCAACGTCAGTACAAATCTGGAAGAGTCAGTGGGTTTGTCCCAGTTCCCTGAGGACCTCAGTGGAAGACAGGGTTGCCTGACTGGTGCCAAGAGCCAAGTTTGGCTTGTAAAACCTCAATTTAGGCAGTTATTTTACGCCGAGATCCTTTAAATGATCATGGAAGCCCTGACTTTGTTTCCTAATAACTTTTTTTTATGATCCACACTGTGCTTGCTGAGGTTTGGCCTCCCCTGTGCTAGCATTAAACATCCTCAAGTATTTTAAAAGGCAGGATTGTGTTCTGCTATCTTTGGCCCAAGTTTACACTTCCCCCATGTCCCAAGCTCCTTGCTTTGTTTACTAGTTGGCTGCCAGGGTACCCTACAGAAATAGCTGCATTCTGTGCTTCTGGACATATGTAACTTTTGGAAGCGCTCCGAAGCAAGCAGTATAAGGTGACCAGCTACAGGGAGAAGTGACGTTATGGTGCGATGAGCACAGGTGGATTAAAGCACAAACCATTCTGCAAAGCTGGGGTGGGATCTCTTGACTAACGAAGTTTGGTGCCAAGGCAGTGAAATGTTCTGTTTGTCAGGTTAAGGATTGCTGTCTGCTCCTTGTGCTTCTGCAGGAGTGAAGCTGGGTTCCGATAAAGACAATTTATGTAGCCAAGCCAGGTAAAATGAATAAGTCATATTGCCTTTGTGGATAGAAAACTTTGATCTGCTGTCATGGGCCCTCTGGCCTGCTGGGAGCCATTTGATTACAATGGACACGGGCACCATTTAAAGTCTTTGTTCCCCTCAGCTGTGAGAATGTTTTCCGAACCAAAATCAAGAAGACCCCCTGGACGCTGCATAAAAGCCACATTTAATTAAAAGTTCAGCAAGTGAATTTGTTAAATGTATGCTAGTGTAGGAGCCTTTTCAGTCCTAGCTCTCCAATCAAATCACTTGCCTCCTTTGAAGCTTTTTAAGCTTTGAATACATTCAATGAAAGTCTCCTCCATTCTGAAACTGTTTAACAGACTGTTTCCATCGCCAAAGTTTCTGTAGGTAGTGAGCAGAGGAACAGTTCGTCTGTCTGGACATGACACACCCTCCAAGGCCAAGCCATGGGCTTCTTAACTTCCCTGACTGTTACGGTATGTCCTCTGATAGAGCTCTCACATCCCCTGTGGTACTCACATTGAGTCCCTTGTGTGTAGCGCCACAGCAAAGGAGGGTGATACACAGCTTCTGTTACTTCTGCGCTGAGAAGTGTGACTCCAGCAAAAATGTTAGCCACTCTGTGGGGGTACGTCTGAGTCAGAGAAACTGCTTTGCCGAAACTTTGACTTATCTCGCTATTATCACTTCTCCTCTCACACAGAACACTGCCTGGAGAAGGTGTATGTGGGGTTTGGTTAGCTTGCAGTGACCAAAAAACCCCCAGCAACTAGGTTAGTCGGTTAGCAGGTTAAGAAAGGCCATAACATAGCTCTCTTCCTCTTCCTAACTGCTGTCAACGGTCCTTTCTAGCAAGATATCATCTTTGGAGGCCAATTGTAGTCTGCCTTTCTTATCAAGTCTGTTGGCTTATGAAACTGAAACTTCACCCATGTCTCATTACTGGAACAGAAGGGCTCCATCCTGGTCCCTTTGACAACTTTGGGAAGGGTAGTATCTCCACTGCTCCATTTATATTGCACCTCCTATGCGGTGTAGGAGGAGCTGGAAGCTGGCGAGCTGCTCCAGCTAACAAAGCACTGGCATAGAGGTGCCAGCTCTGCCAGCAAGTGTTTCTGTGACCTTGCACATGTCCCCTGTTGTGCCACTACTTCCCTTCTATGCTTGAGCTCTTCAGGTGGCACTTAGCACATGGGACCCTGGTCTCCGCTGAGGGCCCAACTCTACATGGTAATGACCTGACACCATCACTGCTGTGGAGTTCAGGAAGGTGACTGAAGAAACCACTACGCAACACTTTAGAGAGCACACAATCAGCTAGATGGTACGTAGAAGAGCTTTAGCCGCCTGGCTGCTCTGAAGAGGAGGAACAAGGTCTTTGCTCTTTGGTCTCTCTCTGGTGTCCACATGTCAGCATTCCCCTGTATGACTTCCCAGTGATGGTACTCTCAGCAGCAGTAGGATGAAGCTGATGGGATTCATGACAGGGCTGCGTTTTCCACAAATCTGAATCACTGGCTGTAAACCTGAAAAGGATCTTACCCATATCATGCTGCTACAGTCTGGAACAGCTTTGAGCAGTGAAAGAGGCAGTGGTCTTGGCTACAGAGAAGGAGTTGGTGCCAAGTGAGATTTGGATCACTTTTTCAACTTAACAGTATTAAGAGACAGATTTTTTCTGGGTGTTGTTTTTTTTTTTTTAGATGAAAGCATAAACTATTTGTGCCCCAGATTTCCCATGAAAAGCTTCCTATGGCCACTTGAGAGCCAACTTGTGAATTTGTCATACCTTGTCAAGTTCTTCCAAAGTATTATTAGACACAGGTAATCAATCCATAATTGTAAGGAAGTGCCAACACCAATACCTAACACAAAATACCTGCAACTCTCAAGCAACAGTTCTTAGGTGAGCACACTGTAAACTAAAAACCTCAGTGTTTCTACTCTGACTCTAGGATCTATTCAACAGATTACTCCTGGTTTTTTTCACTTCCATAAACCTCAGTTTCCTCTATGAAAAATACTATTTATCACCTTTGTAAAGTGCATTGAGATCTGATGGTGCGTTTTATGGCTTAGAAGCCAAATTCATTATTGATGGAGCCTAAGACAGGATATTTGAACATTTGCTTTGGCAAAGCTGCAGACAATATATATGAGTTGATGGATTCTTCTTATTTGACTTCTGTGTTTTGAGCCTTTGAGGTGCACTCAAATCACCTTTTCAGCCTTTGACCCACAGGTATGAGTACTGGAAATACAAACCCAAATGAGGCTTTTACATAATCACATGACTCCCAGAGCTGGGTTTTTATGGCACCACATTGCCAAGATTCACAATAAAAGCACAAGATGCGGCAGTGCCCCTTCTTTTTAGGAGAGAAAAGCGTTTCCCAACTTTTCATTCATAATCATAACTGTGTGTTTAACATATTTTCTTGCTCTTGATTCTGCATCAGTTTGTACTCAAATTAATCTCCCAATTAAGTCAGCCGTGTCCAAGCACTTCATGTACTTGATGCTCCAGCAAACTGGGAGCAAAGTGGGACTGGAACTGAGAGCGTATATGCAAGTCATCTGCTCTCCGTCGAGGCTGCAGCTGCACCCCAGCACTCGCAGGTGGCAGCCACCTTGTTCTGCATGTGTTGCCTCCCATCTGGTAGTAATGGAGGAAGGTTCATGTTTGTGGCTCAGGGTGGGAGAAAGACTAATAAATATTTCTTAATTTAATAACTTACACAAAATTCCAACACACTTACTGAAAAAATATAATTTATTTTGTTTTTAATTTGAAAATACCTCACGCCTGTGGCTTCACACACACGTGTTGGCATTTCCCTGAAGAAATTCCTTTTGTTCAGGAATGGCTCCTGTAGCTATTTTTATCTGTCTCAGTTATAATTCTGATGTGCTTGCAAACCCAGCTGAATCAAGTTGCAGAGAAATTAGTACCAATTAGAAATCAGCATGAAAGTGCTTCTGACACAGTGAGGAAGCAGATCTTGCAAAGCCATTTACATGCTGCCTGAGCCTGAAGCTGGCTGAAAGACCCAGTAAGATCCTGGATGAGCAGATGAAACCCCAAGAAGGTTCATCATGGCTATTCTGTTCTGAAACAAAACATGCTATTGTGCAGGACTCATCCCTGTGGTACCCTGGCTTTATTACAGAGCTCTGCAGGCACTTCCCTAGAGTAGGTGTTATACAAACACCCAGTGAGAACCATGCCCTTCCCTGCATACCTGATGGCCTCAAGAGACAAGATAGACAAAGAATGGAAGGAGGAACAGAAGCACAGAAAGGTCGAGTGTCGTGCCCAAGGTCAAACAGCAGGTCAGTGGCAGAGCTGGGAACGGAGCCCAGATTTCCTGACTCCTAGTCCAGCACTCTATTAATCATCTCTTTGCTTTGTGTTCTGCGGCCCCTTACTGTCCATAGAAAATATGAGGACGACTTTCTGACAGCTTCAGAGTTACTTCTTAGTTTTGGAAACTGTTGATCATGAGCACACTATTGAGATAAAGAGGTCATGTACTGGACATATGCATTAGAGGATTCAGAACTAAGTGCTCTAAGTATCGATTTCATTCCAGGACACTGAAAAGCCATATTTCATAATCCCAAATGTTTTTTCTAAGTCAGATTTTTTAAGTCTTTTTTCCCTTACATTGTGTACGAAAGTGGTTTGTTTTTACAGAGTTACTCATCACAGTTGAACTCCTACATTGGTGCTTGCCCTATAAATTATTTCTTCCTTGAAAACGAGTTACAACAGTTATTTAGTTAGCAGGGCTTTTCTTGTCCATGGAATTTACCAATGAAACAGTCAGAAAACCAGAGAGTCAACAGTCCTGAGACACTTGTGATTCTTACTTATTTTCATTCCTCACCATACGATGTATTCAGTTTTCAAAGTCTTTCAATGGAGTTATCTTGATCACAAAGTTAATTATACCTGTGAGATTTTTTTTCTTCCCAAAAATTTTGACTTGAGGCAAAACTCTGGCTACCGTGGTAATGACTTATCGAGAGTCTCTTGTAAACAATAGTATAATCACTTTCTTATAGTCATGGCAACAGTGTTTAAGCAATGAGCTTACTGAACACAATGTGCACTGTCTCCACTGAATAGCTATTGCAGCACTGAAGTATATGCTGCTCATTTTCAGAGGACTCAGGGAACATAAATTATTCAGCAAAACAACACTGCTTCAGAAAGTGTCTTTGAAATTGTTGTATTTTGTACTAGCCAAAGAAGGATGCTTATCAGTGCTGATGGGGCTGTGTTTAATTACTGCACAACAGTGTACTCTTTGGGCCACTGAATTTAAGGGTGTCTGTCTCAAACCATTTGAAAACTGTGCTACCTGTCGGCAGGGTCATGCTTCTTCTGGTAAAGTGAAATTACCGCCGTGTGAAATCCCTAATGTGGAAGGCAGAATGGCTCAGGAGGATGCATCCTGAACATATGCATGGTGTGAGAGATGGTGACTAGTTACAGAAGGAGGAATTTGTTTTAATGAATGAGGGGTTCACTCCAGCGGGGCCCATCCCTTCCTTGGCCCAGAGGATCACCTGGATTCCTGTTCAGTGGGTTGGGGAGGCACCTTGGAGAGTGGATGGCTTCACAGGAAGCTTCAGAGTTGAACCCCAAGACAAGGAGTCGCCTCTGGTTTTTCTGTTTATTTTGTTTTTACAGCTCTCTCATTCAAATAACTAGACCTGGAGGAAAGACCTTGTTGGCAACAGTTGTTGTTTTGGGATGAGTCATTCCACCAGATTTCAGAAATGCCACCCCAGTGACAGTTGGCAAAAATGCTGCATGGGCTGTTCAGTTTATGTTTTTCACTTTGGAAAATCAGACCATTTATTTAGGGTTCTGTTGCTTTAGAAACCATCTCCAGACACTCCAGTTTTCTCCCCATTTCCCTTCCTCTCCCTTCCCTTCCCTTTCCTTTCCCCTTTTTCCTCTTTCCGTCTCCTTCCCCTCCCCTCCCCCCCCCTTTTTTTTTTCTCCTTTTTTTCCCTTTTTATCACTGCTATGGTATCTCAACATCTGAGCTTTTGAATCTCGATTCTGACCTGATTGGCCCCTCCTGAAACCGCCTATGAGAAATACTATGGATGTGGCACTGTGGAACATCAGCCTAATGCAGAATTAAGCTCTTTATTTCTGGTCATTATGCTAGTTTATAGTCAATTATTTTGTTTTCCAAAGAAATGCATTCTCTCTGCTTCTCTAAAAGCTTTTGGTTCAACATCCTTCCAAGCTAGATACACTTGGTCTTCAACATGGGGCTGCTTACCTCTATGGCCCAGTTCCCGGAAACAGTTATTAAGCATGTGCTTAATTGTGCACACATGGGTAATCGCACTGAAATCAAGATGTGTAGAATTAAGCAAGTCTAGAAGTATTTGCAGGGTTTGGTCTTTGTTCAACAAACAGGCCTCAGCCTGGCTGTAGTCCACGACATGCTACAAAAAGAAACTGAATTCAAAAGTAAGTAGCATATTAATTACCAATTGACTTATTTCCTTAAACCAGTTAATTTTGTGCTTTTAAAAACTACTTTCCATTTTTCCTGCAAATCCAATTGCCCTTCCTTTCACACTCATTTTTCCTCCTCACTGCTCAACTCCCAGCAGACCTGAGCTGCCAGCCACATGATCCCCTTTCATAATGATTTGAGTTCCGATGTTTCTTTTTTCCTACCAACTTTGTGTATTACCATAATGGTTCCTAGGACATATTTTGGCTAGCTTTTAGGGAGAGAGAGAGTCACAGTGTTTCAGACCTTCATTTCCAAGTGCAGTATTAAATATAATCCTTATAATTATAACACTGCCACTTGGACCACTGTAGTTCAGGCTATGTCAATATGTCGTCAAAAGCTCTCTTTCTCAGGAGCTGGAACTCAGTCATGTTGATTGAATTGAAATTTGATGGCCTGCAGCTGCAAACACACTCTGGCCCCATCCCCCCGCCTCCCTGCTTTTTAACTTTTACCACAAAATCTTCTTGCTTTCTGTCAAAGTTGTGAGTTTACAGAACAGAGATAATGGCTGACTCCAGGCTAAGTTATTCTGAGCCACCCCTTTGGGTAAGTCTAGATTGTCCTTCGAGGGGTGCCCTGAGGCAACCTGAAGGCACAATCTGCTATCTGTGCCGACGGTGCACCTGAAAGCACAGCCCCGGGTGCAGCGCGAAGGCTATCCTCAGACTACACATGACCATTCTCCATGTTAGAGCTCTTAGGATGCCATCAGTGTCGCACTCGGCAGCTAAAGAAGCTGTAGACGCACTGGGGCTGAAGTCTGTGAGGCTCCTATGTGAGCAGGCCTGGGAGCACCGCAGTCCTCTCCCCTCTTGTTGCCTTGGTCAATCGCCATACAGACCTCACTATTCCTCTAAGCAAAGGCATCAGGACCGGGGTAATTCCCAGCAGCAGTTTATACTGCAAGTTTAACACATGCTTTTTTAGCCCTAGGGGACTGGGGGAGAAAACAGCTTTGAACTGGAAAAAGAATAATAAAAATTGGTATCCAGTAGTTGTATAACATGATCCTGTCATTTTTGATACTTAAAAAACAAAACAAACCTCCAGCATTCATAACATGAGAAATTCAGGTTTTTAAAAGTGCCACTTGCACAGTAACTACTTTTCATAAGGCCCTTTAGACCATGTATTTACAGGTGGACCAGAATAGCTCTGCAGAAGTTAATCCAGTCCCTTGAGTAAACAGTATGTACTTCTAAAACTTTCTGTATATACCAACCATATGTAAGGCCTTTGACATACATTTGTACCACACACAATACATCTGAGGGGCCCTGATAGAGCCAGGATGGCTAGTGAGGTCGATAACCCCCTCACTAGCATACTGGATGTGTGTTCATTCTGTCAAGCCCATGAAGGGTAACTGCATTTGGATGACTGGTGTGTCGAAAGGGCAATTTACTGAAACGGTCCATTATGTGGTTCTCGGAGCCCTCTCCCAGGATGTACTGTCTGTGCTTGGGTCTCCCAGGCTGTCATCAAAGCACAGCCTCTTTGAAACAGGTCAGAAGGACTCTTCACCACAGCCTTGCACTGCCTTTTTTGCTCACAAAAGTCACACTCATCCCCTTCCCTTGCAAAGTCCTTCTCTGCCGTCCCCCTCCTCCACTTCCCAAAGCTATTAGCCATTCCTCCTCCTCCACATTCACCCCTCTCTCACCTGGGCTATTGCCCTCCCTTCTCTCCTTTCATGCTCCTGACACTGCTTTGTAATGTTGTTTTTCTGGCCTGGAAGAGGGGGCCAGAGGGCTAGGCTAACAGAGAGATGCTGAACACATGGTTTCCACATGTTCTCCTCATCTTCCCTCATACTGCTTCTCTAGCTGTCTTTCTCTCTTTGCTTCAACTGGCAATCTAATGACCATGAGTGTACTCTCTCCTCCTCTTAGATTTACAAAGGATGAGCTCAAAGGTCCTGCGTTGTTGTCACAAGAAACGTAGAGCAAAAACTTCTGTGAGTTGACAATGCACTTCTAGGTTCTCTGGTCTCTCACTGCAGGCCATGGGTGCTCACAAACTGGGCATGCAGTTGTGAATGCTCAGCCTCCAGTTCAGAAAAATACTTAAAGAATATGTGTGAAGTTAAACATACGATTAAATGCTTTTCAGTTTGAGTGCTGCTTTCTTGAAGTGGGACCCCATATTGGAGAAGGCATCCATATTGGCCTGATTCAGAAAATACTTAAGAGTATACCAAAGTTTTAAGAATAGTAGTACAGCCACTATCTTGCATTTTTAATGACTGTTAAAGAGGGCAGGGTGATGTGGGCAAGGCAGAAAATGTGGAGAATCTCCTGGTCATCTCTTACATTTCAACTCATGCTCCGGAATCTGAGTGTCTCTGAACTCTAAATACATTTTGGTAGTGCTGCTGCCTACGTGCCACTGTAATGTTCTGTAATGCAATTGTGTTGCGTGCTCATGTGCAGATTTTTTAAAGCAATTACAATTTAATGAAGAGCAATTAAGTCTTAAAAAGGAAATGTTCTTACAAAGTTAGCAGTATTTCTATGACTGTGCTTGATGGTGAGTTGGACCCTTGGATTCCTCTCCTGCATCCCAATGATCAGTCTGGGAACAGCTAGGAGTCCAAATCTTTTTGACTTATAACATCTAGGCGTTTAGTCTTCCCTGTATGGAACTGAAACCAATGGGAACTGGACACCTAATTGGATTTTTGGATCTCAGCCTAAAATCTCTGGAGTGCTTTGGAAAATTTATCCCTAGGAGATTTTGCTTGAGTCAAGAATATAGACTGGGGACATTGCTCACAAAAAAGACCCAACATGTGACATCAGTGCATCAGTCAATGAGTCATCCATCAGTGCCAGAGGTCAAAGTATTCTTTGTATTTACCTAAGAAGTAGTTACCTATTTACTTTCTGAAATGATGCTTGTAGTACTAACATGACATTTTGGTTTGCTGTACAGCAAAAACACTATTTTTAAATGCCTTGTATAAAGACAGGCCTTGTTGTTTCTTTAAAAGTTAGAAATACTAGAGAACAAATGTAAAAGGCCCATTTCCTTCCTTGATAGCATGTGTGGTCTAGGAAAAATCCCAAATTGTGCTAGTAAGAGACTGTCCAGTCTCTCTTGCCGATGATATAAGTGTTGCTCCTTCAGAGAAGGCTGAATTGTTATTTTATCATTGCCTTCTTCTGATCTGTCATTTTCTGCTTTCCCTCTGTTTTGGCTTTTTGTTCTTTAAATATAGTATTGAAAATATATTTTTAAAAATGAAGGCAATAATTTATTAAAAAGGGATTTACCTGTAAAGGACTCTAGGCATACCACACACAGGCGGGTCCCTGCCAGGAAGTCCAGTGTTAATGCTGAAACTCCATCTCTCAGGCTCACTCTTTCTCATGGGTGCTTGGTCCATGCTGGGTGCTGGGATGCCTGGACTTCCCAGCACATGTGGTAACCATCAATCTTAGTATGGTGTTAGAGGCCAGTGCTAGGAGCTGAGAGCAGAAGCAGAGCTGAAGGGCAAAGGAGGAGAGTGAAATTTTGCTGTCTGTGCCTGAGCGTCTCTCTGTACAATCCTATGACATGTAAGCAAAGGAAGCTTGAAAATTACCCTGGGAATAGGAAAACAAATCGGTATAGAGCAGGATCATCATCTTTTCAAGGAGGAAAAAAAGAACTTGGCTCCTGCCAAGTTCTTTTTTTTGTTTTTTCAAGGAAAAACCGCCACTGATCCAATTTGACCAACTCCACAGCAGCAGTGCAACAGGCACTGAGTGGCCAGATCTCCTGTTTTATGAGCCCTATTACAAAACATTCACATGCCTAAAACTTGTGCCCTTCCTTCTCTTGATACGCCTTGTCTCCTCAGCCCACGCTTTCTCCCTCAGCACTTAATCCCTCTTTAGCCATCACCTTTTCCTGCCTCACAGACCTCTCCGTATGCTCACTTCGAAGCTCCTGTGGGCACCAACTTACTGCGAGTGCTTTGTAGGGGAGTCAAGAGCCATTGCCGCTCACAGGAGCAAGTAGCTACCTGTCAGGACTTAGCTTCTGCTGAAATAGTCTGTAAGGGTACAAGGTTACAGGAGCAATGGGTTTGGAGGCAAAACAAAGCTGCCTATAGCAAGACACATTTAAGTCAAGTCCTTCATGAACAACTGTGCCGGTCAGAGTCTCTCGTAATCCTCTCTTATCTAATCTAACCTATTATTATCTTTACTGCATTTATTATCTTGTTATCAAGGAATGACAGGAAGGAGATTGGAACCTTGGTAAAAGCATGAGGCAGAGAGGCAGAAATGAGGCATACTGTTGAGCAAAGGTTGAAAGAGCTGTACAAGCAGGGCACTGAGCATTGCAAACAGCAGACCTTCTTGTCCTTCCCCCATCCCACTGACTTTGCAGTGGCAAGAACTTGGTTGCACAGCCTGTTTGGTGCAGCAGACCGTGAGACCCTATAGCCCAGAAATGGGTTGTTCAAAAGTTTCCTGTGTCTTAGAGGGTTTCTCCAGCAAAATTCAAATGCAAAGCCATAGATGTCAATAATACCTCTGATCATTCGTTCAGGAACGTTATTAATGAGATCATTTTTCTGAACATGTCCTGCAGTTTCTGCACCCTGGGATTTCATTTGGTTTGCCTGTTGGGAATGAGCTACAGCTACTGTCAGTGTTTATTTCCAGTTAGTTTTACTTGTGGCACTCCTCAGTGGCCCATGGTTAGGATGCTCCAGTTGATCAACCCTCCTCCTCACTGCCTCCCCCTTTCGTTTATTTGTCTGGTCTTGCATCACAGAAACACTTCTAGCAATTCCTCTTACATAGCAGTTACTGAGGCAAAGGACTGTCTAGTTACACTCCAGCAGAAACTCAAGTGAGTAAAGGCTAAGAAGGATGCACACTTTGCACAAGTGATTCCCAAACCAAGCAGGGCAGGTCAGCACCCAGAGGTGCTTATGAGGGCCCATTAAGGGATTGTACTCCTAGGACACGGCATCAGAAGTAAAGTGGGGCCCCATATGAACCAATATACAAAGCTTCCTGCCTCTTAGCCAGGTTAGGGATGCGGTGGTGCCATGTCTTTCTGCAGTAGCCAGGATGGGCTGCTTAGCAGGAGACACAGTCAGTGCCTTCCCCACTCACAGCAGGCAGAAGAAGGTCTGCTTACTCATGAAAACTTAAGCAGGAGTGTTTGGTTCTCATTTAAACAGTTGCAGCTTGCACTGGTGATGCGGCCCACTGGTGTGTATAAAGGCTGTGGGCCAGCAGTAAATAGCACACTGATGTCGTGGGGGGTGCAGACATGCAAACCAGAGCAAGAGGTACCTGGGGCTGTTGTGGCTAATGGCAAGCAAGAGAGACCTTTGATGTGAAGTGGGCAGGGCTGCACCGTAAAGTAGGATGATGGTATGAAGGACTTCACATCTGTTTTCCCAGCGTGGGCTAAGTGATTCCTTGGCTTGCACTAGGAAGATGGTTGAGAGTTTTCACCCCATCAGTCTGGGAAGAGAATGAGTCCTGGTGTTGCAGAGTGAAAAGGTCTGATCTACTGACAGGGAATGGCTTTGCATTGGCATTGCCCAGGGAAGGGCACTCGAGTGGCTAGGTACAAAGCAGAAGGTGAACATGTAGACGCTTGGCTAGGGCAGGACCCTTCAGTTTTATACACAATCTCATCATTTCCTTCTGATTAACACCAGTGAGAGAAAGAAGAGCATCTGTACCAACAGCAACAAGGCTGAAATTTCATCTGTGGTTAATAAGCCATTTGATCTTTGCTCTTGTGGTCTCGCTGGAATCCAATCTGATCTCCTCTGGCTGAGGCATCCCCTTGGGACTGACATCCCGATGCACGTCTGCAGCCATCACCAGTGGCACATGAGGGAGTGATAGGGGGAATGTCACATGCATCCTTAGGCTCCCCAGACTATTGAAGGGAACCCACCAGCAGCTGAGGCAGACTAATGCAAAGCTCCAGATTGCTCTTCTGGGTCTGTAGGTTTTGAGACTGCTGTGGCAGTGTATCACACAGTCCCTGGAGTCCCAGGAGGGAGGTGTGGTGTTGTGTCTCAGTACGAGCCACTGGGGTTGTGCTGGTGACCCTGTTCACAGAGAGGACAGTAGTCATGTTGCCACTGAAGAAAAAAGGACTGGACTCAAGCCTAAAGTGAAATGTTATGTTCTTAAGTTAAGGAAAAATCAAATTAAAAATAATTTTCATAGCAGAACTCAGCTTGGATTGACTGGCTTTGTTCAGGTCATCAATACATAATCATAGGGTAACCTCTTTTTTTGTGTCCTTGTTCATGTTAACACACAGAGACTTGCATGCTAACCACTATTTTCACCACCACCAAATTCTAGAGGTCAGGGACCTCTAGAATTAAATTTACGAGCTATCATAGTGTGGGCTGAAGAACCAGCTTTTTTAGGGTAGTAGCTGAGAGACTCATTTCCTCTGTGGATGAGCCACAGAAATGAATGCCTAACACACGCTGACCAGTGGGTTATATTTTGGCACCTGTACTGTGCAGATGTAACCCAGCGGCCAGGGTGAAGCAATCTTAAAATGGCATTGAACATATGCAGATGTAACCCAGCAGCCAGAGTGAAGCAATCTTAAAATGGCATTGAACATATCATCAGTAGGACCTCATCACACTGTGGACATCATGCTGTTGATGTCAATGAGAGTTAAACTCAGTGTTAGTTAGGGTATCCAGTTTTGTGTTAGCTGCTGCAAATCCTACCTGAGCCATATGTACGTCTATTGCGTAGAAAGCTCACCCTCTTCCTTAAGATATTTACTATCCACACCAAAACGTCTCTAATGTAGGTTTGAACAAGTTAATCTGACTGAGGGCATGGTTTAGAGCAGTTCTGCACTAACTTGGACTGAAACCCGTGTAGCTGAAGTGCTGTTAGTGCACCAAAATCCTTCCCATGGTTCTTGTTTGCACCAGTCACCCCAAAGGATGGACAGATTCTCCCACAGGTTGTACTGGACCCAGGCAAACTGCAGACCCTCTGTACGAGGGACCGTGGCCTGCAGTGCCTCAGTCACACATGTGTCAGTGAAGAAAGACTAATGGTGGTGGGATTTTGCCATGGAGACTGACACCTTCAGGTCACTGGTCCAGCAGCAGAGGTTCATACCTTCAGGCAGACTTACTCCGAGGCCAGGCACGCTGAAAGCACAGTGCTACCTAAGCCTCCATTTAAGCCTGAATACTTGATGTATTCTTTCCATTTTGAACTTTTTCCAGAGAAATCATTTTTTCAAATGTTATAAAAATAGCTAAATAATTTTGTAAAGCCTGAAGGACATTCTTTTGCACCAGGATCTGAATTGGAAATGGCTGTTTTGGGGCCAATTTACCTTCAAAATTCTACTTTGTCCACAAGGAGCTAGTCGGCCTATGGCATTTCCAGCCTACAAAACTTTTTTACTTTAATGAGGGCCTTAAAACTAAACAAGCAAAATCATAGTCCAAAGAAATTATAATATTGCTTATACCAGGAAAACTATATCCACTCTTGAGTTTGCACTGGTGAGGTTTAATGGCAGAGAACTGCCCATACTTTTATCCTCACTGTCACATATACCCTCAAATTATCCAAAACCAGGGTAGCTTTCCTTGCACAGGGCAGGTTCTTGCCATGTCTACAGAGGAATATAAAGCCTGCGGACATACCTGTCAATCTTTTACAAATTGCAGATCCTCTAGAAGTTCTCCAATGCATATGAAGGTTCATTTACAACTAATTTAAGCCCCGTGGCAATTGATTTGCTTTTCTTGCTTAGCTTTCACAGACCCTTCAGAAGTAGTCCTCAGACCCTCATGGGTCTGCAGAACACAACTTGAAAACCACTAGCTCTTAGTTTAAATAAGATATTTTGGGGCCTTCTGGGCCTCATTTTCTATTGCCTTGCAGCTTGTGAGGTCTTATATACCTATGCAAAGTGAGAGTAAAACGCTACCAGATGAGGATGGTGGTATTCAGTCCTGGTGTTGGCCCTTATTTGGACAGGTGTGAAGGACGCCAGTGCGAAACAGTGGCAGCCAGCGCTGTAACTGCTCCCCCCCATGCAGATCATGAGCAGTGCTACTCACAGCACAGAGCTGGGGAACAATCCTATTTGCAGAACCATCAGTCTGCTGTTATCCCTTGAGAGCCAGGCACCGGCCCAGCAGAAGTGCACATCGATAACCATGGCAAGGATCAGGCCGTTAGACACCTTGGAGTGACACATGATTCTCTTGGGCTAAGGGACTCGACTCAGCGTTGGACTCTTGCTTTGTCATGCTGTTTGCACCCCAGTTCAGTCTCAATATGCTTACGCTTTTTGGCATTCCATGTCTTGTACACGCAGCAACAATCTTTTCATTTAAGCAAAAGTACACTGAAAAGTGTTGAGTGTTTCAGTGCCTTTTCTTTCCTTTGATCTCACCTAAAGCTCCATGCAGAGGGTAACGCGATCTCCGTCGCTATCTCTTTCATGCCTGATAATTAGCACAGGTCCATGGGCTGGGTGCAATGCTATCCTTCCCTGCGCTAAGAGGGGAGATGTAGAAGGGATTGGAGCGATTGTTTGCTGTGTTGATGACTGTGGTGTTGCCATGGAAAAGCTGGAAACTTCAGGGGAGTTTGTGTTTTGTTGGGCAGGGAGCCAGTGGGCTCTGACTTACTACAACTGTGTGAGTGAGCGAGCCATGCAGAACTTTATCCCTCTGTAGCAATTCCAAGGCAAGGAGCAAAAAAAAGGACAGGACTGCTTTAACAAGGAGGAGTGCAGTGCACTTTGCTAAGGCTGATTGCATTAAATACAGGAGATGCAAAAAAAAATCCTTTGCTATTTTCCACATTTTTTTTTCTTTTTTTTGGCAGAATGTGTCCACCCTCTTCTAAGAACTGAATTCAGAGCAGTGCGAATAATGAGATCTCAAGTAATCCTCCTGGAAGCCAACAGGGCCATTTAATTGGCTGTATCTGTACAGAAAGGAGCATTTAGAGTTCTGCTGAGTCTGAGTCCATTAAAGTCTTTGAGCTGTTCCAGAAACAAAAGTTGAGGCAGACTATACTGTTTTCATTATCTATCCTGAATGAAGTGCAAAAAGTAAATGCATAGCGTAAACAGGGAAAAAAATTAATCAAGGCCCAGGTCCAGCAAAAAACTGTCTGCATACTGAGCTTCCCGTGCTCTGAGTAGTGCCATTATTCCCTGGAGGTGGAATTAATAGCGATGCATGCTTTCTACAAATCACTTTCTACCGGCAGATCTCAAAGCAATTTACTAAAGCAGCCAATCCCATTACTTCCACATTAGAGAAGGAATAACAGGGGCTGCAGGGCTCATCCAGGAGGCTAGACCCTGCCTGAATCCCTGGTTAGACACTGCCTTCTCATCACACTCCCTCTGAGTGTACAGAAACTAGGTATAGGTTGTCAGCGTTATTCTGAAGTATGAAAACACAGCTGCATAGTTTTATTTGTTGGAAGTGTGACTTTTCCCTATGACCCTGGCTGCCATGCTGTGTTCTCATGTTGTATTTAATTGAGATAGAAGCACATGCCTCTTCCCGACATGTATTTGAGCAGGTGGGAAATGGGAGGGTTTTGTTTTGGACTCTCTTGTTTTCAGGGCTTCTGGATGTTTAAAAAAATTAATTTTCTATAGGAAAAAACTGTTGTGGGGGTAATTTTCTGATTTTCTTTTTTTAAATCAGAATTTCCTACCTGACTGTTCAGTGTTATAATAGATGCATCTAGGAATGCTATTTTAACATACTCAGGGAAAGGTGTTATAAATGTTCATCATAAATTGTCATCTGGCAAAGCTCTGATTTCTATAAGAACAGGAGAAAGCAAAATTACTTTCTATAGGATTTGGTCAGGGAACACACAGGGAAATCTTGGCTCTGCAGCAGTCAGTGACAAACTTCTGGTGCTTGCAGTCCTCCTGTGATCGTACTCAGGAGGTGAATCCTGCAAAACCTCTGACAATGTGAGACCCCTTCTATGGACTGCAGCCAACAGCATCACCTGTTTACTTCCAAAGGTAAAGACTGCCTGGGTGCCATCACAATCTCTGATGTTAGGCTGGCTTGCAGTATTCTGTGGTTGAGCTGGGAGCTCTAGCTGAGAAGCTGGGGACAGATCTTGCCAACATGGGAGGTGACAGAAACTCCTATTGATCTCACTGTGATCTAGATAAGGTCCAAAGATTAGATATCACCATAGGATCCAGACATGGTTTGTCAGTGAACCCATTGCCTCCTTGCTGTATCTCATTGCATTTAACAGGATTTATCTTGGGAGCTGACTTTCCAGTTACTTGGTGGCTGTGATGTCTCAAGAAGTTTACTACTGCTGCAACAAGAAGTGGACTAACCTTGTGTTCCAAATACAGCAGGGCAAATCAATTAGTGTAAATAATTGGGCTTCATGGAGCTGTGACAGCTTACACCAGCAGAGGACTTACCCAAGGAGTTGAAGAGGTGTTGGTTTAAAGCTAATCATCTGCTCAGAGGAGTTACTTTTATCCTGCCTTTTTTTTTTTTTTCCTCTTCGCTGTTAGTTGTTCTGTGACATTGCTGGTTCAGTACAGAAATTCATGTCCTCCCTGCAGAGTTCTAGTAGCTATTTGTTCAGGGACACTCCAGATTAATGAGATCTGCTACATCTTTAATCTTTCCTCACAGCATGCTGTGCTTGGGATGCAGTGTGTGAGAAAGACCAAAAGTGAGGGACACAAGAAATGTATTCACACAGGAAACTGAAACTGCGCTGTCATTCATTCCTGTAGTGCAAATAACCCGTTCTGTAACCTCAGCTTCCTGATTCTCGTGTGGTTGGGGCCAGATTTGCCACTGATGCAAACTGGTGCAGCACTACTGACATCAGCTGAGACGCACCGGTTTACTGCAGGAGATAATTTGTTCCAAGTCTTTTCAAAAACAAAAACAAGGGGACAATAGATGTAGATGAATCTAAAAGCGGCGAGGTCTTATGAAATCAATGGATTGTTTTTAATAGTTGATGAGCATGAAGGCTGGGCTTCTTACTGACACTTGGACCCACTTCTACCACTGTCTTCCAAATGAAAAGCTTCTACTGAGTGCACAGTGGAAGTATCCACAAAGTTGTTTATCTTTCAGGGAGTCATCCTTAAACTGAACCATGTTTTGAAAATGCATGTTCTTTTGTACGCTGCTCCATCCGAGGAACTACTGATGTGTCCTTCTCTAAGGACCTTAACATTTCTCAGCTTTTCCTCCACTAGCCACAGAGGAGCTGGCTGGTATAAACTGCAGCAGCAATTTTCTGGGGTCATGCATGCTGTGGTGTCAGAGAAATTCGGGAAGTCAGCTTCCGGAGCTCCTGTTTTATTTTCCTTCCCCAAGGGAAAAATGGTCTTAATAGCTGTTGAGCCAGGCCCAGCTAAGGAAATGTCCAACAGCAGGTCTGGCTATGTTAGCTTATCCACTTCCAGGCCCCCAGATACGGGTGTCAATGGTACTTATGTTCTTCTGCAAGCATCAGGGAAGGAAAGCTGGCATAACTGGGGTGAGGTGGGCAGAAAAGGGAAGGAAACCTCTGCGCACTCTTTCCTCTGGCCCCAGGGGATTTGCTCTGTTTGCATTGGGCTTGTCTGAGCTTCAGGGCAGCGGGCAGAGAGGAAGCTGGGGTGAAGCTGTAAACTTGCTTCAAACTTAACTGCATCCTTGTCCTGACGCCTTTTTTTATTAGGCAGTGGTGTACAAAGCTTCCCCTATACATACCAAAGTCTTCTCCATTTGTCTTAGTGATGTCTTCTCACTGAAGTCTTACCTTTTACCAGGTAGCAGCATTTCAGGCTAGCCAAGTGAGAAGGAAGGGTCATGGTTAGGCAGAGTAATTACAGGGCCTAACCAAGGGTACTGGCAATAGCACAGACAGGCTGTGGAGATGAAGGATGAGGAGATATCCGTATTCCCCAGCCTCTTCCCCACAGAGCCGTGCTGCTCCAAATGGCTACTACAAACTTCTGCAAGGACTGTGAATTCCTGCGGTATTGCTTTACCCCTGCCCCAGCAAGGTAGAAGGTCTGCAGAATAACTTGTGCTACACATCAACACAGCTGCAGGAGTCTACCTTCCTTCTCCTGGCCATCTCCTGCAGCTGAGCAAGACAGATTTCCTGCCTCCTTGAAATCACCTAAATCCTTCTAATGGGGAGGAGAAATCAAAGATAATCTCATGAAGTGAATATCCTGGAAGCTCCTGGGTGCCTGGGAGCTGCTTCTTTGTGCTATTTGGTAGCGCTTTTTTTCAGAAGTTGAACCACATATAAACTGAAGCTCTTTAGATCCTGCCACATTCTTCACTTGGGGTATTGCAGAGACTCTGCTGAATTCAGGGAGAGCTACACCAGGCCTGCATTTCTTTATGCTGTCTTAAAACAGGCCCTCAGTCCAAAAGCACAATCTTAAGTTTAATTGATCCAAAAAGGATTTTGAGCTGTGCTGGAAGCTAAGGACAGTTAGGATAGCTCAGAGCCGCACTCATTTACCCCAAATGGATGACTTTTTGTTAAGGGCTGGGTGCAGCATCTAGCTGGGTGGGAAGAGGCAAGGGATGCTGTGTAGGACTGCAGCCGCACACCACATGGCGCAGGTGTACACGGCACGTACAGCTATATGTGAGTGGGAGGGGAGAGGGGAAGGAGAAGGGATCAGACCACTACAGCGCCCTGGGCTTCCCTGGCAAAATTGCAGAGGACTTAAAAGGAGCAATAGACTAGGTGGAAGCAGCATTAAAAATAATTGCATTATGCTGCTTTGGTTATAACCTGTCCCTTGTTCATAACTCCATCCGTGACTCAAGTGCCCTGCAGTAGTTTGGACATGTGACAGCTAATAAATTCATTTATTGCGAGGGCTGTTTTTTTCAGCTTCAGAACTGAAAGTTCATCTGCAGGTGCAGCAGGGCTGTGCAGAGAAGCAAATGCAGATTTACAGCTGTTGTGGCTTACTCCACTCTCTGCTACAACAAATAATTTTGTTCGGGAAAGAGGCTCTGCTGTTGGCCAACCAAGACGTGGTCAGGAATTTGAAACGCTGCTTTGTTAGTTTAAAAGAAAACATCGCCGGAGATGTTAGGGTGGGCGTTTTTTAAAGATGTAGTGAAATCTGTCATAAATCAAAGACTGATTGAAACTGAACAGAATGTGCCTTGTTTTCCACCGTCACTTGCTATCTTCTTCCTTTGCCATTGTGAGGGTGAATCAAGAACAGGGTTTTAAAGCGTTCATCTCCGAAGGCCAGTTATTACTTCCTCCAGTGATCCTGTTTGATTTTCTGAAAATGAGTCAGTCATTTTCTGCAAGAGTTTGGTGCAGGCTGAGCCTTTTCTCTGAGCTCCACTCTGCAAGACAAAAAAACATATTGCTTCACAGGCAAAGCAAGTCTGCACAATAGAAGACTTCCTTACAACTAGGCTCTGCCAAGTCTGCTCTCAGCCCTGCACGGAGTCATGTTACTCCTCAGCAAGGTCATACAGGCCTAAAATAATCACTGATGTTTATCTTTCCCAGAGGATATTAAGCACCCCCAAACACCACGGCAAGAAAATCTATTAGCAAAAAAAAAAAAAAAGGATTAAAAATAGTTTGTACCTCAGCTATCAGTAGGAGAAGAGCATTATGGCTTTGCCTTTTCCCATTAATATTTTGTGATCTCACATGTGAAGTGCTGAATTACACCAGCAGCGGGGGAGGAACAGCTTTGCTATTTTTCATTGATGTTATATCTCTCTATTTACTTAGAAGCAGGCTGTGTACATTTCTCATCATTAATGCCGCACCTTGGCTGCATGCTGTGTTTACGCTACTTTTGTCATGGGGAGAACCAGAAGATGGCTTAGTTAGGGCAGTGCTGTGGCTACTTTACAGCCTAGATACTTGCCTAAAGATGCACTAGCTGAATGTTTAATGGATCTAGATCTTTGCAACACCCTTGAGAAGGAGCATAGTGCTGTCGGCCTGTTTCCACAGACGGAGAAGGAGGAGGCTTGGGAGGAGCGTGGACTGGCAGCCGTCTCTGCTCTCTGTCCAGCACCAGTGGCTGTCACACCGCAGCACCATCACCTCGCTGCTGCCTCATGTGCTCCTGCGCAGGCTGGAGCAGCTCCAGCCGAGCAGAAAGGCTGCAGGAGGAGCTGGTGATGAAGAGAAGAGTGAGTGGGCCATGCCCTGAGTCAGGCTTCTTAGGGGAGAAGCAGGGACTGCTGGAGACACAGGATCTAAGCCCACATTACTGAGGCTCCCAAATTGCTGGGATTTTATCCCATTCAGGGGTGCCAAGCAGCCAAGGGATTTGCAGTGCAGGAAAGCAAATATCCAGATACTCTCCATGTTCCCCTGCCTTTCACAACTGCACCTTTGAACACTCATTTACTTCAGCCTTCCCTTCAACACTGTATTTGGCACATCCTCTCATGCCTACGTCCCCAAATTCACAAGCCCCCTCTGGCTGGCTGGTGAGCGAGAGACATTTCCTTGCCGTGGTGGCATTCGTGGGAAGATGTGCTTGCAGGGGGATGCAACAAGCTTCATGCAGGTTTTTTGTGTTTTGACAGACTTTGCTGGAGGATTTAGTTCCAACTTGAGGCAGACGTGGTGCTGGCAGATGCTGTGCAACCTTCCCACGCAGCGCTGGCAGTGCCTCTCCGATCTGACCCGAGACCACCGCCCCTCCCCGGCCCCCCCTTTTCTCTCCTCTCCCCTCCCAGCCCAGGCCAGCATCTATCTTGAGCAGAGCTCTCCCTGCCAGATTGCGTGGTGGTTTTCTGCTGTGAACAGATGGGACTAGGGGGGCAGGCTACATCTGCTCGCTGAATTCTTCCACCTTCGCAATTGTTTGCAAATGGGTGAGAGCTCGGGGAGGCTGGGAAACTATGGGTTTGGGCTCAAAATGCTCTTTTCCTGTAACATGCCCAAGAGTGAACCTGCGCTGCGTAATTAAAAGTTTGAGGCTGAAGAGGAAAACACCTGCTGGTGCAAACAGCTTACCTCTTTCCCTGCAAAAGCACAGATTCCCTGCAGGACTAGTGCTAATGCTTTCTTCAGTCCAGTTTAAAAAGGCCCAAGTGATGAAACTTCCCTCAGGATGCCATCCCACAGCATCATAGCATCAGGATGTCTTTTTTTGAGATTCAGCATTGATTTCATTCCTGTTTCAATTTCTCATTATGTTTATGTAACTGATTTTCAGAAGGGCTCAGCTCTCATTTCTTTGTGAGTACCAGACATGGGCAGATGTAAATAGCTAAAGGAGGCTGAACACTTTGTGGAAAATGGGCCCTGAATTCTTTGCCTTTCTGATTGTTTTTACACCCTTTAAGCATTTGCAGGTTGTTATCATCCATGTTCTCTTCTCCCACTTATTTCTTGCCAGGCTCTCCATACAGCTCCTCAGTTTTCCTCATAAATCATGCTATCTTGCCTCCTGGGCACACTCCCCTCTCTTCATCCTGGGCTTGCCAGGGGATGAACAGTCCCCATCCCTCTCACCGTATCTCTTCTCTCCAGCATAGCATCACCTTGTGGGCCACCTGAAGCCCTCAGGGCTGGAGCCGCACGTGCTGAGCTGTAGCAAACCCGCTGCATACCAGCACTGGGCAGGGCAGCCCTGTTGGCTCGCTGTCAGCCAAGGATGCCCTCCCAGGCACCCAGCATCGGGGGATTCAACCAATTAAGACCATTCTGTGTGTCTGTGCTCAGTCCCCTTCTGCCTGTCTCCTGCTGGCACAACAGGGCCAAGACTTGGAAGCCAGTTGTCAGTGTGTCAGGCTAACGCACGTGCGGACTAATGCCCTCCGGTCGGTAATGCTGTGCCATGGGACTAATTTCGCAGGACAGAGCTACCTACCTCCCATAAAAAGGACTGTGAGCTGGGAGCTTGGATAACTCTGAGGCTCCTGGGTGTGCATGTTTAGGCACTCATCTGCTCTTCGTCTGTACTCTCATCTTCTCAGAATCTGCACATAGACTCCACCTTGCTGAGTGTATGTAAGCCAAGTAATTATTTTCCACGGGCAACAAGTTGCCATTTTTGTGCCCGAATTAAATTTCAGCTTCTTACACTTTCTAACGGCAGGTTTCTTTCTATTTGCAATATTTCTCTGTCTTCATCGTTTCTTGTGGTTTCTCCCATTCTGTGGCAGTTGGCAATTTCATTCATGAACTGTTTATTTCTTCTTTTAGATCATTAATAAGCACTAAAAAAAAATCCACCTTAATACACTGATTCGTGCATTGCCTCACAGGGCAGAACTCATTACATTTACATGAGCATTAGCCGTTGGTTATGAACCTTCAGCCAGTTTTCAAACCACATCACAGTGGCCCTATTCTGGCATACTGAATTATTTCTCCTTTAAGATTTTATCCATTGATAATTGTATGTGTTTTAACAAAAAAGGAAACACTCATTTTAAATCTATGATGCTTATTATTTGGGTTTCCTTTTCCCTCTAGATGTTTAGCAAATTATTATGTCTTGACATCGTTTTCATTATTTTACTGTGACGAGCAGCTAGATATAAAAGATTACAATTACTACAATCACTCCAGGATCAAAAAGCAGTACTAAGCTTGCTTTTCTTTGGTCTTTCACTTCCTTCCCATTTTAAATTGACTTAAAAAAAAAAAAATTCAAGCAGTTAAGTCAGTCCATTACCAAATTCCCCGAATGCTTTATGAAGCTGCTGAGCAGGGCAGTTGGCACAGTGGTCGAGCCCAGTCTTGGGGGATTCAGAACAACAACTGTCTTTCGTTCAAAGCCTGGCTTAGCATTCTCCATGAGTACTGTGTCAGCTCCCTCTCTCTGGAAAACAGGAGTATCCATATTTTGATCTTCTTGGTGACATGGATTCCAGTTTTGGCTCCAGCGGAATAAATACTTACTCTTCACATCTGAGTTGACCATTATGTTTGTTCCTAGACCTGAAGGGGACTGAGGTGCTGAGGAAGGCACGGTTATATTCTCAAGTGAAATGCATCCACTAAGTTCCAAATGCATCTTTAAAAACTTTCCTCCTAGTGAGTATCGACAACCTTTCAACTGAGCTCAGTGCTGTTATGTGTGACCATATTGGACAGGAGTCACTTTTGGGAAGCGTAGTGGGAAATGTTCTCTTGTGGCCATTCAGTCCTTCCAGACATGACACAGGTTGCTTATTTCTGTGGAGAACTCCTACAAACCTTAACAAAATACCCAGGATAGCAAGGAGCAGAGGCTATGATCAAAAATGTCTTTGTCTTGTCATTAGGAAAAAACTACGGGCCCATAACTCACACAGCTGTGGCCAAATTCTCACTGGCTTTAGTCAACTCTTGTTAAAAACTGGCTGGGGACAGTGGTTTTCATGTTGTCCAAAGACTCCAAGAAGAGACATATGGTACTATAAGTGACATTTTAGGCATAGTGCTGTTTTCTTGAGCACAGAAACAGTTTATATCTGAACTGGATGCAAAACATGCTCTGTTGGTGGTTACAGGCTTGGTTTTCCCTGCGGTTAGGGAGTGACTGTGGGGTTTGAATGGTGGTGTGGGAAATGGTCATCTCTCCTTGTTCCTTAAAGAGGCAGGTGCCAGTCCTATCATAGAACCTTGCAGGAGGTTTGGCTTAAATAAGGAGATCCTATTGTACATGCATCTAGTGAGTCCTCCAGTGCCCTCCTCCAAAAGACATCTTAGACATCTACAGCAGAGCTGATCTCCTTGGATCCCTTTACGGTCTGTGGAGAGAAATAAGAACACCTTGGGTAGGATTTGATCTATGAACATCCAAAATAGGTCAGAAAAATTGTAACTTAGAAATGCTTAGTCTTTTCCATTGAATAAAAAAAATAGTTTAGGGTGAATTGCTCCTGCCTAGACCTCTATAAATAGGTGAAATATGCCCTGCCTCTCAGTGTTTGCCAGAGGAGGAGGAAGACAAATAAGGCCATTTAAGAGAAAGGTAAAAGCTTTTGGGGTACTTCTACAGTATATGTCAAACAGGGCCTGAGGCAGCCCTTGAGGTTTACT
The DNA here is from genome assembly GCA_013389945.1 of Fregata magnificens. Lineage (NCBI taxonomy): Eukaryota > Metazoa > Chordata > Aves > Suliformes > Fregatidae > Fregata > Fregata magnificens. Next base: position 498,595 of record WAAD01032197.1, on the reverse strand, counting down.
CTCCATACTGACAGCAAGCTCATGTGTAAGGCATGGACCCAGCCAGAACATATCCTCCAAAGCCTGTGACATCTCACCTGCCTGAGCTTGCCCCGTGGCTCAGCATGCCACCATGCATGGCCAGACAAGCTCTGTGCCAGCCAAAGGGACAGGAGGCGGTTGTGGGGCACAGCACAGAGCTCTTTGCACTACACTGGAGACTGCATGAAGGCATGGCCTGGAGCTCCCGGGCTGAACTGCTGTATCCGCCTTTTTCTTCGGCCACATGACATGTCTTGTACTCAGGTTTTATCCCAGTGTCTCGGACTTGGGACTTGAATGCCCTCACACGCCAGTGACACCTCTAGAAGGGCACTGAAGGCTTCATAAACAGAGGGCTCCAGTGCAAGCTCTTGCTGTAGACGACCATGCTGGTCAGCAGTGATCCCTATCGAATTTAATGCACAGAACAGAGGTTGAAGAAAAGGTGCTTTTTATACACAAGGAGAGTTTGTTTAGAGCCCTTTGAACATCTTGGTGTTTCTCCCTTCCTTGCCACGCTTTTAATGGTAGGAGAAAAGTATCACACTAGCGGTGTTGCCAGCTCTGTGATTTTATCATGAGCCAGTGTTTGCTATTTTGCTTAAAACTCCAGCTCCTAGAGACAATGGATTATGTGAGAATCTCTCAGCTCTGACTTGAAAAACAAAGAAAATTTCTAGTGCTTTTGGTGTCAGAAAAATGGTTGAAACATGACCCCAATTATATCCTGAGAAATCCAAAACCATATTTGGAATTGATTACATTTTTATGTGCATGTTTTGAAGCCAGTTGTGTGATTTTTCTTTTGGAGGGGGGCATCTGACTCATGATTTTTAAATGCTTGGGGAGTGGTGCTATTACATTGGGGATACTACTGCTGTTTCCAACTCTGTTGAATGATTTCTGACACAACAAGCTTAGCTCTTTAAAGCAAAGAAATGTTTTAAATTTGTAAAAAGTATAGGACAGATCCTGCTTTAAAAATATAGGGATCACGCTTTTATTTTGTTCCTGCTGAACAGCAAAGGCATTGAGCAGATCCTATGCAATCCCTAAAGATGAATTGTAATGCTTTCTGGTATGCACAGAGAATACCTGCGTTGACCACAACATAGGCTTGACCAAAAGGTCCAATCCCATGAATGTTCAGTCACTTTAGGGATGGTGCTGAGTTCCTGGGGCTTTCGTACTTCCTAAGAAGCCCCCTCTGCACCTTTCAGAATTAGGGCATTTCATAAAGACTGTGTAAATGCTCCTCTTCAGCAGCATAATTCATTGTCACAGTCAGGCAGTAGTGCTGCCTAAGGAAGCAAGTATGATGTGAATTGCTGCTATAGGATGCAGTGACTCACATTTACGTGGCTTAGTTCTAACCGAGGCTGTGAGCCAAACATTTCCCGTTGGACCCCTGCCTCTAAAAGTCTACGGCCAGCCCAGCGGAGACTCTCTGAGCATACAGTTTGGGTGGGACCTGGACAGGGTTGAGCGTGTTGTGGTGCATCAGGTGTCAGAAAGCAATAGCAGCCTTTGAGGGCAACAGTAACTATTCTTTGTTAGGGTGGCATTTTTCAGTTTCTGGGTTTAAACGAAGGCAGATGATAGCAGTAGAGGACATGGCTAATGAGCCTGCTCCCTCTGTGAGTCCTGTAACACATGGTGTCAGCACCTGGTAGGTGATGCCATTCACCGTGATGCCAGTGTTTGTCCAGAACACATGGTAGGTCTGGCATTGCTGCCATGCATGCAAGTGCTGCTAAAACATCTTCTGTCTTTTATTTACTGGGAACATACCCTCACTTGAGAAAACCCCCTTCAGAATTAGCCATAAGACAGGGGTAAGGAGCATTTTTCTTGCTGAGAGCTCCACAGGCCTTTCAGATTTATTTGCTGAGCCACGCATTTGCAAAAACACGTCCTGGGTGCTTGCCAGTAATAATGTGAAAAATCACACGTGGGCTATAGCTGTTCCAAAGGCCTAATATTCTTTCCCCCAATGTAATCGAAAGACACTGGCTAAGTCCAGGAGCCAAACTGTGTCCCTGATTACTTAATTTGATGGGGTTATGTATGTGGCCCCGTAATTAAATGAGGCTGGCAAGACTGGTGCTTGGTATAAAATTCATTACACTCTTGGAATGATTATATCTAGGGGGAGTTTGAACTATGTTTTCCACTCTCACCCACTTCTTCATATACTTCTTCTGTTATTCCTTTTTATCTTTGTTGTTTTGCATAAAAATTATCAGAAGTTAATAAGCAGGAGACACAAGTTAGGAGCAAGATTGCTTAATCCATGATTGCAAGATTTGGGATGTTTAAATTTTGCAGTGTTGCTAACAGTTGAGGTGCTGGTTGCTTAGCACAGGGCAAAAGCAGATCCACTGAGATCTGCTGGAAGTGAGCGCCTGAAGACACTGTGATGGATGAGGGTCCCGGCATGGTGTGAGTCAGCCCTTCCTCCTCCACAGGGGGGTCAGAAGAGAGGTGCAAGAGGGGCAGTGGCAGGAAGGGCACCCCCTGCCCTCGATTGGTGCAGGAGGCTCATGGGTCTAGAGGCCACCTGGGTGTCTCCCATTCAGGCACCTGACCCTGGGGTGGACTTGGGTCCTCATGTCACCTCATTACACTGGCAGCCGGTGTGGGGGAAACATCCCCTTGAAACACATCTAGTTGTTCCGTGGGCTGTGAACAAGTGAGTCCCGGCTGCCTTGAGTGGATTCACTGATGTCTACTAAGGAATCAGTCATCTTGCACCTTTGCCTCAGTGAGATCATGAATACACTTCTGCTTTCTCTATCTGTCTGCTTCTTTTCAATAGCCATATAGTTACCTAAAATGTTTTCAGATTCATTTATCTCTCAATGTTTGGTTAAAATTTGCCAGCAAATATAAGAAGTAAGGGTTAAGGCTAGACAGATGCAAGTATTCACATATAAGTACACATCGAGTAGGACCACATGTGCTTCTTTTCTTTAGAAAACCAAGCAAAAAAAATCCCACCCTAGTAAAAGAGGAGGCCAAGGAAAAGTACAGTGCCCTATGTTAAGGAGAGCTTTGTGGTGGGTCTTTCTGGTTCCAGGGTGCATGAGGGCCTCATCCTGACTTCCTCCGCACACTGTAATCCCACAGAGCAGTGGTGATTCAGCTGCTTTACCACTCACTGTGGGTACTATCTGTGATGAATCCTCCCCACCCCTGGGTTTTTTAAAATTACATTTTTCTTCTTTAGCATTTGGTTTAGTGGACTACAGCAGGCACTTCCGTGTAGTGTCCTTTTTGAAACATGCCCAAGACCTCTTAAGCACCACATTCCATCAATGGGGACCACTAATAACGTTTTCATTCATTTAATAACCCAAAGTGACATTTTTACCTGATATATCTTGAATAGTTCATTAGCAAGCGCACTGCTTCCACATTTGTAGCTGATGGCTGATATTGCTAGTATAGCTTCTTTCATTTCAACACCCAAGAAGGAAATTGTACATTTAGGAGTGCAGTTAGTCATTTTGCAGGTATGAATGCAATCAACAATCTCTTCTACAGTTGTTGAATCTGAGCCAATATTTAAGAAGACAAGCCATTGATAAGGACTCAGCGCAGCAAAAGTTATGGTCTTCAGTTTGCAAGTGGGTGCCAGCACTAATGAACAGACCATGTTATTTGTCTTCACTGATTTCTGTCTTGAGAAGGACAAAAAATACTGCATGGAGATCCTGCAACAATCAGGTAGGTAGAGTAGATTGGCACCCCATCTAAAGCAAAACATCCCTATCCAATCCCCACCCCCAAATTCACTTCTAGTTAGCAAAGTTTTAAGCATATTATTTAAGGAAGTTTTTAAGATTTTTCTGCTTAAAAATGGTTTTTGCTGAATCAGAGACTGGATCCTTTAAGAGTGCTGTCTTCTGTGTGAGAGGCATATTCAAAACTGTAAATGAGAAAACTCTGTTGCTGCTGTTTTTTGGAGAGATTCTATTCCTACTCTGACATTTTTTGCTAATTAACTGACAATTAGCAGCTGAGGGGCTTACTGTTTATTATTTTTCCTACTTTTCCCCTGTTAAATAAATGATCCAAAGTTAAACCTTATGGATCACACCTCTGTGTTTGCCATTGTTGATGGATTGTTTTCTGCTCAGAATGGAAATGATTAAATCATATAAGAAAGGATCATGCTTGCTGCTTATTCTCTGGCATCATATATGGAAAAATATTGCAGTTGGTTGAATTGTCTAGTTGAAATTAGCCTTTAAAGGAAAAAAAAACAGAAAGGAATTGTGCAAGTGGGTTCATTAGGGCTTTATCAGAACAAGGAGTGAGTGGTGAAGAGGGAGAAAAGATGACGGAGTTCATGTTCCTGCAGATTAATTTATCAGTCTTTATGGGTACATGAAAAGAAAATTATGGCTACCTATAAAGGTCTAATTAGGGCATCTAGTGTAAATTCTCTGCAGCTAATCTGGTACAGTTCATAAAAAGCTAACAATAAAAACATAATGATGTGTTGCATTAAATGGGCAATCTTTAGCAAATGGGGCTAAATTAAAAAAGGTCTATTGGAAAAGTAGACTCTTTATAGGCCTTAAATTGAGAATAACTCATTAAATACACAGCGTGTTTTGCTGTTTATACCAGTAGTGACTAATGTACACTAGATGTGCATTCCTGGGAATGTTTCTGGTCTTGGGAACAAGTCAGAACTTCTGGTAAAACCAGTGCAAGTCACACCATGAGCACTTGGGGAATAGTTTCATTTTTTAACGCTTCTTCACAATTCTGAACTTCATTATGCAGCCCGGGTCCTGCTGGTGAGCATTTCTTGGTGTAAGCTATCCAAACTGGGACAACTTCTGTGACCCAGCCTTCGTATTCAGGCCTGGAGAGTGGACATTTGAGAACTTGGCAAAGGCGTGAGTTGAAAATCTTGTGTAAAACCTCAGTTCTATCTGAAAGCAGTAATTCATAATTACTGTAATTTGAGAGTGCAGAGAGTGCACTCTGAAAACTCATCTCTAGAAAGCCTCCAAATGTAAAGGCAGTGTGAACAGAAAGGCAAATGAATTTATTCAAAGTGCTGTCAAAAAGATAATTTTCCTCACTCATTGCTTTGACCACACCATTGTCTTTCTGTCTCATGATTGACTTCCCTTTCTCACTCACACCAGACATAAGCTACTTGTCTCTGCTTTGTGGGCTCTCTGGTTAGTCCCCACCTGCTCTGGTTCTGCTGCAGCTGATTGAATTTTCTAGTGGCCCCCTTGGCCACTAGTTGCATTTTTGAGGAAGTTTCTTTGCAGTTTTGGGGAGGTATTTTTCAAATGTACCAAAGATCAAGTAAATTTTCTCCCTTTACTTTCAAACCCTCTGTAAAACTGTCATGGGCAGATGCTTAGACAGAGCTGAACAACCATGAAGAAGCCAAGACAGCTTCCCACTTTGCTGGCCACGGTGGTGTCCTGCTTGTCCTGCCTCTGCTGTCCTTCTCAGCTAGTCTGCATTCAACAGGCTCTCACAGGTAGTGAGAGAGGAACAATTTCTGGGAGGCTGCTGCTCTGTGATCAGCTTTCTTATATGATAACATAACATTAAAAAATTATCAAAAATGCTTGAGGAAAGGCAGGAGTTCGTGAGGGTGGGGATGCTTTCAGGGTGTGTAAGAGCTCTGAGTCCTGGGGCCTCAACAAAACGCTCTGCAGAAAGTGGGGCTCCAGTGAGCACTTCCTAGAAATGCAGCTCAGCTACCTTTGAGAGAAAGCAGCTCCTTTCCCACGTCCCTGAGCGATATAGGAAGAACGTGAAAAACTGCAGAGGCCAAGCAGACCATATAGGTGGTAGTTTCCTCCCCAAACCTTTCACTACATACACGAATACAGTGATCAGCTTGCTACATGGTATAAAAATGTAGGTGAGTATATTTAGGGGGGAAAAAAAAAAGAAAGTAGCAGAGTTTTGTGCATAAATTAACCAGATGTTATCCTTTTCTATGTAAAAGAAACAGACTTAGCAATTATGTTTACATCCACATCTTAGTAGGCTGTTTTAGCAGAGATCTCTGCTTACCTGGTGTGACTGCCAACTTAGAGAATTTTTAGGTTGCGGACGATTGGTCTAATTGGTTGTAAAATAAACTATTTCAAAGACCTGGCACTCCTTACATCTGCCGCTCTTGGCCTAATGTGTTTGTGATGTATTTGCTGGTAGAGAAAAATGTTGCTGGACATGTGTGCATTGGAAAGCTGTGAATTGTTTTTCCTTTCTTTTGTTTCTGTTTATCTTGGTTTGCAAATATTAAGCAGACATAGTTCTCAATATGGACAAACGTGCTGCAAAATGCCACTCAGCTGAAGAGATCGTAGCTGCTTTTCAATCATTAAAAGCATATGCAGAGGAATAAACAGCACAGCTAATTTCAGAATGAAGGTTTGCAGTGGATGCATAAGCCCTGGTGAGTAGAGGTTTAGGTAACAGAAATGCTGATGTGTTTGAATACGTATAGCAAAATGCCCAGAGACAAGGAGGGCTGTAGGTTGGCACGATCATCAAAATAATAACTTGCATGTCTGAGAGAGTGCCTGTTAAATGCCATGTAGCCCAGTTCTGCCAGTTACACTGTTGACAAGCATGGAGTTCCTTATGTGTATGGGTTGGCCTGAAGAAAGAATATGTCCATACATATTCCATCCATACAGGTCATGGATGAGCATGAGCTCTGGGTACTTTGGTGAAGAGAGGCTTTTCTCTCCCTCTGTACATACTCCTGTAAGGGCTGGGCCTCTTTTTTTTTTTTTTTTTTTTTTTTTTTTAAGGCCAGAGGAAATGCAAGCAATTCTGTGAATCAGGCACATCCACCAAAACGAAGCTCTGGAAGAGGGGCAGAGATAAGGGAGGACGAGGAAAGACGTGGCTGCATTACCACCCTCCACGCCTACAATTTCTGTTTAACAGCCTGCCTGTGAGAAAGGAAAGGGATAAACCTTGATAGTTAATGTCTAACTCAAACCCAGCACTTCCAGGAGCCCTTACCAGTGTCCGAGAGGATGTAACTTAGGACAAAATTTTAGCCATCAGTTGGGATGATGTTCAGAGCAGCTTTAGAGGGTAGAGTTACACACCCTGTTCCCTCTGCTCCCTGTGAAAATCCTGTCCTTAAGCCCAGGAGAGTCTCACAGCTTCCACAGTGTAATGAGAGTCTGGACAATGCTTACCCATCCTACTCCCAAGCCCTGAACAGTAGGAGAGGATGGCTAGGCTGTTCCTTCCACCACAAGGCACAGCTGGACCACACGCTTGCATGGGGAACCTGCCCCATCTGTATACATGCAGGCACGCCACGGCTTGCTCATCATCAGGCGTTGGGTGTCTCTGGGCAGGGAGTTTGGGTGGTTTTGTTGTTTTGGGAATCAAAATATGCAAGTGACCTCCTTCAACTGTGTGCCACAAAGGACATGTTGAGCTGGCTTAATGGTGCAGCAGTATCTATAAATTTGCTTTTTTTTGTCAGTTTGTGTCACAACCTTCATGCTGTTTGAGTGTGTGGGAGGGACCATTGGTGTCTACCAGAGCCATTCGTAAGCATTTTTTCTCCTCTTGTCCTATCAATTATTTACAAAAGTAACGCAGTTTAAGTACAGTCAAATATCCAAAATCTCTGGCACCATCCCATGGATAAAGTAAATATTTCTATACCTTATGAGATCAAGGGCGTCCCAGATCCTTTGTAGTTGACTAGGTAGTGATATTCCCTTTATGTGCTTCCTGCAATATGCTTGTTCATAAATGTGTAATCTTCAGGAAAGATTTCCAATACGGGTTTGAAGGCTTCCTGTAGGGGCAAAATCCTTCCTTTTGCTTGTATGACTTTGTGTGCTGCTCTTACACAGTGGAGGGGGAAGATGCAGAGGACTCTGCGGAGCTGCCCTTGCAGGATAGCTCTCCCTTCTTCGAGACCGGACCTCCTTCTTGCTCAGGACTGAGCACATCTACTCCAGATAGACCTGGGCCAGACTCGCCTTCTGCTTGGGCTTCAGCCTTTCTAGAAAGGCTTACAAAGCCTTCGTTAGTTACAGGGTTACAGCACCCTCAGGGGAGCTACACAACCATCATCTCACGGCCTAGAAAAAAGATTATTTTGATGCATTTTTCTAGAAATGTTTTGAGGCCCAGCCAGCCACTTATGGCCAAATGCTGCTCAGAAGGTTATATAGACATAACTGCAGGTATGCAAGTCAGTATTTGTCTCAGCAGCTACAAACCTTTTCCCTCTTTATCCATCTTTGGATGCCAGTTGTACCAGAGATCTGTGGGGGCTTGGAGATCAATTTTGACATGAAAATAATCAGAATCAGTAACAAGCAGATAATAAAATGGTCATCTTCAGGCTGTCTGCAACAGGCATTATCTTAGTTATGATTCAAACCACCTGCTAGGTAGGGTTGGCTTACTCCAGCTCCTTGTACAGTCTGCAGAGAGAAAGAGTAGTATAGCAGGAGACTAGTTGTGGTTTGTGCCTTATTTAAATGTCCCAGTTACTTCTGGGCAGCTTTAAGCTTTCTCCACTCAAAACCTTGGACCATCCAAACACCACCCGACCAAATCCTTACCACTCTGCTGGCAGGTTTCTTAGCTTAGACATGATGCCAGAAGGTACCATGTGAACAGATTATGTATTGAATGTGCCAAGAGCCAGGCAATGTGAATAGCAAACAACACGAGCTCCCTTTTTGACCTTAGGTACCAAAGTGGTAGGATACGACATTAGATACTTAGAATAGGTGGTCTGACTACAGCCCAAAATATTTATAAAAAATGAGTAGCCTTTGTAATGGGAACACCACGTACAAACACTGGAAGCTGCTTGCCTTTCCCAGAGGAACCACTGGAAGCTGTTGGCTGTGCTATTCCACTTCCAGAACTGAACTGAACATGAATTTGGGCAGCACAGTCCCCACCAGACACTGGTGTTCCCAAAGCTGTCCTGCGTTCACACAGTGCTGCCTCTCAGCCATGTTTGTATGGGATGCTCCTTTGCTCTCACTTATCGTTCTGCACCATCTTCACCAAAGACCTTTCTTTCACAGACCGGAGTTATTCCAGTAAGCTGCGTTTTATTGTCTCACTTGCAGATTTTGTGGACAATTATTCACAGGGAAAATATTTATCTTGTTTTTCCCAATCTCATTTCTACACCTGCCAAATTGCCTCACCCTTTCCAACTCCTTCTAATGCCCATGAAGATCCCATTGTATCATTTTGGTCCATTTCGTCAGCTGAAGAATGTATTGGATTGGGCAGGTCTGGCTTTACTGCCAACTATGACAGCTTATTCAAATGTCTGCTAGTATCTGTGGGACAATATAATGTTCTAATCTTAACCAGAATGGCATCAGACTTCTGGCATGACTCCATCATAGTCCATGTCATTGTTAGCAAAAAGGTTTATTCCATAATGACCAACTTAATTTGGTTTGTGCAGTGAATTCATACACTTATGATGGCAAGTTCTAATAATACTATTTCTCTGGTAAACCAGCAGCCCCTGAAAGAAAGTGAGAAAGTAGAAATCTCAAGTTGGTTCAAAAATATTTGACCCCATCATGGCTGTAGGGAAAAAATGTTGTGAACATTTAGCCAATGTGTATTATAGCTTCAGAAACCTGGTAGTGAATAAATGTTGGATTCTTTTCATTATTTTCTTTCTTTAATCTCCTGGATTGTTTTTTTTAAGCCAGTTTCATGATTTTGTGGTCCAACTTTTGCATTTTAAACCCTGGGGGTTTAAAGTAATATATGTAAATAATTTTATGGCTTATTTTAAAACAAATTTTATAAACTATGGATCTTAGGCCAGCTGCCAGGTATTAGGAATATATGGTTACTTCTTGATAAAAACTTGATGTCACTAAAGAAGATTTATGGTTGCAACAAGATATGAACTGATAGGGGTTTAAGTCCAGCCCATGCAATAACAGAATTTATGTGCAGTTTCCTCCTCTTTAATCAGCAATTAGAGTAGGAATGTGATGCATTTGAACCAGTTGGTGCAAACTGTGCTTGTGGGAGTTGTTACTTATTTGGCATGACTGGGACTAGTTATGACCTTCACCTAAAGATTTCAGCTGATTCCCCTGGGAATTCAATGAGGGTCTATGGTCTAATCTGTCCCCTCAGTTGGGGTGTTACTGTTTCCCACATGCCTGGCTGTAATGCCTAGGGATGCTGACCCTCTTTGGTACCCACTGACTTTGACCTCAGTTGCCCAGCACTCTGAGAAGTCAGGCCACATGGGGATTTGGTACAGGAAAGCACCCCAAACTAGGGCATACTTTGATTGTCCTAAGGGCACAAAGCAGTTTGGGTCATTGCCTGTGGTGCTCTGGGTGTAGCTGCTGTTCCCAGAACAGCTGGTAGGCTGGGAGAGAAAGGAGCTGAGCCAACAAGAGTGGAAAAGCCAAGAGAGCTCCAGAGGGAAGGGTCCAGTTTCCAAGCCCTTGTCCTGGGACAGTGGCACAAAAAAGCTGGGGCTGCTGCCTAGGGAGTCTGGCCTGAAGGAGAGACTGAATGGCATAAATTAAACATGATCCAGCATTATAACATATGGGGTGAATTCACAGGAGAAGCTCACAAAGCAAAAACTGTGAATGGATATAAGTGAAGCCTTGACTTGTTTACGGAACAGAGAATTGATGAGTATGTTGAAAACACAAGAAGGTGAGATTCTAATCAACCAAAAAAGGGGGAGGCGTGCTGGCCCAGCAGCCTGTCCCTGATTCCAGCTGTGTCTTGTGGTTTGAGCAAAGCAAGGCAGCCAGGGAGAGAGGAAAAGAAAGCTGCAAGAAGGACATCTCTGGAGGGATGCGCATGAGGGAAAAGAGGTAGTGACCCCTCTTCTCAGCTGACTCCCAAACCGTGTTAGAGGGAAGGCAGGGATAGCCATCTTTACTCCATATTGTTGGTTACAGTTTGGTGTACACCTGTATTTCAGCTGTACAGTTTAGAGACTTCCCAGGCAGCATTCTGGAAGCCAGACTATCCTTTTACTGCCTTTAGCTTTTTCCCTTCTCTTACATGTGCCTCCTATCCCTCTGTATGATGCTACTGGTTCTGCAAGAGAAGGACTCTGACTGCGCTATTCCCAGCTGTGGCTGTCTCCCTCCCTCTCTGAGATCCCTAGTGGCTGGCTGCTCCTGTTGCCCCAGGTGAGCGGGAAGGCAGGAGTGGAAGGAAAGAAGGATTTTGATGGCAGGGAGGAGAACGAGTGGCAGGGAGAGCAAGAAAAAAACCTGCATCTGGAAGATGAGAAAGGACCAAGAAAGCACAGCCGCATGAAGAGAGTATTTTGTCTTCAGTAATGTTTGCCACAGTATGCATTTGCTCAAAGTATAATGGAGAGGAAATCTCTGAGCAGCTTTATAAACACATCTCCCAGCCCTGGTTATACACACACACATAAATGGCTCAGGCTTCACTCCTGCAGATTATTATTGTATCACCGCAACCTTGAACTATATTTATAGTCTTGTAAGCTGCCGAATTGCAGACCTGCTTCTTGTTTTTTCCTGGTGGCAGGCAGCATGGCCTGGAGGGGTGATCGCAGCTAAGGGCATCGGTGGAGGAGCTTGGAGTCCAGCCACTCGCTCTCTGTGTGGCCATGAGCAACTCCCTGCCTCTCCATGCCTCAGTTTCCCCACTGCTAATAGCAGGAAGGGTTGTTAACCCTGAGGCAATCGTAAGCACTTTATTAGAGCTTCTTGTACCTTTGGTGTTGAACAGCTGCTGTTGGTGGTTACAACAGCTGATCATACATGGTAGCAACAGCTTCTTATGAGATCCTTTCTTCAGCCTCTGGCGACTGTGAGGTAGAGCAACAGAGGACTTTGATGTAGGTGCTCTATGTGCCTGTGTCTTCATGGAGCCACCATGGCCCCGTGTTCACTGGAATTTCTGGAGGGAAGACACGTAGGCTTAAAAGGCTGCACTGGCTACAGAATGACGGATAAGTTGCCATATCTGCATAGTTCAGGAAAACTAATTTTCTTTCAGAGACAGGCACTAGAGAAGATGAATTATGTTAACCTTTCATTTTCCAACCATGGGTTATAGTTAGGAGAAGGCAAGAAGGTGCCGAAGAGGGGAGCAATGGTCTCCAAGTCCTTGGTGGAGCTGTGGATGCCCATGAGTAGGAGCACAGGACTGAGGAGGTGGTGGCAGACACCAGAGCTTGCCCTGGGGTGGGAAGCTGTGCTGATGAGGCCAGCTGCAGAGTTCACTTCTTCTTATTTGTCCGACACAGAGTTTTCTCACATTTCATGTGACATGACCCTGTTGCCATCATGCCTGGCCCTCTGGACAGAGTCTTGTTTTGCCAAGGTTCATTTGAAGTCTAAGGCCTGAAAGGTCACAACGTCGCATGGCTATAACTTCCAATTCCCAGACTGTCCCTTCTATCACCAGCTCCTCACTCTCTCTTCTAGGTCTCCTCCTGAATGTGAAGCCTATAGAAACCCACTCTTCCTATAATAATTTTTATCAGGCTTGTGATGTGCAATAGTGTCCTCTTTGTAACTTCTATGTCTGATGGCAACAGAAAAGTGTTCACATGATTAGATGATTACACATGGTTATATTCTTTTTTTTGTTCATCTTTTTTTTAAATGAATAGCTAGCTCTTTTTTAATTTTAATTCCCCTCAAAGCTTCTGTCACATCCCTAACCTTAGGGGCTACTCAGAAGTAGAGAGGGCTTTCCTTTTTCAGCACATTCCTATCCTCCACTGTGTAAATCCTCAAGCCAAAAGATGATGTGATCCTGGCAGCCCAGTTTTTGTGTTGAAAGTGTGCATTGTGCTAAGGCTCTTTCCCCCGGAGTCCTCTTTGTGCACTCCACGAAATGATGAAATCAGGGATCGTAACTCAGCAGCTAATTAGAATGATGATAACACCTTATCCCTGGCGGCTTGCCAGCTTGCCTGACTGCAGCAGCAGTCTTGCCTTGGAGGATGGTCTCACTTCAGTCTCCAGGTCCTCGAGTCCCATGATTGCTCCAAGGGCATAGGTCTCCCACCATGGCCCATTCTGCCCTGCAGCTGGAACCCCGTGGTCTCCCTCCCTTGCTGAGATCCCTGCATCAAGTGCAGCTCACCCCCAATCTGTGGCACACTCAGGCATCACAGACAAGAAGAGAAGTTGTGAAGTTGCATTGCCATGACAGGGAGTGCTTTAGGAGACACACAGACTGCACAGCCCTTCCCCAGTCACTGCAGCTACAGTGGCTCCTCCTAGGTTACATCCTATATCTGACACCTAGATCTTCACCAAGAGGAAGCACAAATCAGAGTTGTCCCTTTCAGGAGCAGAGAAGAGCTTGGAAGGATGAACACAGTCACTTCAAACCTAGGAGTCCAATAAAATACTTCCCTCTTCCATTACTACTTGTTAAAAAAAAAAAAATTGAGCTTTTTGAGCCAATTCCTGATTGTAATTTTTGGGGGTGGGACAGGAGAGAGGAAAGGCTGAGTCACAATTTCTGAGCACTCAGCTTTTCCATAATGCTTCATCACCAAGGATCTTGAAGTGGTTTTGGCATATGAATGAGTTAAATTTCACCACTTCCTACTCAGGCCAGGAAAACCTTTGTTGAGTTCATTCACAGATGAAATGGAGAAAACCTTTAGGTCAGAGTTTTCCAACCTGGATACTTCGTGTTAGATACCAAAGCTAGAAATAACATAAAAATGTGGTGGGTTTAAAGTGTCTTTATCCATCCTTCTACTGTCACATTAACAAAGAATTACCTGGATTAATTTTGGATTTAACCAGACTGCTGAATTCAGTAGCCTACTTTGATCTGGTAACACCAGACACCTCCTCTGCTCCCACCAGGATTATCTATGAAAGACTGAAGAGGAGGCAGCTTTGCTGTTTTCTGCTGAAGGGAGGGCTTCTCACCGTACAAAGTAGTACCATCCTCCCTTCTTCCCTCTCTTCTTCCCTCCCTCTGTTTTTCTGTGTCCAGGACCATGGCAAAAGCATTAGAGATGCTGGAGCCTTCAGCACCTTCAGCTCCAGAGACATCTCCTGTCAGGCTTTCACTCCTACTTCTCAGAGCTCTTGCATTGAACAAGCTGACCCCATCCACGGACACCATCTGCACATAGAGGATGTGAGAGTTGCCATGAATCTGCAAAACAAAACGATGGCTTGGACACACTTAGGCCAGTGGGAATCCATGTGAAACCAGCTGAAGTTAAGTGAGTTATGCTGGGACCGTGCTGGGGACAAGAGCTGTGAGTGGAGACTCCAGGGAGCCTGGAGTGCTCCTTGAGCTGCCGATGTGGCAAGCCTGGGGTGTGCTAACCTGCTGATCTTCACTGAGCCATCGGGGCTGCTTGCCTTGGCTGGAGTTCTCCAGAGAGCTGCCCCTATTTATCCACTTGCAGCTTCCCTGCCTGGACCTGCCCCAGCTCATCTGGGGGGAAGCTAAGGTACCCCCTCAAAGACCATCAAAATCTGTGCTCAGTAGCTTCGGAAGAGTCACTCTGGGTGTACAGTCACAAACCTTTGGCTGGGTATGAGACCTCCCAAAATGGCTGCATTCTGTTCTTTCAGAGCGTGTCTTGCAGGCAGTGCTGCACTAACAGGATTTTTGTGACAGTAGCATAGTACAAGGCCTACGAGTATCCTCAAGGCTCTGGGCTAGAGTCTATTTTGCCTCTGTATCCTGACTGTCTGAGCAGAAAGGCTGGCTTAGCTTGTAAATGTGACTTCACAGAAACATGGCAAAAGACAGAGATACCTTAAGCCAGTAAATGTTTCCAGATGGGGGCATTTCTGGTGAACTTTTTACTTCTGCCTCTAAATGAGGCACTGTTAGCTTTTTACAAAGATTGAAAAGATTTGAGCTTTAGGGTTAAGTGTGGTGGGACTCACTCTTTTCCTTCTTTCTTCCTTTCCTTCTTCCTTTCTTCCTTCCTTCCTTTCTTCCTTTCTTCCTTTCCTTCTTCCTTTCTTTCTTCCTTTCTTTCTTTGTTTCTTCCTTTCTTTCTTCCTTTTTTCTTTGTTTCTTCCTTTTTCCTTTGTTTCTCTTTCTTTTTCTTTCCTTTCTTTTTCTTTCTTTTGCTTTCTTTTCTTTCTCTTTTCTTTCTTTCACTTTCTTTTCTTTTTCTTTCTCATTCTCTTTTTCTTTTTTTTTCTTTCTGAGTCTTTCTCTTTCTCCATTTTTCTCTCTTCCCTTCTCTCCCTCTTTTTTGTAAAACAAGGCAGCTAAGAAGAAGGAAACACTGCTGTTTTAAAAAATACAGCTTAATATATTCCTAGAAGCCTGTAAGCAGGGAAGGAACAGGCAAAAGAGAGAAAGCAAGCAAGTTTTGACAGTAATAGCAGTGAGCCAGTGGAACATCTTGAAAGGAACTAGCCTTGTCTTAGGAAATTAAAAAGACATGTGTGTAGCTGTTAAAAAGCCTGAGAAAAGTGTCTGTGGTTCTCAAGCAAGGCAATCCTGCAGGAGGAAGTTTACAAGAGCTAGGAGTAGTAGTATCCGTGACTTTAATCTGGTCTTGGAAATTATTAGTTCTAAGCATGCTGGAAGGAATTAAGACCAAACAAGGGTTTTCAGTTTAGAATCTAAGTCTTTGATGCTTTATGAAAGTAATTTGATTGCATCAAATGGGTCCCAGGGATAGGAACTTTAGTCCATAAATATCACCGATGCACATCATTAAAAAAACCTCAATCTGCGCTTTTTTTTCCCTTCTTCTTTTTGCAGTGCTAATATTCTTTGGACATAAGAGGCCCGCAGCTGAATCAGCAGGGAGATTGATTTCTCTCTCTCCCTTTAAAAGAGGGAAAGAAGGTCCCTTTGGGTCAGGGTTAAGGGCTTGGAAGGGGCCTAATGGGAAAGTTCATCTCACAGCTGCCAGCGGTATATAGTACCAGGCCCATGGATAACAACAGGATGTGGGTTTTGAGCACTGTCAGCTCCTTCGTGATATATTTCTTTTTAATTTTCTCCTTTTAAAATAATACACCAGCAAAGAACATTCTTTATTATCATAACAAAATCTCTGCTCCAGTGACTCTGAGACGTTCCTAATTGTTTTCAATCTGTCAGGAGCACTTTCTGTTTGCATTTCTGCAACCACTCAAGAGATTGCTGTAAAGAAAACAAACAACAAAAAAAAATGGCCTGGGCTGACTCAGGGGCTGGGTAATGGGTTATAGCACTTTCACCTCTCGCTCACCGCCACCGAGCAGGAACCAAACGATTAATTGGTTGGTACTAACTCAAGTGTCAGCTTTGCCACAGCCAATTTCGAGCTGTTGTTAGCACGGGAAGTCACCAAACAGGCACAATGACAGTCAGGGAGTTAAGAATAAACTCTGGTGATGGTGGAAGGCACAGGCAAAACACCCCATTCACCCAAGTGTGGAGATGGAAAGTGAAGGGGAAGAGTGCATTCAGCTCTTCACACCACCATCATATTGACTGTGCTATGAATGACAAATAGCAATGCATTTCCCACAGAGAAAAACACATCTGATCTAACTTTTCACACTGTTTCATAAAAAGTGATTTCATTAATGTGAGAGCAGAATGATTTCTGGGAACAGTCTTGTCCTGACTGGTTGCTATCGAGCCTACAAGAGCAGGCGATCCGGAGTAGCCTTATACCACCATAGCTGCATCCTCATCAGCGCATCGTACTGGTCTTGCTGCGCGATGGAGGGAGCGGTGGGAGCAGAGGGGTTGCAGGAAAGGCAGTGCACAGGAGGCTCAGGGCCCCCTGCAGATGTCTGCTGGCAGAGCTGGGGCACACGGGCCGTGGGAGGAGCGCCGAGGAATTTTCCCAGCATCGTTCCCTCCGCGTGTGGGTGTTGCCTCCCACCATGGAGCCGGCGTCCTGTTAGGACTCTTGGTATTGCAGCATGAATGGTGGGCTCCCACCCCGGAGGGAGTCCTTGCTGTACCGCAGGCTGTAGGAGACAGGTCCTACCTTGAAGAGCTGCAGAACTAAGATGGGAAAAAGAGCTGCCCCATACAACAAGCAAGCTGGGCACTGAAGGCAGGATTCACGTTGCCCACTAGAAATGCTCATTAGTTGTCAAGCCTGTCCCTCTCCATTAGTGGTATAGTGACTGATGGTCTATCTGCAGACAGTTTGGATCTCTTCTTCAGCTCGGTGGTCATGATGTGGTGGCCCATAGCCTTAGAGAAACCTGAATCCTGACCTGGTAGATGTTGAAGGCAACGAGAGAAAACAGAGGGAATGTGAATCAAGTCCATTGAGCTTTATTCAGGATCACCCAGGAAGATGAAGAAAGGACTGGGCACCGAGCTCCTCAATCACAACTCCGTGCTGTAACTGCACGTTCCACCGAGACCGTCCTCCCATGGCTCTCCCTGGCCATCAGGGCTCCACATGTCTCTCAGTGCAGGAGCTGAAGAAGAGTCAGGACTGGTTTTGCATGCGTAAACAAACAAGCAGAACCACAGGAACTGTCTATCAGTATGTTTGGAAGGCACTCATCACCCTGGCATCTGGTATGCCCTGAGCTGCTGTCAGCTACCAGCACTAAGAAGTCCACACAAAAACTTAAGAGCTCTGACCACCCCTGGAAAAAGGTCTGGGTGAAGAGTGGGTCAGTGCAGAGTACCCAGAGCCAAGGGCCTGAGTCAGGCCTTTGTTATGAAAGATGGGAAGAAGAGCCTGTGTCAGAAAGGGCTTATCCTGCCAGTTTGGAAGTCATGGATCCTTTTGCTCTGCCACAGACTTCCCACATGTGCTTTAGGCACATCCTTCAGCTCTCTTTGGCTGCTGGTCCCCTATGGAAAATGGAGGTGGAGGTGTTGTCTTGCTCTGCCTCATCAGGGAGCTGTAAAAGATGGTCTATTTCCAATTTGCAGGGGCTCTTGTGGTTGCTCATGCAAGTAACTTTAAAATCTTCAGCTTGGAGCAAACCATCTTTGGGACCCCTGCTTGATCTCAGTCCTTGGGAAGAAGCCCATGGCGAGAGAAAACATGAAGTTCCTATTCCCCAACGCTGCACAGATGGGGCTGAGAAGTCTTTTAGCAGGACATGGTTTCCCACCTGGTTTGCACCGGCATAAGGAGTTCTGCTAAATGCAAGGCAGCAGTCGGGTCCATGCTTTCCCACAGGAAGTGCTGGGCACAGAGATAAGCTCCTCCACGTTAACACTGAGATAACAGCCAATCTCTAGCAACTAGGAACATGAAGCATGGCAGCCACAGTAGCCACGGGGTATGTGGGGGCTCTGTGACATTTTTTATGAAGAAGCGAAATTGCTTCCCCTTGCACCTTCCTGGGAGGGGGGAGGCAGACCATTGGCTAGCCTGGCTTGTCAGGAGGGTGTTTGCTCCTACTCTTTGTCCTCCCCGTGCTCCTTGACTGCCTTTGCTCTCTGTAGCAGCGTACAGAGATGCACAGCACGGCTGCAGGCAGCAGAGGAGCAAACAAGGTCTGGAGCAAACCAGAAAGTATGTTCTCATGCAAACCTCATTAATAATGGAGAGCTAGTGAAGAGAAATGCTAAATATAAATGATATTTCTTGTTGGGAAGAGAGGGAACGTACTGCACCACTGCAAAGAGGGAACATGAAAGGTGAAGCCTTTCAGAGTTTACATCACTCCCCTGTAAAACAAAATTTAGGCTATTTCACAGTTAATGCAAGATTTAGCCAGGCAGTGGGATGACAAACATCACTAACAAATAAACAAAAAAATCCCTTGTATATTGAGATTTTTACTATCTCAGTCTCTCTTTTTTTTTAATTCTATTTTAGTTCAAAATCTCCAATTTTCTTTCTTACTGCTGGCTCTCCAGAGAATTCAAATTCCTGCTGAAATGATAAGGCATTTTCTCAGGTTAAGTGAATGTGGCCCATATAGCACTGTTCAGCAAATTCATGCCTTTTGGAGACATGCTGCCAGCAGTGGCTGTGGCTTAGCAAGTAATTAATTATTTTGGGCCACTGGGCTACTGTCTGGCCCGGTGGTCCAGTTAGGTGTTTTGAAGATGCAGGTAACTGCCAGTAGAGAGTACATGTTACTCTGCCCATAAGTCTCTGCCATAGCGTGACACAAAGACCTCCTAAGATTGTGGTCCACACGTTCTTGCTCTTTTATGCTGGCCATTAATCTCAGCAATGCATACGAAATTGATTTCCTTTTCACATTGTTTTCAAATGACTCTTCTGTTTTCTTCTGCTTGGTTTTTGGCAATCTCAGTGGCTTGGGAGCTACAAGGAATATAATTCAGAGCTTCTCTGAATGTTTCAGTGCTTGCCTGAAAGCAAGTCAGTCAGCAGTGCTTGCTGCCTTGTTTCATTGGTTGTGGGTGCACCAACGAGGCTGCAAAAAGCAGGGGCATCAGGGTGGTAAAACTCAATGCAAGAATTAAAGTAATTGTCAGAAATGAGATCCTTTTTAGCTTACAGATGTAGAACCAAGAGCAGAACTCGGATGCTAAACCTGCTAGTCCTTTGGGGTGGGCTTGGTTTTTTTTCTACTACAAAATCCAGAAAGAGAACCCGGAAGAGTCAGTTGCTTTAATATGCATTGCACTTCTGAACAGCAAAGTTCCCAAATAGTAAAACAACTCCCCCAACAGCTCTCTCTTCGCCTGCGAACAGCGAGCTTACATGCAGGGAGGGGGAAAAATGCAGCCACATTCCTTTCGCACTCCCACTCGCCTCTGAGGTTCTTCCACTTCCTTCCTATGGCTTTTTTTAGAACTGTAGTGTTTTTCTCACGTCCGGCAACAAAGGATGTTTTGTGCTGCTGCCGAGGTTGTTGGTTTCTTTTTTTTTTTTTTGTTAAACTTCAGATGCAGCTATCATGTTTGAAAGTATTGCTGTTGTTTGTGTGGGAGCATAACTTTTTTTTGCTCTCTGGTACCTTACAAATGTGATCAAATGCTGGAATTTGTTGAGTTCGTTAAATTCTCCTACCAGACTCGACATTTGTATTTCCCTGGAACTCTCTTATTTACCTGTAAAAACCACCATGCTGCAGCCCTAAAGGTAGAATGACATTCGGGAGCTTGCAGTGATTTCTCTGCCCTGTTACTGAATAAGAAATGGAATCACTCCAGAATTACCGTGGTGCAGCTGAGAGCAGAGCAAGGTGCATAAATTGGTTCATAAAATGCATAGCTCATAAACCCCACAAAACTCTTGTGGTATTTCCAGTAAAAAAGCCAATTGAGGGGACAAGGAGGAACAGATCAATAACAGAATCATGGTCTCCAGCCCCTAGAGTCAGCTCTCCCATTTTATGACAGTGTAACATCATGAAATCAGAGTGGAGAAATGCATCCAGGATTAAACCTTTGGGGTTTGATATATTCTTCTCCCCGACCACTATAGCTGGGTCTTTGTCACATTGATAAATTGACCACGGTCACACACATTGACATTACTCACTTTGAGAAGTGAAACTCCAAACATAAGCCATCGCTGTGTCAGGGACCCTGGATATTGGATATTCAGGCATTCAGTGTTTCCAATTTATTATAATTTGTAGGCAGCTAGACAAGGTGGGGGGAAAGCCCATAGACAGCCTGGAATTATATCATAAATCTCCAAAAGCCCTAACATAATCTTTAAGACTACCTTCAGTTCCTCAGACAGGGAGCATGAGTGATACAGTGAGCCTGATTTTGACCTTTTGCTCAGCAGTGCTGCACAGGTATTAGTACACTGTTGGCTTTGGCTTCTGCAGGAGTCGGTGCATAAGTGTCTTGGAAAGGAAGTATTCAGCTCAGTGAAAAAAATGTAAAGACTGCTATCTCAATGCCTGCTTCATCTCAATAGTCAGGGTGAGGCAAAGAGAAAATGAGAGGCCCTGAGTCTCCCCTGCCTGGTGTGGGAATTCCACCTGGTTTGTGCAGATGGGGGTAGAGTGAAGTACTACACACTGTCACTCTGGAAACATCCTTTGTACTGCATGTAACTTAAGAAATATGCATACCCATCTTACTTGCTGTGTGTTTTTTCCAGATTTCAGAGCAATACCAATATTGGCCCTCCAAAACAGTCAGCAAAATTCAGGAGCCTGCTGGAGCTCTTACAAAGTGAGCCCTGATTAAGAAAACTATTTGATTGCTACTTTCGTGGCATGTCTGGCTTCCTATCCCTGCTGCCAGGTTTCCCAGAAAGGAAGGAGGAGTTCTCCCCCATTATATTGCAAAAGCCTTGCAAGAGCCTTGGAGCCTGCTCTGGTTGGTGTGAGCCTTCAGGTGTGCTTTGGGGAATCATAAAACCGCACACACAAATGGGGAGTACCTGTGCAGACCCTGGATGTCCCTGTGACTTCCTGACAGCTCGACTGTGACTCTATTGCCTGTCTTCCCCCCTAATGCTAGGCTGAGTGGAGGGACAAATGTCAGATCTGGGTGGCTTGAGTTGCCCCTCAAGTACCACCCTCGCTCTGAAAGTCTAGCTCCAGGAATTCACGCTGCAGTGCCATCCATCCCCCCTTTTCTGCTAGATTATTCCTCCCCAGCCTCCCAGAAACCAACATGTATCCAAGCCACAGGCATCCCGGCAGCCCAGGGCTGAGACGAATGCATGGAGGCTGCTTCACACTAAGATGCCAGGCAGCGAACTGGGAAGCCCAAGGCACGTTTGCTTGTTTTCTCCAGCTGGTTCTGCTACAAGGGCTGTGACTCCGGCAGAGTCAAACACCCAGGGTGGTAATATCTTAAACAACCACAGCTGTTTACCAAAAGTGAGTCAGTCTTCCATCGGGTTTGGCTAACATGAGCTAGCAAACCTGATTTAACCGCAGCCTTTTCCTTGGTGTAGGTAGAGGCACTTGCAGCTGCTTCCAGAAAGGCATTTTAGCTAATGAGCGGCTGGGCAGGAATACTGCCAGCTGAAAGGTAGTGTCAGATGGATGTCCGTGGCAAGACCTGGCTGGCACTACAAAACCTTGCCAGCAGAAGCTGGTTTTGTCACTGCAGTGGGGCATGCCATAACAGCCTGATGAAATATCCTGGTTGGCTTTTCTGTGACCCAAACAGATTCAGATCCCTGAGCCATCAACTGATGATTTCTAACCCAGCAAGCACCATGGCTTATGCCAACCCCACGCCTCAGAGGGAGGGGGTGGTACCCCGTGGCCATAGCCAGTGTGCTGCAGTGCACCGAGGTCAGTGCTCATCCAGACACAGAAACTCAGCATTGTCAATGTCGCCTGGGAAAATAGCTTCCTAGTCTATGGTCAACTCACTTTGCAAGTCAAGAAATTTCCAAAAAATAGGTAAAGCTCGCTAGTGTTTTAATTACAGGACAGAAATACCCTTAACTACTTGACCAAGTAGCACCTTCAATAAACAGCAACAAGGAGGGAGATGCTGTGAAGGCTTTACCTTGCTCCTGTGCTGCCCTGGCCATCCCCATAGCAGCATCCAGCCACCCCAAGTCACACTGGCAGCCTGGCCTCACTGCTACTATTACTTTAGAAATTAGAATTTAGAAAAAACAGTTTAAACCTCAGTCCCTAGAGGTGGCTGTGATCCTGTGTCAGTAAAGACAAGCACGTGTTGCTGTGACACAGGCTGGGACCTGTGCTGCTTCCCCACCGCTAGGACATTTCCCAGATTGGAGGGTGATGCCTTCAAGGCCCTTAGGTGGAGTCTGGCACAAAGAGGAAATGCACCTACTTTCCCCCTTCCAGTAAATATGATTTATGAGCAGGAAGGATCCACCTTTCAAGGCTGGCAAGTGCAGTGGGGAAGAGGTCCAGCTAGCCCAGCCAGGGCAGCACCCAGGGCTGCGGTGCTCCATCCTAGCCCTAAAGCTGCAGGGAAAGGGAGTTTGGAGTTGTGTGAGACTTGGCAAATCTGTACAAAACGCTGGAGGAACTGCGCTCGGGAGAGAAATGCAGCCCCTAGATCTACTCTACAAAGCCCAAACAACCTCTGGATAAATTTGAGCTGAAAACTGGCTCTTTCATGCCTGCGATAACTGCACTTGACAGCCAAACAGAGACCCTTTCATATTTAAAAATAGAAAAAGCAATTAATTATTGGAGTCAATATAAGCCGGGAGCTGGCACAGTAGCAGAGCAGTGTCTGTAGCGATCTGACTGTAGCAGAGGCCATAGTGGCTTTAGAGCTCATGTGCCCGTCAGCCCAGAGGGACCCCCCAGCATTTGGGATGCAAAGCTGCTCAAACATGGGCACAAAGCAGATTCATGCCCCACGGCGGCAGGGTCAGTAGGCAGCAAAAAGGGAAGGTAGCCTCTGAACCGCCCCAAAGAGCTTGATGGA
This sequence comes from Fregata magnificens, assembly GCA_013389945.1. Taxonomy (NCBI): domain Eukaryota; kingdom Metazoa; phylum Chordata; class Aves; order Suliformes; family Fregatidae; genus Fregata; species Fregata magnificens. Next base: position 475,282 of record WAAD01032197.1, on the reverse strand, counting down.
GTCAGTGCTATTATGTCAAACCCAGCCTAGCTCAGCATTTGGGCATACTCAAGCTGAAATGCTCGCGTATCTCTGGTTTACTCTTCTCCAGTGGCTGTGTGCAGCGAGTGCCAGTGTGTTAGAGGCAAGCCTTGGTGGTACAAACACCAGCTGTGAGGCTATCGGGCAAGCCCTGAGAGCCACAGGCATTGACTTCTCTTTCCCGTAGCTGGATAGTCTGGTTCGGTATGGGATGAAGCATTGCACACCAAATCCGGGCTCATCTTTTTCTGTCTCAGTGTTTACCTGGGATAGACCATGGTGTGAGATGGTGATGGGAATTAGGGACTCCTGGCTAGGTTGCACACAGTGTCTCGGTAGCATTTGACCTTCGGTTGGCTCTGAGTCCTTTGGACATCGGTGAATGCCCCAGAAGGAAGCTTTCCTCATCCTCCACGAAAATCCAGCTTTTTTTTTCTATAAAGCCCAATTCTTGCCACTTGGTCTACAAACTGTCCTCTTGGATTAGCAACTCAGTCAGGTAATGAAAGTCAGCTACCTTAGACACTTCATTTTCTGCTGCAAGATACTTGCACATGACTGAGCCTGCTGATGTTTGGTGAGCCTAAACTGAGTGGAGAAATGAAAGGAGAAGCAGGTCCGGAGCTGGAGGAGACTGTGGCTAGGAAACCGGGGTGGTGCTGTGATGTGAGCCGAGGAGAGACCTTTGAAGTGCAGTCTTTGGGCAGCTACCTGGGCCCAAAGCAAACACTGCACAGGACTTCCACTTTGCTAACGATAATGAAAGCAGTTCCTGGAATGATTTGCTTGTCCTGACAGCAGCACAGTTGAAATATGTACAAATTAAAAAAAAAAAAAGAATAAAAGAACTTGTCAGAGAGGCCCGCTCCTTGGACCAGCTGTTCTCACAGCCTCCTTTCCCTGTCCAAATTGGTAATTCACAGCAAAGCCATGATTCAAGCACACGGTGGCTGCTCTTTTAACATGATCAAAAGAATAATTATACGCAGTGGAATTCTCCGAACACAAAAATCGCGTGTGATCTTCCCGGCGTGAGGAACCGGCTGTGTGTCTGCAGAAAGCTCTCATTTGCTCCGCAGACAGTCAGCCTCAGGTTGCAGCCAGGGACCATCCCTGCCTGCCGCCACAGAGCTCTTCCTCAGCTGCCTTCCACCGTGCAAGCTCGCTCACTGCTTTTGGGCTGGCCGAGCAGCAGGCGGATGTGGAGATCCTTTGTTTCTCTGTGTGTTCAGGGGATGAAGAGGAGATTTCCCTAAAAAGCGACCACTGCTTGCTTAGTTTATCCTGGAATGGAAACTTTATTTATAGAAGCAACAGCAGCAACAGGCACCCTGGGCCCTAGCAACAGCAAAGTGAGCTCCACAGTTCCGGATGGGAAATACTGCAAGGTGCTGCACTTCAGCTACAGATTTTGTTCATGGTTTCCCCCTCTGCACTTGTCCCATCTCTTCTGGGGGCTGCAGATCAGAAATCCAGCCTTTTCTTCTTCCACTGTACAGGTTTCTCTTCTTCCCCCTCGACAGTCAGTGTAGCATGGTGCCTCCAGGGAAGGGCATTGCAAAGCTCTGCAGGCTGCAGGCGAGGGGCTGTGTTGGGTTGTGGGGACACACAGTGGTTGGAGCCCTCCTGGGGGTGCAAAAAGTTTCTCTGGTGGCCTGAAGTCAATGGGGCAGCACTGGGCCACCTGAGTTGTTGAGCAGTATGGGCTGAGTTGAAAGTCACTGAGCCCTTTGACTCCAGAGCTTTTCTACCACACCCCTAGTTGTCATCCAAGCCCAAAGCCTCCACCCTGCAAGCCCTTGTGCTCTGGTCTACCTGCATCTGCTCTCCCCAGACCACAGAAGCTCAGGTCCATAGGAAATCGCTGGAGCTGCTCACGTTCACCCCATTGATAAAGCTTGCTTGAATTCCCTGCCACAGTGCACACTTGCAAGGCAGCAGTGCAGAGGGTAGGCCAGTCTGCACCTTGTCATATACACAAGCTATTCCTGGCACGTCTTCTCCCTTTTCATTCAGGCACTTAGAATGAGCATCTGGGGCCAAGACTGCCCATGTAATTGATGCCTTATATAATGATATGGAGTTTTGGAGTGGCCTTGAACGCAAGTAAGTCACCCTCTACACCTTTCTAAATGGAGTTTCACTTTGTCAATGTATATAAGTGGCCCTATCCATTCATTTTATCTCCTCCTTTTCATTTGGTCACTCCTTAAACTAGCCACTGGCTCAGATGAGTGCTGTTAAGATGCTGTTGACTGCTTGGTGGTCCACACTGTATCATCTTCATCAGTCATATCTCTTTCCGTATGCAACTGTAGATTATCTGGGTTGTTTTTGTTAATAGGAGACAGATGGGAATTGGGTGTCAAGTTGCGATTCTGAAGCGTAGGAGCTTCATAGCCTTTTTTAAAATGCACGATATTAAAGATCATTTAAAATGAAATTAGTTTCTGGCATTTAACAATTAGTGAGGCAAAATAGATGCTCAACAGAGAGGCCAGAGGGGGGTAATTCTTTAGTCTGAGTAGTCACCTCTGAACCCCAGGCTGACAGAAACACATCTGGTACAAAAGGCCAGACTCTTGCGTGCTCTAAATCTCCCGTGTTTGCCCTGACACTGCACAGCACTCAGTCCAGTGGATTGCATTGCCTTTCTCAGTCAGGTGATACACAGCACAGGAACAGTTGGGAAGAAGAAATGCTGGCAGGACTGATATATCTGGGACCTTGTGCATTAGACAAATCAGATTTTGTGGAGCTTACTTTGCCTGGGTCTATTAGTCAAGCCTTCAAAATCAAAAGCAAGAGGGGGTTCTTGGAGTAGTGCACACACTGTTCTAAAATGAGCTGCAGGACTTTTACACATGGGTGAAGAACAACCGCACTGGGTCTGAAAGGGGTATGTCACATGGGAATGGTTCAAAGCTGCATCAGGGGAGGTTCAGACTGGACATTAGGAAGCATTTCTTTACCGAGAGGATGGTCAAACACTGGAAAAGGCTTCCTAGAGAGGTGGTCGATGACCCATGCTTGTCCATGTTTAAGAGGCATTTCGACATTGCCCTTAATAATATGCTTTAACTTTTGGTCAGCCCTGAAGTGGTCAGGCAGTTGGACTAGATGGTCATTGCAGGTCCCTTCCAATTGAACTATTCTATTCTATTCTGTTCTATTCTATTCTATTCTGAAGTCCAGGATCCTGTCCTAGTTCTGGCCAGGAGTGGATGCTGGAGGAAAAATATATGAAAACAGGCAAACATGGCACAGTCCTTTTCCCAATGCAATCACAGGGCTGGGAGATCCTGAGCCAGAAATGGTATCTTTGTGTTTAGTAATTCCAACCAACTTTCCCTCCACAAGTTTGTCTAATTGCTGTTTTAACTTCTGGCCTCTGCAACAGCTGATGGCAATGAGCTCCACTGTTTAATTTGCACTGGATGGAAAAGTGCTTACTTTGGTTTGTGTGAAACTTGCTGCCAGCTAATCGCATTTAATGTCTTTTTTTGGAAAAAAAAGGGGGGGTGGGAGGCTCCAAACTCACCAGGTCGCAGGTGCCTGCGCGCAAGGCATACACAACCGGCTCATGCTTGACCTCACTCATTCACTGCGTGGCTCAGCCTCCTGCCCTGACACCATCTGGTGAACTGCGATCTTCTCACCAGCAGCATCCAGCAGGCAAAGCCCCTGTGCAAGACGCTGTGCAGCAGGTGAATGGGCAGCGACTCCGGCTCCCATCCTGGTCCATCCTGTCTCTTACTGTTTTTTCTAACTTAAAGTCAAGTTGATATTGGCTGGCATTTTTCATGTGCATGCATTTGCACACAGTCAGCTGCCCCGCACACCTTGGAGGCCCAATAATGCAGAGGGTGGGAAAATGGGATGCTCAGGAAGTGCCTCAGCTTGGGTCAACTGGAACAGGAAGATACTGCAGATCTCAAGTAACTGGTTTTCAGAAGCCCTCCAGGTAGCTATTAAAATTCACTACCACAGTTGCCACCGCAGAAATATTAATGTGGCCGTGTGGGGATGTGCAGCAGAAGCTCTTGACAGCAACTGTCTGCTTATTTACTTACAGAAAATAATTTATGCTCCTACGTTCGCTGTCAGCTCCATTTTTTCTTTCTTAATTTATACCCCTGGAGGAGTTCTTTTCTCATCGACTAGTAGAAAATACCCTCCTGATTTAGACCCCAAGGTTACATATCCAAAGTTATGTAGTACCTTGATGTCTCCCTACTTAAACTGCCATGCTCCTTTGTGGAAGCATGCACTCCACCCCCGGGTTTCATACTGTGTCCAAGGGATGCTTGTAAACCATAAGAGAGTTTTTTTGTATTGGTACAAAAATACCATCAGGTTAATCTGGCACAGTACCCCTAGTGTGGACACATCTGGCAAAGCTGTACCAGTATTGGAAAACCTCTTTCCACAAGCAAAACAAGTTCTGCCAGTAGAAGCATGGGTTTGTCACTCTAACTGGGATGAGGGGAGAAATGGCTCAGGGCAGGATTGGACAGAGCTCTTATCTCCCACAATCTGGAAAAGAGGGTGGATAGTGAGGTGGCAATGTTTGGTATTGATAGTAAGCTATTAAGGGTAATAAAAATGAAAGTTGACTGCAAAGACTTGCAGAAAGCACTCACTATAGTTAGGAGTGAGGCAATAAAAAAGCAGATGAGATTAATTTAGATAAATGTGGAGTGTTGTGCATGGGAAAAACTCCTAACTGTAGATGCCAGTTGATAGACTGTGAGTTAGCTGTGTTGGTTCAAGAATGGGATCCTGGAGTTGTAATAGCTCTGTGAAAACAGCAGCTTCTTCCTTGATAGCAGTGCAAAACCAATCAAACATCAGGAGTTATTAGGAACAAAGAGGAAAAACAGAGCCATACAAATTCACTAGTTCTGCCTTTCCTTCTCAGAAAGGGTATATTAGAAGTAAAAAGGTACCAAAGTTACAAGGATAACCCAAAGTATAGGACAGTTTCTAGATGTTTGGGACTCCCTTGTCAGAAAAGGGAATAAGTAAGAGGATACGACAGAGGTGCTGACAACCATGAATGCCCTCCAGCGAGTCGGCAGGAAACAATTTGGGCTGTTTCTTTCAATACAAGACCTATGGGACATCCAATATGACGAGGTGGTGCCGAGCTCCAGACAGGCAGAGCAAGCAGTCGCAGTTAAACCGTGGAACTCGTTGCCACATGATGCTGTGCGTGCTAAAAATTTGCAAGCTAAAAAGCAATTATACATATCTCAGGAAGAAAAATCCATTGACAGCCATGAAATGCAAACACCCCAGCTCTGTCTCAGGAGATCCCTAAGCTACAAACAGCTGGCAGTTGGTGGAAAATACAAATTATTTATTCCTATGTGTTTACCCCATTCCCATCCTCTTCCCCGTGTACCTGCTGTCAGCCGAAGCTAGAGATGGGATGTTGGGAAAGACTGACCTTTGGGCTGACCCACTGCAGTTTGGGATAACCCTAATTTACATCACTTTTATTCAGATATAATGCTGGGATCATGAGGTGAAGCTGTATCATAGTAAAGAATCAAAGTAAAAGTGAGGTTCTCCTGCAAGAAAAGTAATCTATACTTCAAAAATAATTACATTAAAAAAAAAATTTTAAAAAAGCATACAGTGTAAAATTGGAAATTAAAAAAATAGTCATTTGAGCATTGGAAAAGCATCATGCAAGTATCTCTAATCATTTTCTGCTCCTGTCTATTGTCAGCCTATTTCACATGCAATCTTAGCGTTCAGTCACTGGTAAGCAGTGTCTCACATTTTGAAAGTTCACATGATGCAAAAAACCATGAAAATGTGCTAATTGGACTGGCTCTTTTTTTCCGGCTCCTCCGAATGGGGAAGGGTACTTCAACTCCACTTCTCACAAGATAGCCATCTGCCCCTACTCTGACCACAGTCACTCAGGGTCATCCTCCCTCTGATAGTTTTAGGAAGAGGCACAGGGTTGGCACACAGTGTGAGCTATCTTGCAGGCAGACCCATGGAGGTACTACTGGTTCTTTCTAATAAATACAGCTGCTGCTTCTCCAGCCCTGAACTTTCCAGCCTAACGCCTGCACTGGTGGGTTTTCTGGGCACTATTAAGGTTTGTTAGACAACACTTAGGCTTCACCCCAGAGTTAGCTGCATTTTGATGCTGGGCAATGATCGTCAAGTTTAGAAGCAAACACCTAGAGTGCTTTCAGAAAAACTACAGAAAATAGGTAATTAATTATTAAGAAGTAATTAGCAAAGAAAGAGGTTTACTTCAAAGTAGGGATTTAAAATTTCCGTGGAAGACTGGTGTTCTTCCCCGTAGAAGCTTGTAAAGAAATGTGGAGTTGCTGATAGTGCCAAACATGCACATAAACACGAGCGTGTTGATTGTGGATTTGTGAGACATTTAAGGACAGCAGGAGGGGGCTGCACAGCTGACATCCATCACTTGCACAAATAGATGACTAAATAGCCTAGATCTGAGATACCACTGAGCGGTCGTTGCAATGACTGGAAATGGAAAGTTAAGAAAGGAGTTGCTCTTGGTTTCTCTCCTAGCCTGACCATCTGAACAGGAGGAGCTGCGGTGCTCCAGGGCTGATGAGAAAGGACTGGTGATACTTCCCGCAAGCGTGTGCTCGTCCCAGCTGCAGCTTCACACGCATGGGAGAGCAAAGATGTAGGAGAAACACCTCTGCCCTGGGACGCTGGATGGCTGCTTGGCCTCCTCGGGGAGGAAGTGGCTTCCATTTAAGGAGCTGGAGAGGTTCTTGGCAGGGATTGCAGCAAAGCATCCCAAATGCTGGGTCCCGTTGGCAGAAAGGCCGGGGGCAGCTCGAGCTCACACTTTGGAAGTGCCTTCTTTTGTCAGCTTGAGATTTTCCAGAATTGCAAAACGGAAAGAAAGAGAGGGGTACAAGGAAGCTATTAAAGATACATAAAATAAACTTGAAGGGGGGAGGAAAACGTGTTTCATTGAGAAACCACGCACTTTATTCGAGGGAAGGATCGGTGAATGCTTATTATTTTAACAAAGACTTTTTCTGTTGTGAACAAGAGAAGCAGATGTTTAAAAGACGGACAGGAAGCGGCTGTGACAAATGAAAGGATTTTTGATTGAATTCATGAGCTGTGTTTCCTGCCAGTAATTCATTCAGCTGTAGGCTAGATCAAAACATAATATTATGGTTTAATCAGCACGCTTTTTAACACGAAGCCAGAATATACAAGCTCTTGGTGCTACAGGTAAAAAGCCATTAGTACCGTTGGCTCACAGGCTTCTTTTTAATTCATTATTCATTCTTTTTCTTTTAAGCAAATACGTTGTCTGTCAGCAAACACCTGAGAACTTCTAGAGAGCTGTGTTTTGGAGTTTGCACAAGCAGGTGTAGAAAGGGTAAAGCACTTTCAGGGCATGGCAGATGAAATAGGCTGCCTAAAAGTACAATCTGACTTCTGTTGCAGTCTGAGAAAGCTCAGCTTCCTACCGACTGCAGGAAGCATTAGATCAAGCTGGTTATCCTTGGAAAAAAAAGCTTGGCATAAGGATTTTTTTTTTTCCTCAGCACAGTTCTGAAAAAGCAGCGTGTGTGTGCGTGTGCACATGCACGCGCGTGCGCGCATGTGTTAATTTTTGATGTTTTCTGCTTCTCTTCCTTCCTCCTAATGAATTCTGTTTGTTTACAGCCTCAAGGAAAGCTTGTCACTAGAAATTTCCTTTTGAGTTTTCAGCTCAAGATTTCACAACCACAGAGCCATTGCAACACAGTGATAAACAAGCTGAGGGAGGCAACTCCAGAGAATTGAGGCTTCTCTTTTTCACCATTTAGTTAAGTAAATAGTTACCAAATGTGCAGAGAGATAGAGTACTTTATCCCTAGCTGTAGTGAGTATTAGCAAAAGTGGACTTTTTTCCTGTCCAAAAACTTTTAGAGTAGGCACAGGAACTGTTTTGAACAGCTTATCCTTACACCACTCCTTGTCAGAAAGGGTTGTATGCTGGGCTGTACTCCTGGGACACAGCACCAGGCTGTAGGCTATGCAGGAGCAGGGAAAATGGAAAAGAGGGGTTGCAAAAGCTGCCTAAAGCTCAGGGTCACAGTCTTGGATTTGCACTTCCCAGAGCAAATGCAAGACCTGGCTGAAGCCAAGAAATGATAACCGGGATATGCCCCATGCACAGATACCGGCTGCCCCGCATCCCCCTTGGCCAGGCTTTTGGAGGAGGGACGAGGACACTAAGGCATCCTCTGCCAGTTTTCCTCCTCTGCAGGGGTGCAGTCAGCATGGCTTGGCTGCTGGGTGGGTCTGGGTCCCAACCTGCACCGAGTGTCTTCTGTACAGGTCTTGGTCCTTGGATTAAGCACAATATCCATAGATCTGCTGTGATAACCAGGCAGGCTTTCTCTGCTGCATTTAATCCATTGTAAAGTTTCTACAGGTGACTCTCTCATTATATACAGGTATTGGGGGAAACCTTGCAGTCATGATTTCCAGGGTGCTCTGGGATAATGTGGATAAAGGATGCTTTCTGGACTTTGGGATGAAATTCTAGGGCACAGACTTTCCTTGCCGCAAAAAAAGTACAGCTTTGGATCAACCAAAACTTTTTACCAATACTTGTGAAATTTAGCAAGTGGTTTTGGCGACGGCAGAGCAGGCATATCTTGACATTTTTGAAATAACTGAAGTGGTTTGTTTTTTCACTAGGAAACAAAGTTTTGTTTTGAAATTTGTCTCAGCTTTGTAATAATAAAGAATAGTAAGAAAGAAAAATCCTTTCAGGGGAACAAAAATGTTTCAATATAAGTTGAATGAAGATTTTTCTGTTCAACCCAAGTTGAACAGAACTTCTCACTTCTTTGAGGAAGAAAAAAAGGGGCTTTGGGCCATCAAAACCAAAAAAAAAGGCTGTCTCAGGAGTAATAATTAAAAAAATTATTTGCCTATTTCTGTTTATTCAACCTCCCTGGGCAACCTGTTCCAGTGTTTCACCACCCTCATCGTAAAAAATTTCTTCCTTATATCTAGAGATTTGAAAAAGGTTTGAGTTTTCCAGTCTCCCAACCGAGGCATGGCATGCACTAATCCTCTGTGTGGTGTAGCTGAGGAGGAGGGTCCCCAGGTCCTTTTGTCCCGTAGAGCATCTTCACCACCAGAATTGTGCCCAGTAAGTGGCAGCTCCTTGGTAAACAGTGTAATCATTAAATGTCAGCTACTGCTTATGGTTTAATTGCTTTTGAATTTTAGCAAGCGGCTCCTCATTCATAACAAATTGGCATTTTGTACATTCAAGACTGTGCTATTAGCTGCACAATAGAGTGGCTGGTTTTCTGTAAATATTGAGATTTGGTAATTATAACCCGACAGTTATTAACACTCCACAGCAGATAAATGCTTCAGCTGCTGAATCTGCTGTGGGCAAAAATCCTTCCGGAAAGAGGGTCTTATCAGTGAGTGGAGGAAGGGTCTAGCTGCCATACTCCATTAACACCACGTTAATGAGCCAAGAGCCCACGCACCACAATGAAAACATACCCTGAAGTGTAGCAGATGGGCTCAGAAGCCAAAGCCACACAATGGGGAAACCTTGGAAATCATAGCTAAATTCAACAGAAAACAAAAGCTGGGCAGCTTGGCCCTCCTTGTAGTAAATATCCTAGAGTAACAGGCATTCTTGGATCTTACTGGGTGAAACCGTGGACTTTCCATTGACTTCAGGAGGACCCAGGTCTCATCTGGTTACAGGCAGTATGTCAAAACCTATCCATAAACCACTGCTGATTGATTGCCTGAGCTCTGCACCAGTGTCTCCAGTGAAATCCTTCAGCAATGCTCACAGAGGACTTGTGATTCAATCCTTCAGATAAGTGTGGGTAACTGCACTGCTAACCCACAGCAAGGCTTCATGCGTATTGTTGCTAGAGCTGCTTAAAATAAAATAAAAGCGAGTTGACAAATGTGACTGAATCAGTGTGCGGGGAAGCACTAACACGTTAATGTTATGTGTAAATGTGTAAATTATTAACAAGTGTCTATTAGTCATATGTGAACGACACTTCCCCACGTACTAGTAAAAGTGCTACAGCATCATTTGTAATAGTAATGATGCCATAGCAGGAAAAAACCCTCACAGTTAAATGTATTTGCTGGGAGGCAATGGCTATTGCATATGGTTTTTAAGAATTTATTCTTTTACAGACTAGTGGAAGTCTGTTGACCTTCCTAGCAGTGCTACATCACTCGACCTCATTGTCATTAGGGAGGATGTTATATACAAGAAGCACAAAATTAAAATTAAGTAGCTTTCAGTTGTATATGCCAGAGAGAGCAAATGCATCCTTGAAGTCCTTTGATAAAGCTGTGTGTAACTACTGTTTTGCTAGTGCTGTGGTTTGTAGGCAGCAGTACTAGTATCAATATGAGCATTCTGTATGTCAGCCTGGTAAAATTTCCTCTATTGCTGCTCGTGAATGCAGAACAATTTCAAATGGAGTAAGACGTTGCATGTTTTCCAGGGGGTTTGATACGATCAGGAACTTTTGGCCAAAACTGCTTGCCTACCAGGTTTTGATACAGCAGTCATTGGGAATGTCTTTTTGGTCAAAAATGCAATATCCAGTCATCCAGAGGGATGCTATTGGCATCTTACATCCCTGCCCTAGTCTCTGTGTCATTCCCTGTGCCCAGGGAAAAGGCAACTGAGCCCCTGTGGCTCCCACTGGATGGTGATCTCTGCACTGTGGAGATCTCCAACTCTGTACACGCCTGCTCAGAAAAAAAGCAAGAACAATTATACAAAAAGGCCTTATTAAAAACGGGGTAGGGAAGGGGTAAGGACTCCAATGTACACCTGATCCTCAAAAGGGGCCTCCTGCTCAGGGTCGGTCTGGAAAGAGAGGCACTTGGTAGAGCAGAACTTGGCCAGAGTTCATCGTGCCAGGGCTGGCAAGAGTGGAACGCAGCCTCAAACACATGCTTCCAGTTTCCAGTGGCCAAGAAGATATTTTGGTTAATAATACAGATGCCTGTATTAAATATATTAAAGTGATAGTTAGCTCTGTTATCTTCTGCATCAGACCCGCCAGACAGCGGTGACTGTAAGGCACCTTCACCATGCTGTTCTGATACAGGGTTCTTGTCAGGGCCATTTTCTGATTAGCCAAAACTTTCTTTCCCTCCTTCTGCTACAAACAGGGCTTGTCACCTGTTTCTCATCTGTTTTCATTATAGAAGAGAAGTAATTGGTACATCTGGGCGTTATTGGAGAAAAGGCTTGGCTGAAGCCATAATGAGGTAATTATAGACTGAACTGAGCCATGCCGATGCACTGTAAATACATTTGCCTCTGAGTGTGTGATATTGTCACGGGTCCATTCAGATGGCTTTTTTGGGAGAAGGAGGAGAGAGAGGGGCAGGGTGAAAAGCTGACCATGCCTGACCTATCCTATGCATGTGCGGTAAACCTCGAAGATACAAAAACCTTACCATCACAGCAGAAAAACAAGTGTGCCCCACTGTAAAACGGACCAACGGCTCATTTTCCAAATGGCTTGTTTTCCTGGGGATTCAATTATCCCGTGTATGACAACTTGCTTCTGGTCTTTTGTAACTGCAAGAAGACACCAAACCAAAATAGCTCCTTTTCACTGTTTTGGTGGTGCTCTCTGCTAAATAGCAACACATGGCTGCTGGTACACCACAGAAGCCAGTAACCTAATGTAAAGCGTGACGGCAGGCTCTGGCAGCAGCCTGCACTGTCTGAAGGAGAGGGGAAGATAGTACAGGGAACCAGAAACCTCAAATAGCTCTGTGTGTGTGTGTGTTTTTTGAATGGGGCTCCTAGACACATCTCCGCAAACTCCCAGCCCTCCCTCCCGGAGGTGACACTTCCAGTGCAGGAGAAAGTGTTCGAAGCCTCAGTGGTGTTTTACATCATTGGTGCATGGCACATCACAGAGCCACACAGTGACAGAACAGTTGAGGTTGGAAGGACCTCTGGAGGTCATCTGGTCCAACCCCCCTGCTCAAGCAGGGCCACCTAGAGCCGGTTGCCCAGGACCATGTCCAGGTGAATGGACCATGTCCATTGCACTGAGCTGGTAGCATCTGCTTTGTGCCATGGTGTTTGGATGCAGTTCTGCCTAGCCCAGGTGGTTGTTAAAATTCAGAGGGTTTTCCCTTGAGGGAGATTGCAAGCACCAGTGTAAGATGTTGCTGCAGTAACTGAGCCAGCCCCATACAAAACTGGGGGGGTAATGGGACTTGGGTCTTTGGCTGTCTCCTGGCATTTCATTGCTATGCTGTAGGGTTAGAGAGATATAGGATTTCAGAAAATAGGGGAAGAATAAGCCTTCTGGAGTTGGGCCTGTTTCTGGGGTCACTCTGGCCTGCAGCCCATGTCTCTTCCATAGTTAGTGTACTGCATTCGCAGGGGGACACCGTGGTCAGGAAGGGGGTTTTCCCAGGGTGAGGCTCATCCTCCACAGCCCGTGGTGAACCGTACCCTGCAATTTCTCCAAATGTAGGAAACTTACTTGCATATTTTGGGGTAGTGGCAGTTTGTGTTCATACTCTTCCCTGTTTTCATTTTTCACATGAAATTGTCATACCTCTGATCTCTAGTAAGCAACATATTAAAAATATTAAAATAGATGGGTATAATGATCTTACCCTGTACATATGGAAAAATCCAGAATGGGAATGGGGAGAGATTTAGCCATGACACAGTCAAAAGTGGCATTTGCAGAAAGCACAAGACAGAGCAGAGCAGAGCAGAGCAGCATTGGCAATGGATGTCTGCAAGCTCCACACCAATTGAATATCCAGCTTTATTTCCGTTGCCAGAGACTACCATTTCTATTTCTTTCTTTTACCTTTTTTTCCAATCAGGGAAAAGTTACGTCCTTTTAGGTTTGACTAAAATGGAGTGATCTGTTCATTTAGCTGCTGAGAAGGGAAATTAACTTCATTCTTATCCGTCTACCTTATTAGCACAAATATTGCGGCTGCATTATCCTATCCCACATAAAACCCTGTACAGTAGAGCCTTTTAATTGTCTGGCTAATTGTTTGGCCTCGGAGCTGTCTATTTCCGATTGTCTAATTCTCATTAGAATGCCAGCTGACACCAAGTCCTCCAAAGCTCCCTTTAGCTGCTTTTAACCACTTCTGGACTAATTTGGTGGTGTTGAAAGCACTTACAGAAAGGCAACCAACAATAAGAAACACAGTGCAAATGTTTCTTTTCTCTAATGCATTCAACATTTTAAATCTTGGCCATAAAGGAGTTTTGATGCTGGTTTAAATGCATGTATCCCTACAGAGTCACAGCATTGTCGTTAGTGTTCAGAAGTGTGCAAAATACGTGGAACTGAAAATCTAGGCACAAATGCTTCAGTCCTTGATCTGAAATATCTCCCTCTGAAACCAATGGGGTTTTTCACCCTATGAATAAGGAATGAATCAGGATGGCAGGGTGCAGGCCCCCAGCGAGGGAAAGGATCGGTCTGTATTACAGTGCTCTTCGTTAACCCTACATTAAGCATTTCTGAGGACAGCCTACAAAACCTGAATGAGACTAAATCTTGGGTTCACACTCTAAATTCAGTGCCATATATTATTGCCATGTAGCCCTTTTTTCACTTTGTGATGCTTCAGCACCCATTTCAGAATCTGGCTTAGTCCATAGCCATAGTTAGAAAATTTTCCTCTTGTCTGTTCCTTCAGTTATCTTCTTTGAACAGCTCTCAGAAATCTGGTGAATCACGTGAGACTGGCCAAAACTTGTCCCATGTTGCCATCAAACTGAATAAACACAAGCAGGCAGGAAAACTCAATGGGGCAGGACTCCCTCAGAGTCATGTTTCCCACCACCACTGCCCTGAGAGAAGGTGGGGAAAAAAATGTGTTCTTGCCAGGTTTCGAGTGACATTTGATAACCTAAAACCTAAAGAGGAATTAAAACATGGCCAGCTACTGAAACTGCAGGGTATATATCTGGTGAGGGTTTATTACCAGTTTTAGCACTGGATTCCTTGATCACAAATGCAGGAGAAGAGTAGGAAAGGCTTCAGTGACGCAGTGGTGGAGGGTTTACTGGCTTCCTGCAGATGGGGGGACCTCTTGCTTAACTAGGGAGCCTTGGCTGTTGGGAGCCAGTGCCCCAAGGCTCCCTTTTGCTGCATCCTACCAGCTCATTAGGCAGAATGAAAGGTTTCAGGGTGCCTTAAAGCTTGGGAGGCTGTCCACAGGCTTTCCCAGCTTCTCCCTCCAATGCAGCCCGGTGAGCAGATGGGCAGAGATGAGGAAGGTCCTGGCAGCCTCTCTGCTACGCCATAACAGCAGGCATCGCACCTATCAGCCAGGGCACCTGGGACACCCAGCACCCAGGTCACCCATCCCTGGCAGCCACAGCAGTGTGTTTTCAAAGCATCACATTTGACAGCTTCCAAAATGAAATAACGTGAAATTGCTGCTTCGCAAGAATGGGGCATTTGGGGATTTTCCTCACAATTCTTGGAGAAGAGTTTGGAAGGGTCACATATGGAGTTCATGAAACTCCTGCATGTTGTCCCAGCCCACCCCAGGACTTGCCTTGTGCTCTTCTCCTGAACATCTTGGCACTGCTGTCCCCCAAGAATTTTAACTGCCTACTGCATTGCTATCTACAGCCAAAGCTGTTAATGATATTTCCTGCCAGCAAGGGCAGCTGAGCCCTTACGTCTGGCATATACAACTTCTGTATATATGTATCTTGTTTGGAAGGTGTAGTAGCAAAATTTTATATCAACAGTTTCTTCTTATGTGAAAGATAAAAGGGAAAGGAGAATAAATCTTCTCTCATCTTGCAACTTGGGGTGCCTGTTCCAAAAACAGGTCCTGGAGACCGCAGCCAGAGCGATCATAGTTCAAAGAGCAATACAAGGCCACCGATTCAGCTTGGCACCTCTTCCTCCCATCCTGAGATGGGGCATTTCTTGTGTTTGTCAATACAGTTCCACTGCCCTGATAGGCTTCATTTCCCAGGCATCCTTTTTTAAAAATACTTGAACTGCTTTTGCCATGGATAGCTCTTCCTCACTTTCTTGCTTTCTAGAAAATCACATTGTTCTCCCTTGGCATTTTCTCCTGTCTCATGGAAGAGGAGACGGAGTTACTGTTGTCTCCTTCAGCTGTGAACACAGATGGAATTTATGGCTTTTGGGGTTGTATTTATAACTGTTTTAAAAGCATGGCAAATGTCATCTACAAAAGCTCCTGTTAGGCTGTTTCTTCCCCAGGCACTGCACGCTTTGCAACTGCTGCGACACACGAGGCAAGGATCCTTGGCTTGGTGTGAATTATTGCTTTTGTAGCTATAGACACTTCTCTGCGTTGTTCAGGGATTTACCTGAATGTGACACTTGAATTGTACACTTCATGTGAGCCACGTGCTTTCCATATAGAGGAACGACACAAACCACCACTCTCACCTGTCTCACACAGGCATAGGTTAAAACGGAAGAAAATGCCACATACTGTCTATTGCATTCATTTTTCAGGTTTGTGCCTGCATTTAAACTTCTAATTGCCTTTAGGTCTCACAGCCTCGTAAACTTTTTTGGCTTTGTCTTTTGTAGATTTTTTTAATTGGTTATAACTCAGTTCTCCAGCCTGAATTTTTCAGATATCCACAAATATCTGATTAATTTTTCCTTTTAGCCTAGGTTCCTAAGGAAACAATCTTATCCAGTTGTGTTTCTTGTCCATAATAACTTCTGGGCAATTTTTCAACCAAATTTGATAGAAGGTTAAAGGTCTGCAACATAAGTTCCTGCAGTTTCCATGAAAATTAGTCTGGTTAGAAGAGGAAGAAATGAAGCTGGCACTGGAGGAAAGGCAGCTGACACTCAGTTTTCAGTGGCAGCAGCCAACTGCCCAGCCAGCCAGCAGGATCTGGCCACAGCAGTTTGTCCCACCAAACAGGCTGGGAACGTGAGAGGGAGTGGAGCAAACTGCTGTTTGATGGTGGGATTTTGAGGCCACTGGGCACCAATCCTCAAGAAACTGGAGTTTACCAGATCCATTGCTCATGGAACGGCTTTATTGAATAGGAAGGCTAAACAAACATTTTCCTTCCTCCTGATTGTGTGTCATTTCTTTTTAAGCCAACACTTCTGAAAACAAGAGTCTAATGTTAGCACAGCTTCCCCAGAAGAGGTTTCCAAGACTCTCTGCTCCCAGCAGCTCTTACTGAAATTAATGGGAGCTGCTGGGGCTCAGTGCTTCCAAAAATAAAAACACTTTGCCAGTGGTACAGATGCAGGTGTCTAAATTTAAGCTGTAGTTTTTGAGCATCTGGGGCCTAAATCCATGTCTGAGCACTTCAAAACAAGTGGCTTGATTTTTTACAGGTACTGAACAGCCTTACTGAAGTCAAGGGACCTATAGGCTGTACAGATCAGACTATATTGGGAAGTCAAGGGGTAGATATAGGTAGCTGAAATTTAGGCACACAAATTGGAGCACATGAGCCATGCACCTGAGAGCAGGGGTTTTCAAAGCGTTCAGCCTTGGCATAAGTGATCTTATTGAGGTTGCTGGAATCCAGAGGGAAAGAGTTAAGTCAACACCGAGCACTTCAGCAAGCTCCCGGCTCAGCATGTACATCTGTGTTTAAGAAGGATGCTGGAATAAAAAATACTTTGCAGGTGCAACACAGCCAAATTAGCATGGTGGAAGAAACCGTAGGTTTTTAAAATCCTTGGTTTGGAGCAGCGGCTCTTGCAGCTTAATGCTACACACATACCCGGGGCTTTTTGTATTTATTTTCCCTGTGTGCCTTGTTGTTTTAAGAAAAAGGAACAAACAGGGAGCAGTTGGCTGGCAGAGCCTGCGAACTCGGCGGGAGCTGCCAACGGGCCTTGCTGGCTCTTTGCAGTGAAAGGAGCAGGCTTGTGGAGTTACAACTGCTCTGCAAACCCCTCCTGCCCCGATCCTGCCCCGGCTCAATGGGGCTTTGTGTAGAGGCAGGGGCTGCCCAGGCAGAGCTGCCTACTGATTCTCTCTCATAGGGTGGAGACGGGCTGCCTTTAACCCTTTCCTAGCTCTATAGTAGGATTTTGATCCAAGCTTGCTTTTTGGGTTTGTTTTCTTGGGGTTGTCTTCTTCCAGCCTTGGGAAACAACCCCCCCCCCCAAAAAAAAACCCCAAACCACCCACCCCGAGAAAAAAAAAACCCAAACAAAAAAAAACAAACAAAGAAAAAATCACTTTCTTCGGGCCCTGATTCAGCACAGATTAAACAAACAGGAGTTTAGATGTTGCTGAGGAGGGAGCTGATCTTTAAGTGTTGAAAAGTTCAGTCCGTAGCTATCGTAGCCCGAGCCAACACCCCGTCCTCGATAATGCGGGAGAAATACCATGGTTGAATGAAAAGAGGCAGGATTTATTTGATCAGAGGTAGATGATTTATCACCTTTCGTTTGACAGCTGCAGGATTAAATGGACTATTGAGTCAGAGGTGGCTGCCTATAAGGAGATTTACCTGTAAATGTGCCCCCAGAGTGAAACAGTCTGGATTTAATAAAGATGCCAGATTTACCACAAGCAAATGAGAGGCTACAGAGGCCCAAATGATTAAGTGACAAAATGGAGGTGGAAACTGGGAGGAAATGAGGTGAAACACAAGGGAACGACAGCCCGAAAATATGGACTGAAAAGCAGAACGGGATAAAACACCTGGGCAGGAGACCTGAGAGGCTCTTAGGTGCAAAGAGGCAGGAGAAACACTGTTCACATACCCTTATATAGCACTGGCCTTGAGTCTTTGCCTGTCCTCCACTGGAAAATGTGGCAAAACATTGCCAAAGGTTCCTAGTGCTATTTATGGAAATGAGATAAAATTGAAGCCAGGTTTGGGGTAAGCAAAACCTCCTTGTTCCAGAGCTGTAAAACCAAAACCCTGGTTTGGATTAAGGACCCACTGGATCTGCAACTTCTGAGCTGGTGAGAGGGGAGCTGATGGGCAAGCAATCCCATCAGTGCATCGCTCTGCCCTGGAGAGCTGCTGGGAGCCAGCTGTCACGGGAATGCAATACTGCAGAGCTCTTGTGCTCTACGTATTTGTTTAAACTTGACAAAAACTCAGGCTCTTAATCTGCAACAGTTTATTTGAACAGCCTGGGAAGACAAGGTTATTGTTGTCGTTGTTTGAAAGCCCTGTAATTGAAAAGCTTATACTAAAGATTTGTGGAGGTAAATCCACCTAAATATGTGACGATCTGCGTGTGGAGTACCCAACATTGGGAAATAATAACTGCATCCAGAAGGGGAAGAGCTGGTGTCAAGGTCAGGCTTCTGAAGCCAGGCACCGAGGATTCACCTGGAAGAGCTGTACACAAGCACCCCACACAAAAATTTCACAGGGTATGCCCATCCCCATGTCATGCATGTAGGTGTCCATTTACCCTGCCTCTTTGCAGGTTGGGAGTGACGTGTGCCTTTGGCTGAGTTTACGTGCATGCATGCTCAGAGGACACATCTTCGGTGCTGCCTTCTAAAATCTGGCCCTAATTTTAGACCAATTTACTATTCCAATGAAATGAACCTGCAAAACATATGGCGCAAATAGCGTTCGCCTAAGTGGACTGCACGGTTCAGGTTTGATTTGTGACTTCTCTTTACATTCCCATTCACGTGGGAGTCCATGATAGATCTTTAAACAGAATGAACTGAAACCCATCCACAGCTGCCTTTCATCAGGGAGAGGGCTGCAGACAGACTCCAGAACAGAGCCTACGTCTGGGGCAATTGCTGCAACTACCGTGGAGGGCGGTGCACACGCACCATGGGCAGCGGCTGCAACAAAGGAGGCAGGCTCTTGTTTGACTTGCGCCTGTTTGTCTTCGAGACAGACATTGCAGCCACTTACAGAAATTCAGTCTGACGGGGAAAAAAAGAAGAGAGAGAGAGGAGAAAGAAAGAAATCATTAAAAAAAAAAAAAAAACACCACGATGGAGATTTAGTAGTGGATTTTAAATCACATTTAGACATAAATCCTTTGAGTTCACAATTTCCATAGATTACTGGCATCTGTGGACTCCAGATAGACTGTAATCACTAAGATTGTTCTAATCTTCCTATGGGAGGTTTTTCAAAGGAAGTATTGAATTACACCAATTCTTAGCAGGGCTGGGTTTTAACTTGCAAGAAAGTGCTTTAAACCCAAATGCATACATTAGTGCCAGGCCTATAAAGTGAGGGTATAATGCTTGTGACTTTCATACATCCTGATGTGTAATTTGTTATCTGGACAATAAAACTTCGCAAGAGACACACATACTCAGCTGCACCCAGTGGTAAGTGTATTACAAACCATCAGGCCCGTGTTGTCATCTTTAGACCTTCTGTGTGACAGTCCTTTGAAGCACATCTCTGCTCTTTGCAGAGAGCGGTGCTTGACTCATGCACCAAGGTTGAGTCGTGCCCTAATTGAATCTTGCTGCAGCATAGCATTTCATGCCATTGCCCTGCGTGCCTGCCCCTAAACCCAGCTCCCATCACACTCTGGAAGTAAGCAGAGTTAAAAATGGTGTGTTTGTAAAGAAATCTATTTGGTATGGAAAACTTTGTACAGACAGAGCAAAGCTGTGGTCCCTGCTCGTGACCAGAGCATGCAGGGGAACATCAGAGAACATCTGCAGAATAAACCTAATTCAGCTCACACCTATATAAATGCAAGCTGGAATTGCTTCCATTGAACACACTAAAAGGATGTGGGAAGCTGGTGTGAGATGTAAATCCTGATTTCTGTGTCAGATTCGTCACTGGTACATGAAAATGAATGGAGCTACACCAGGGATTATACTGTCCCCATATGGGTTTTTATGCCTGGTAACTCCTCAGCTTTAATGGGTATCAAATTTGCGCCTGCTGTACTGGGTTGCACAGCTGAATGCTTTTGCTCCAGTGCTAAGGGATTAAATAGACAATTGAGGTTTCTCAGAAAGGATGTAGAAAATGTAAATCAAAAAGAGAGTCACTGGAACTGGTTGCAGTGCTGACAGCCCTTACAATGCGTGCTGCCTCCGACCGCTCACAGTGACCAGCTGCAGCAGCACCCGGGCTGATGCAAAGCAGCATTGGGGCCGTACACAGCGAGAACGGGACACGGGACTGAGAGCCCACGAGTCCCCGACAGCCTGCTCCAAGGGATGCCATCTGCAAGCTGGGAAGCTGAATCCGGTCTTCCTGTGGGGTCAGGAGAGCTGGTGTGCCCCTATTGTGGGGAGTTGCCGGGGGATGGCTGTGCTCTAACAGTGACGGAGCTGTGCTCTGCAGGGCTGTGCCTCTCAGCTCAGTGACTCTGCCTTATTTAACATGCCACTCGCCAGCCAGACACCAGCATGGGGAAGTATTTGCCTTTGCATTGCATTCGGGTAGCTCTGAAGTTTTAGGGGCCTGTCAAGAAAGTTTGGAGGAGTACGAGGCAATGCTACACCTGCCCTGAGCAGAAATATGCTGGAGGGAAGGACCTGACCTTGAGAACAAATTCATGCTGTGCTATATTACTCTACGATCAAAATGATCCGATTTACTGGAGGGTAAACATTTTTGTTACCTGCTTGGGAACCAGTCAGCACTTTTATGACAATGCAAGTTTCCAGTTTGGGGTTTACTTAGCGGAAAAAAACCATCTTTTTGGTTTCATTTGGTTTGAGGTTTTTGTTTGTTTTGGAAGAACACTGCTTCCCTGCAAGGGACCACAGAAATTCATTCTCCACAGCTGTGTGAAAGCCAAACTGTGCAGAGAAAACCTGTTCCAAGCACTTGTTGATGTTCATGCAGACTCCACTTTGTGTGATGCGACAAGCAGCGACCATGACAGAAGACTGTAACGATAACTCCATGCATCAGTGTGATGTCATTACCATGAGGTTGAGCTGGTTGCCTTGTCTTAAGTAGAGGAAAAGAAGATAAGGAGGTTGGGAAAGACAGTGCCAAGCACCACCACAATGCGCTCAGTGTTAGTAGCTGTTTGTTGTCTACCGTGCCATGATGGTGTGAAAAGAATCCCTGGGCTCCTTTCTGAATAGACCTGTGGAGTGCAGAAGGTGGTTCTGCAATGATGTCGAGGGTGCTAAGAGGAAGATGATCACACTGTGGTGTGGTTTCATGAGCCAAGGATGCCTCTGTACAGTTTTGGCAACCACACTTACTTATTTTACTTTCTTGTGTGGGGTTAACAGGGTGGCAACCCCACCGTGCCACCATGTTGGACTCCTCAAGGTACTGCAGAGCTTGGTGTGGGCTTCCTGTCCACCCCCCTGCCCGAGGATCTGACTATGGGTGTGTGCGTGAGCAGGGGAAGGCGGCTGTTGGTTGTGTCGTGGACGTCATGCTTGTCAGTGTGCTGGGAGTTTCTCCACTCTGTCTCCCAAGGGAAGCTTGGCCTGATTTTGTGTGCAGCGCCTGTCCCGGTTTCAGTGATGGTGAGACATTTCTCAGGGTCCATTAAACTGCTTTGACTCTGAGTGGGCTTTCTCCAATGTTCAACTACTTGTTCACCATACATGTCAGCTTGCACGTACATCCTGGCTTAAGCAACTTGCCATGTGTCGTGGTTTAACCCCAGCTGGCAACCAAGCCCCACACAGCCGCTCGCTCACTCCCCCCCGGTGGGATGGGGGAGAGAATCTGAAGAGTAAAAGTGAGAAAACTTGTGGGTTGAGATAAGGACAGTTTAATAAGTAAAGGAAAAGCTGTGCACACAAGCAAAGCAAAACAAGGAATTCATTCACTACTTTCCATGGGCAGGCAGGTGTTCAGCCATCTCCAGGAAAGCAGGGCTCCAGCACGCACACCGGTCACTTGGGAAGACAAAACGCCATAACTCCGAACATCCCCCAATTCCTTCTTCTTCTCCCAACTTTATAGGCTGAGCATGATGTCACATGGTATGGAATATCCCTTTGGTCAGTTGGGGTCAGCTGTCCCAGCTGTGTCCTCTCCCAGCTTCTTGTGCACCCCCAGCCTACTTGCTGGTGGGGTGGGGTGAGAAGCAGAAAAGGTCTTGACTCTATGTCAGCACTGCTCAGCAATAACTAAAACATCCCTGTGTTATCAACACTGTTTCCAGCACAAATCCAAAACGTAGCCCCATACTAGCTACTATGAAGAAAATTAACTCTACCCCAGCCAAAACCAGCACCATGGTATAACCCTTTCTGTAATGCACATTTGGAATGGTTATCTGTGTTGCCTCCTAGCTGAAGCAGTGCAACTTCTGTCCATGGGTCAGCCCTCTTGGCTGGGAGCTGCCAAAGTGACCTCTCAGGAGTGATGGTGGGCACAAGGCTTCCTGAAAAGCAATCAAACATTTGAGGAGACACTGTGCATCCTGGTTGCCTTCAGGTGGGACCAGATTAGAGGGCTGGTGGTGAACTCCATGCCTCTGACAACTGGATCTCCACAGCTGTGCTATGGAGCTGTATGTGAAGCTGCATTTTGTGCACATACTCTTGATGTGTGGCTACTTCATTCCCATCTTGTTATCGGCCTCTCCAAGACCACTAGACAAATGTAGGTGTGTAGGAGCTGACGAGCTCTGTCCAGGTGGTTTGTGTGGCTTGAGGACAGACTCAGGGCTCCTTGTACATGTAACCAGTCTCAGAGGTTGGACTCCTTCTCCAATGCCTCCTTGCTCTGTGGGTCTTCTCTTTTTCACCTCCTGTTTATTTCCTCCTTGCTGTCAGCAGATCAGCAGGATGCATTAGCTGAAGCATAATTCTGGACTAGAGCTGGCTCCCATCCACTCAGTTTGGAGTGGCCTCACTTCACACAGCCATAGATGCATGTCCAAAATATTCTTCAACTTTAGCAAAGACCTGAGGAAGAGCAGTGTATATACATGCAACAAGAGTAGCGGTAAGACTGACAGAGCTGCGTGAGTTGTCACAGGCTTTGTACAGACCTCTGTCTCTCAGGTTGGACTGCATTCATGACTTGAATGGATGCTTTATCTTGATTTACTGGAGGTTCACTTACAAATACAATAGGATTATAAATATAGGTATCCTCAAGTAGATTATTCTTCACAGAGGGGTTATTTTCTCTGCCTCTTACCTTTCTGAGTTTAAAACCAATGATTTAGTAGCTGAGAACTATCAGGGGAAGACAGCGTTCCTGATTTTTCTCTGGCATATGCTATGGTGAATTAATAATAATTCTGTGGAAGGCAATGAAATGGTAATAAGCAGGATAAATCTTGGTGAGTAAGAAACATATGAATGCAATTCCCATTTATTTTCCACAGCACTTAAGCAAAAACTTTACCCATTATGCATGGCAGTTTCTACTTGGATCTAGTTTGAAAGATGCTGTGGTCAGATTTAGGCCCAAATTACCATGACTGAAGCCACAACACCTCAGCTGAGGTGTGGAGTTCTCCATGTGCATACACGCTCTTAGCCTGGAGCCAATGTAGAAGACTTATTTCAACCCCAGTTAATTACAGGCTAAACTAGGACAAATTACCTTGCTGCAGTCTTCCAGTTTGTGCAAGGTGAGTTACTACGGCTCAGCTGACCCATGTTGTAGGATCCAGCTCCAGACTGTAAACATATCGTTGTAGTATCTAAGCTCCTTCTTTACTCAATGGAGACTTAGGCAATGCAATCAGTAGAGTCCTGGGAGCAATTCAGCTGACCAAATATTGCCTTTTCCTATATGTGAATAGGGTTGTGTTCATCCATCTCAGTGTGTCACCCATGTTAGAGCCTGCCCAAACTCTGAGCTGTCTGTTCATGGTGTGTAGCATGTCACTTGACTTCCATTGGGACCATTTATGGAACAAGGGTCTATACATTCTAGACAAGGGTATCAAATACTCTGAGATGCAAAGCACTGTGTCAGGGCACACTTTTACTTTTATTTGAGCAGTTTCCAAAGGGCTGCATACTATCACTGCTTTGCACCTCTGGGGCCAAAACTGCAAGATGTGTAGCAGCCTTTGTTGACTCATTGGATAGAATAAATCAGAGGCATATTGGAAGAACGCAGCATTTCGTAAGATTATACTCATATTCATCTTTCCTATGTGTTATTATTTCTGTCACAGAGAGATTACATATTATGACATCTTAACTCCATGTCATGGGGAAAGAAGTGCTATGATCCTTCATTGACAGATGGAGTGCAGAAAGCCGGAGACCCAGCACCACAAAAAGTGGTGACACAATCATGTCCCAAGGTAGTGGGACATGATTGCCTGTACAAATGTGATTACCTGTTTGAATGGCCCATGACTGATTTCTGTCTCAAACCAGCCCAAACATTTCACTGGCACAGCTCATCATTCCCAACAGACAATCTGAATGTATATTCAGACCCTACTTTGGAAGTTAGAAGAGTGTAATGATTTGGATCTTGTGCCTTCTAAACCCTTGCCTTCATAGCAGTTTAACATACGTGGCAACCAGATGAAAAGAAAGCAAAGCATGGCTTCTAGGGAGATGGAAAAAGCCACAGCACTTCCTCTCCTTGGAGAAGAGTGCAGGACAGTGGTGCCCAGGCTGGTGGAGATCTGGGCTGATGAGTCTGCATGGCACAGCATGGAGCAATGCTGGGAGCCAGCTGGGAGCCATGAGAACGGCGGGGGAAGCTAGTATGGAAAATGTGGTGTTTGACCCTTTCCATATATTATTTTTCTAATAGAACATTGTCATTTTGTTTGATGCCATACAGCCATGATGGCCACAAACTTTCCCCTAGGTCTTAGTGATGGGGGATCATTCTCTGAGCTTGTCATTTATTTCCCCCACACACAATTCATAGCATTTCCCCATTTAATGTGGAGAAAATCAGATAAAATCTACAAGAGGAGAAAAGCAGAGTCCATCACCAAAGAACTGTGCCACGTCCTCCCATTTGATGACTAATGGTAGAGTTCCTTAAACCTTATCCCTTGGTATCATTTGGATTCCTGACAACTCCACTCTCTCATGGGATGAGTAAATATCAGTCTGTTCCCAGGAAGATTAACTAGTAAAATGATTGAAGGAGGAAAAAAAACCTAACACAACTTTTCAGCATGTTGCACTTAGACTGCCCTCCAGACTTCCCTTAGAGTCTGCAGGCTTTATTTATAAGGTGCTTTAATTTGCCTACATTCATAAAATCCTGGAGTGTCTTAAAAAAAGCCATTTTTTTCTCACCAAAGCAGCTAATTTGAGGAGGGATTTAACACTTTGAATAAAAACCTTTGGTCTGCTAGGGAAAGAAATTGGTAAAACTACAGTCAATCATTGCCTGCAACAGCACAGAATACATCTTGCTTGATTTAAGTCAAGCTCTCTGTAGTTGAACAGTAATGAAGTGTGGAGCACCAGACAGGAATGAAAGCAATCCCTGTCCATTGCAACCCCATAAACTTCAGTGAAGCCAGATTTCCCCTCAGCATCCCTGGGAAGAGGGATTTACTTCATTTTAGTGGCTAGAAACTTCGGACATTTGTCTCAGCTGCTTATCTAGACTATCTCTGCAGTCAGTGGAAAGAGACAAGCACATTCAGAAAGTGCCTGTCCTGGCCTTTGGGTGGGTTGAATTGCCCTCGGGAGGTACTTCTCTTCCCAATGACTGAAGGACTGTAGTCCTGGGGCAAGGATGGAGGTTGAATCCCATGACAGATGTCAGCACAACCTGCAGGGCTGCTTAGTAACAGGAAAGGGAACTGGGAAGCAGCAAAGGCAGGATGCCAAGATGACAAAGCTTAACAAAAGCCTCACCATTGCCACCCTTTCTGTAGCCCTCTCAAGGGTTCTTTGGAGCATGTGTCCTCAAAGCTGACTCCTGCTCCTCTCTGTGTCACAGTGAGGCCCATATCATCCACCTCTGCTGAGGGAATGGTGGCCTTTCTCTTCCTCCATGATCTGCTTTACAGAAAGAGCTTGGGCAATGCTGGTCCTAGGGCAGGGAGAGGCTGTGACAGGTCTCAAGGACCTCTTCTGTGCAGTAACCTCTCAGTTACTCGGTCAACTTGATGTTGCCTCACCACCTGGGTTTCTGCTCATGTGGTCCATCCAAGCTCTCCTACATGTTCAGAAATCAGGGTCTTGGGCAGCCGCTTTACTTGGCTTTAAAACCCAGTTCACTGTTGCTGGTACTATGGAAACCTGAAGCACTAGCGAAGTGGAGGGCCTCATTTCACAGGAACTTTGCTTTCCTTTTGCATTTGCAGCAAAGACTCAGGATCCAGTCTTTTAAACTGAGTTTCTTAACTGCATTTCACTGAACATGAATTAAAATACACATCTCAAATACAGTGAAATGATTTATAGCATCTGACTCTACAGGCTTCTGAGATCCAGTTTATATAACGCATGCTCTACATACACCAGCTAATCCCTGCCATTGGCACCAGCTGAGGACTGTTTATTTCGTTACCCAGACATGATCATGGCATGTTCTTACTTCTCCAGTTGTTTTATTCAAGGAATACAAAGCTCTCTCCTGATGTTAACGAGTTAATCGGCATGACACCCCTCTGAGCAAGTTTGCCCAAATGTAAAATGAGGCATGGAGAACCTAAAAGACCTACCCACATGTACCCTGTGCAAACTGGGATTGAACTGGAAATGCCACTACCTTGTCCCTAGTTGTTAGGAACTGCCTCACCTAAAGTAACACAACTACACACAAAAATATAGCTCTCCATTTGGTTCTTTTGTTGTTTTTTGTTTGTTTTTTTTATGGTAATGCTACTAATGTTTAGGAGGATCACTTTTTGTCTACTAGGTCAGGTCTTTTGCAGCTGTAGCTGGCAAGGACTTGGCACACTGGAACACCAAGCTGAGTCATTTCTTCTTAGGTTTCTTCTCAGGATGACACACGTAGTTTTGCTTCTGAAATGCGTAAACCACCCTGGGACTCAAGGCAGTGCTGGGCTTTGAGGACAAAGGAGAGGAAGAAGAGGACTTGGGCTTTCTCTTGGGATCTAAGTTTCATGTCAGCTGGGAAACGATTTGTGTGACTTCAGGAAATTCCCCGGTTTGAGAAGGGGAGGTTCAGGAGTTAAATCTGTACTTCTTGTTAATTAAACGGGGCATGCACATCTGCCTTTGAGAGTGGGTCAGGAACATGGGTGCTACCTCTCCAGTCGTTAAAATTGTACAGTCTAAACCAAAATACACGTTAACACGGGTGTTTCCTTCTCTGATCACAGTGAAGATTTGCAACTCAGATTGCGAGAAAGCTGTGTGCCCTGTACAACAGATGGAAATCTCTCTCTGCCCGTTGTCTCTCCAGCGAGGGATAGCAAGCTCAAGGAAGCTGCTCTCCCAACAGCCATGCGTGTTTGATCTTGTGCCTTCTTACTGCTGTGGGAGAATTTGAATGTTAGAAAAGCAAAGTGTATATCCTAAAGCCATGAGAGATATTGTATCTGCTTTGCACTTGTGCATCACTCTGGCAAAACTTTTAAGCATATGCTTAGCTTTAGCTTTAGCTTTATCAACCTAAATAGAGCTGCTCACCTAGAACAATAGAAGATGGGGTTGGAAAGGATCTCAAGAGGAGGCCCAACTCCAACTTTTCCCATCTTATCTCAAGGCAGGATCATCAACTTCTGAATCAGGTACTTGTATAGCCTGTTCCTGCAAACCTCCAACAATGAGATTCCTCATCCTCCAAAGGCAGCCTGTCCTATGGTATTTACTGTGTTTCAGTCCTTTGGTGGCTTGGGTCCAGATTCAAAGAAATTATAGGATATTACTTTTCAGAGAGTAATTTTATGAGTGGTTTTATTCATTGACTTATTTTACATGGAAACAAGGCTCTAAGCATTGGTAATTCAAAACCATTAAGGTGTAGAGGTGTTTTTTCTGGGTATCCTGCATTTACCTTTATCACAAGCTATAGTGGACATCAGAAAAAAGTAGCATTGATATCTAAAGTGATTATGACAAATATAGGCGTAAACTTTGTACTGAGGTCTCTCCCTGCCACCAGCATTTTCCACCAGCAGCTTCCTGGACTGTACTCAGATATTAGGTAAATTTGAGATAGTTTTAAAAATGGGTGTGTTTAATAAAAGGATATCTAATGGTTTTCAGTAAGTCTGTCATGCAATATATACATTCATTTTGCAAGAAAGCTAGTTATGTGGAGAGGTAGCAAATGCCATTTTAAGGAGAAAGGTGTGTTATTTACTTCAAGTGAATTACTTTTCACATTATACTGCTGCATTACACAGGCACTATTAGGCACCAAAAAAATAGCAAATATTCACAAGAAATCTTTACGTTGAGTTAGACTGGGAGTTTATTATTGGTCAGAAATACAGGAGGGGGTCTGTGACCCCTCCAGGCAGGACATAAGTGGCCGCAGGTCTGTATCTGTCATCAGAGATCCTCCTTGGCACGTGATGGTGAAGGAGCAAAGCCAAGACTTTGCCCTGCCTCCTCCCTTCAGTAGGGCAGTGAGAACAGGCAGGCCTGAGGAGCACCAGTGACTTGTGGCTGTGCCCCCATCAGGCCCTAAAAATGCACAGACTCTTATCTGATGTGAAGGCAGACCCTTGGTTCAGCCCTAGTGATACGACCTGTGCCACTCACATGGGATTTAGCCCTTCCTGAGCTGGTTTAGGATTACAGCTACTCCTCTCTTGGGTTGAGCAACGGCACAGAGCAGTTGATTTCACTTCAGCTTCCAATCAGTCTCTAGTCTGGGTGGCCCAGATTTGGCTTTCACTGTAGACCCACAAGATGCAATTTAACCCTTGCATGTTCAAGGATACAGTCGTCATTTAAATGAAGAGCTTGGTTCTCTGTCCTTAACATATTCCAGCAAACTTTCTGTTAGGAGGTGGTGGATACTAGCGCAGATGGACCTGGAAAGGGCACTGACAGGGTAGTACCAGGATGCTCGATCCATCCCATCCAGGTGTGGTCCTGCTGGTGAGAGGCACCCCAGCCGTGGTCCTCCTGACTGCAGGAGCAGGTCTGGCATGTGTGGTATGGCGAGGACAGCCAGTTGCATTGATTGTCCTGATTTAGGCTGTGGTGGTCTGGTGCAGGGATGCACCACAAGGACCTGAAGACAGCACCACTCACACAGCTTGCATGCCTTATGAAGCCTTTTCCCATTTCTTGACCATCCTTTTCATCACTGTTTCTCACCCCCACTCTTCTCCCAAATAAATGACCCACCCCTAGTCCCTTTTCCCCTCGTTGGTCCCTTCCCACCGGGGCGGATGGACTTAACAGGCAATGAAAGTCTGGAAATGGTACTGGTATAAAGCTGCAAGCAGAGGTATAAAGCATCACCATTTTTTGATGCACAAAGCCAGACTTCACTCAGTTCAGGATTTGTCAAAGCAACTAGAAAATGACTCATTTATTTTTTTCCACTTCTCTAAAGAAGCCACTGTTGGACTACATCCCTGTAGCGAGTGTTGGCCAGATCTTTCACAATATTGTTTATAGCTCATTTTTAGGCTTGTTGCATGCAGTGAACGCTTGTGTCATTTCAGGCAGCAGCAGGTGAAATACTGAAGAGAGAAAAAAATTAAAACTTCTGGAGGAGCACTCTGCAGCATTGTGGCTTAGCCATGCATGCGGTATGTCTAAAAATAACAGCTAATGGAAAGGGAAGCCAAGACGTTCTGTTGATTTATAATGGCTTTTTTCCTGGTTTATTGCTTGAGTGCCCTGCCCACTGAAATTTGACATTGCAGCCAGACTGCCATTAGATAATCAACAAATGCTCTTCTCTTCGTTACTGTATAGCCCTCTGAATTTCTTGGCACGAGCCATTCTTTTCTAATATCATCCAGGTAAATTAGAAAGATGACTTCTAAACTAATCAAAGCATTTTGTTCTCTTCCAGTGATAGTTACAAGATGATGCGTATAGGTTAAGAACCAGTGTGAGAGATAAACGTTCAAATCTGACCTGGATCTAAGAAATTTACTTTGACTGGTTTTATAGTTCGTTTTAGATCTGAGTTTGTATCATTGGTTTTCATCAAGAAACATGGAGATAATAAATGTAGGTGTCCAGACTTTCTTCCTTTCCAGTTTCAGAATTAATCCTTGAGTTTTCTTTAGAAAAGGATTTTGTCACTACTAAAAGAAAAACATGCGAATCTATTGATCTCTTTGCATATTTTTTACTTTTAAAGGCACAGTAGATCTTACACTGAGAAAGTAATATTTTATATGGTTTGTAGAAAATAAATCTGTTTTATCACTGCAATAAAAAAGGAGCCAGATGTTTAGAGGAACACGTTCCATATGGAAGAGGCTTAAAGTTGTGGAACTTGCTAAAACCATGCAAAGCTGCAATTATGGAGAAAACAGGAAGACAGCTTCCTCCCTGAACGTACACCATTTCCCAAGGAGGAAGCGAGCCTTTTTTCTCTGTTCTTTGTTGATTTTGAAGCAGAGAGACAACTATTAAGTCATGACCATAAAAGGCTTATGCTGGCAATGACATCAGTGGTAAAACCGCCCTCCTTCCCTCCCCGCAACAACTCTAAATACACTTTTAAGAGACTTCTGCTTCCCCTATAAAAAGATGGAAGATGCATTGATTTCTTTTTTTTATGGCCAATGCGCTATTTAATATAGGGATACCAGCACTGTCCCTTTTATGAACATACTTCCAGCTTTGCAGAAAGCGGAGGTGCCTTCTGAATTTCCATGAAACAAAACAAAGCGCCTTCTTAATTAGCTTGTTTAATTTCACTTTACAACCCAAAGTCCCACTGTGCTGAGGTGTGGCCTGCCGCATCCCCAAGCATGCCTTGCTGCCTGCTGATCGAGGTGGAAGTTTGCCGGCTGGCTTTAACCCAGCAACTGGGCAGCACCGAATGTTTATTGCCTAAAGTGTTGTTTAACAGGAGGAGGAACAACATGGTACTATGCTATGGAGAGCGTATAATTGCATTTGGTTTTTAATGGGAGCTGAAAGAGGTCTACATGCTGCTAGAGGAGGGTGGTGGTGATCCCATGGCTTTCCGAGGACCTGTGCTCTCCTCTGCTGAACACTCCTGGGTGAGGTTGGATGCTGGTGTTGTCAGCACTTGGGATTTAATCCTAAAGCCTATAGCATTTTGCTCCAACCCCTAGGGTGATTCCATGAGAAACTGAGGCTTTGAATTCCCAAAATGCTCTGAAGTTGTTGTCATGCTGGGCTGGGTGTTGTAACACAGGCAATGCTGCGTCTTCACCTTACCTTTAAGTCAGCCTCTTGTTAGCATAGCCTACTGTTATCTAATCTGGAGGTGCCATAGGGAGGTGTGAGGAGCAAAGGAAACCTGCTAAATCCTGACTCTGTAAACCAGAGTTGAATCTTGCATTTACAAAGTATGCCATGAAGCATTTGATTTCTGCCGATCATTGTAGCTGTAAGTTTTGAGCAGAAAAAGGAGGCAAAATATGACCTAAACTTGATCTTTGTGCAAATATATCCCAGGAGGCCAGTAAAAAAAATCCCAAATTGGTTGTGCTGCAGCTACCTTTGGTTTTCTACATATTTTTGTGACTTTGGGGGCTTTATCTTTTGCCTTGTGAATGCTTGCAGTTGCCCATGCATTTCCTCTCCTGAATTCCTGCTGGGCAATTCTGAGTACATGTTTGGAAGAGGAAATATTTTCCCACTTTTAACCAATGCAATGGGTATCTTTTCCCTTGTGATGGATTTCCCCATGTTGCTGCTAGATGCTGCTTTTTCTTGATGCTATGTTTTATTTCTAACCCTTAGCTATATCTGTCTGCTAGATGGGTGTACCTCCTGAGTGCTATAGGGACCACCTTGCAAACTGGTGACCATAATGTGTACGTGATATTATAGCAGAGGTAAGGAGATGGATGAAAACGATACTATGATATTGAGACTTGATGCTCAAGCCTGAGAAGGTACAAGGGGCTTTTTGAATCATGCAGTCATGAGGGAAGGTGTCATTTCAGGAGTCACCACCAGCAGCATCTGACTTTCTTATGTCCTCCACCTGGGGCACACGCCGGTCTCTCCTGAGGACACCAATGAACTGAAAACTTTGGGGTCAGTGTAGGAGAATCTGGGCAATGATAAACCAGAAGATCAAACTAGGTGATTCAAGAGTTGTCTTTATAATCACCAGTGCTTGCAGGAAAGGGTGGTATGTTTGTGGCCTGGAAAGGGGCCAATGTGAAGCGTCATCAACCTCAGCTCAATTTAACTAAGAGCATTTTTGTTTCTAGCTAGTTTTATCACACCAGACCAGTTACTTTCATGGGATTTGGAGTAAGTGCTGCTGCACTGCACCGGAAGTTTTGACAGTTCTTTTAGTACCCTTTAACAGGCTTAAGAGATAGGCCAGCGAGGAACTGGGATGACATCCTCTGGAGCACAGGGCTTCAAAGCAAACGGATTCCCCCCTCCCTCCTCCCCCTCACCCCTCAAAGTGCAGTGCCTCGATGACTTTGGAGTTATAGATTTTGCAGCTGCAGTGAAAAAAAAATGTGCTGCAAGTTGTAAGGAAGCAAGAAGTATTTGTGAGATCAGAGGCAAGTGATTTATGAAACAGTGAAAGGAAAAGATGTAGCAGCTTTAAATTCTCATGCACGTGTTTCTAGATTATAAAGCTTTTTGGTGGGGAAATAATTTTTAAAATCCCCACCTTTTCTTCTTCCTGTGTGAGCTGACTCTCAATACTGTGCAACACAAGCAAAGTCTGTGTAGAGCTTTTTTTCCTTACCCCAGCATCTCTGCCTTCCCCAAATATACATTTGAAAACATTATTTTCCCCTCTTCTGCATTTTCATTTTTTAAACTTTAATATAAAATCAACCATATCATTTTTATTCTTCATATATTTTCCAATATTAGCATAAATTAATACCTTACAAAGATGTCTTTCATAGCCAGTGGTAGAAAGTAAGACCCAACAACTTTGAGCTCAGTTTGTTGGGTTTTTTATAAATTTCATCTTATGGATTTGTTGGCTGCACTGGAAATTGGGCCTCATTTATGAGCTAAAGGTATGCCATTATTAATGTATACATGTAAGACAGAATGAGTTAAAGTACCGGTCACAATTGTGATTTAAATCAGCAAGTAAATAACTTTAATTTAAAGAATCCTTTTAAGTCTTGGTTGGCTTTGTGTAATTTAGGTATTTTCCAAAGGAAAAGTTGAAGTTATTGTTTCATAACAGCTAAAATATATTGATTTGCAACTAAAAATGGATTTTACACTAAAATTGGGGTGGTTTTAACAATTTAGAGGATATATAATACATACACATTGAAGCCATAGCATACTTTACCAGGTATATATTCAAATTTTAATGTTATCTATAATAGATAACATTATGAAATAAAGCCCCTTTTATTATTGAATTTTTTCTGGTCATTTGTATCAAATTGCATGTGCATGGAGTCAGAATACAAAAGTAAATTTAGAACACCATGATATTAAGTTGCCTGTTATTAACTGAATATGATAGATGATTCAAGAATAAGTATATCAAAACTAATCTATTTTTTTAAAACTACTTGATGTATTAAACAATAGGAAAACCATCTTTAGGAACTGGATTAGACAGATTATTTCAGGCCATCTTGCCCTTCAGTTTCAAACTAGTGGGGGAAAACATCCTATACATAGTTTTTATTCCTAGACTAGAGAGGGAAACTTGGTTTGCTTTTTTTTTTTAATTCTCAAGTGGTGTCTTAGCATTGAGTGAAGTAGTTACTGAACTGAACTAAGCTGAAGGAACTGAGAGGAAGAAGTGCTTTCTGCACCTGCAGAACAAGTTGCAGCTGTCAAGAGCTGGTTTATCACTTCAGCAAATTCTTGTTCCAGGTGCTCAGCAAGTGACTTCCCCGAAGCCTGTTGGTTTACTCTCTTAAAGCTTCAGTAACAGCATGCACTGCCTGAATACTGTTTATGTTTAGTTTAAATTCTAGAAATAGATTCCTTAAGTCTCACGTAAAAGATGTCAAGATTTTAAATGTAATGTAAACAGGTTTATTCTTAAAGAAAAACACACTGTATTTAAATTGGATTAAAATAGCAATACTGTCTGAATAAACTGAGTGATAAAGGTACAACAATTCTCAATAACCCACACATTCCCTTTAGAAAAGAGAACGAAATAACATTTTTCTTGAAATTATTCTCTAAAATGTAGTCCTTTTTTACTTAAGTCAATAGAAGCAATGTGTGAGTTACTGAAGAATTTTGTATCATCTCCTTTACTCAGTTTATTAATACATTATGAAAATCTTAACTGTGTTTTTGAAGTACCCAGAGGCCTCTTGGCTATGACATATAGATAAAATAAAAAAATAAAATTTATAGTGTTACTATTTTTACTGGAGGGAATTCAGATGATAGTTTGAAAAACATTCCCCTTACTACCTGTGCTGAAAGTGAACCCTAAATTCATATTTTTCTTTGAAATTTTTTCTGGTGAGGAGTCATGAACTCATCTGACAAAGACAACATCCAGCAGGGCTCACTTTACTGCACAAAAGGGTATCCCTAGGGGTAGCAAGCAAAAGGTCCATCTAACCTGGTCCCTGTGTCTAGTAATGACCAGGAGTGGATATTTAGACCAGAGTGCAGGAAATTAGATGATCATTCACCTAGTAAATATTGTCAGTTTTCAGTAGTCACCAACATAGCAAGACCAGATGTGGACACCACTGAACCAGTCCTCTATGAACTCGTCCGTTCGCTTTTTGAACCCAATTCTTCTTTTGGCAGTAAGTTCCCATTCAACTCTGCACGCAATTTAGTTAGCTTGTGAGCAAGGTGGTTTAAATGGTGTAAAATAAATACGATAAATTTCTGCTTTTCACAACGTCATTGAGAGATTTTTTGGATGCCACTGAAGAACTTGCATTAATTTCGATGGAGACTGTAACATGCAATCTGAGAATGGCATTTGGCTGGGAGAACAGGTACATAACTACTCCAGCAGGCTTTGGTCACCTCGAAATTGTTTTACAGGTGATGCCCTTCTCTGAGTCTGACTGGCAGTTTTCCAGCATTACTGCTGCCTTCAGAAGCGCTAATTGGCACATTGAGCACAGACTGTGCTTTCAGAAGGACTGGGGGGTGAATTTCCCACTTCTTCATGTATGAAAGAATTATGCCAAAAAACCTCTTATTCCCCTGTGCTATGAAACACAGACTACAGAGCAGCTCAAAGCACAAAATTTTGGACTGCAATCTAAAATTTCCTCAAATCTGAACCTTAACCAGAGCTTTTGGTTTAGTTTTACACTCTATGTGTGGGTCTCTTGCTCCAAGTACTGTCAACACCCAACCCAGTAAGCAAAAGGCAGCAAGGAATTAGGAATCACCCGGCATTTGTAGCGCAGCTAATTACTTGTATAACATATAATGACTTCCTGAGATCTACCGAGAAGGCCAAAAGCAGTGACTACAGCTAGGTTCCCTGTAACTCCAGCTGAGTGGAGGAATGCATCCTCCTCCCTTGGTTTGCTGGAGCAGAGTTTTGTCCATGCAGTCTGAACTGCTGGACGAGATAAAACCAAATCAAATGTAGACTGAAAAGTTACATTTGATCAGACTTTCTAAAGCACCTAAGTAGCCACCCTGCAGTCCTGGCTCTCTAGCCATCTGATGGGGGACCTGTTTGGGGACAGCCTGTTGCTCTTGCAGTGGAGCCGGGGGACCAGCAGCAAAGGGGGAATGGTGCATGCCTAGGTTTTATCTCAATGCAATGTCAGGAGGGGCCATGATGGTCATTCAGAGGGGCTTGGAGCCCTTCTAGAGCTTCAGCTGTGCCCTCTGAGACTCCAGCCCCCCATTAAGCTGAAATTATCCAACTGCTCTGAAACTCCTGGAAGGGATGAGAAGGCAATTAGACAAGCAGATGGGCAGCACAGTCATACAAACATCATTCCAGTGGGAGATCAGGCTGATGAAGTCAGTTTTGGATGTCTTTGACTTAGATGCACAAACTGGTTGTGCATGAGGACTAGCAGGAGAAAACTGAAACAAAAAAAAATTACCAGCTAATATAAGAGTGAAAGGTGAGACCGATTATCCTTGTACCAAAAATCCCTGGTACCTACAGGAAGAGACTCACAGCTTTGTACAAAGGAAGGTCAGTCTCAGAAAAAGGGAGTACATTTTGTTAAAGAATCACTGTTCTTTCTGCTGAAAGGTAGAATGTATTTTTCCAAAGGGTGCAATAATTTGCCTTTGCAGTTATATACCGATGAACGTTGGGAATAGCTATGGAATGGGGGTTGGTGTTGGCCAGCTCAAGTTTGAAGGCCATTTTTTTTTAGCAGCTAAGGAAAATAAGTTTTACAGCCCAGGAACAACTCAACAGTTCCTTCCCTGAAGCATAAAACATTCACAGAAATCAGTGGGGGTCCTGGCTGAGTAGAGAGCAGAATTCCTGGTTGAGCTTGTAGCCCCATACAGCGCTCTGGCATGTAACGTGCTGCAGATCTGCACTTGGGCAGGTGAGGGCATGGAATGGACTTCATGATTCACATACAGATCCTGAATCATGGCGGGTGGGATGTGATGGTCTGTACAGACTAACGGTGTTGCACTTGGTCTGGACATGCATTCCCACACTGCTGCCCCATAAATACATCCACCATAACCATTGGAGACCGCTGGCTGGTGGAGGAGCTGAGGGGTGGCCTATAGACTCAGAAATGATTTACCATCCACACCTGTCCATGGAAGGACACCCGGATTTCAGGCACAGCCACGGGAGCTCGCACACCAACCCCAAAGAGCCCAAAGAGCAGCTCTGCCCACAGCCTGCATGTGGAGGGGATGGAGTCCAACCCACGTGCTGCTCTTGGCATCGAGCCTGCTTACGGGGAGCGGCAAGAACTAAGTCCGCATTTAATATCAGACAACCATTGCAAGGCAGTCAACATCGATTTGGAAAGGAGAAAGACAACTAAAGAAAAGACAGCCTGTCAGAGAGCCCTGGAGGGGCTCACTGGGGCTTACGGAGAGGAATTGCCCCAGCTTTTAGCCAGGTGGAGGGAGTTTCATGGCAGCCAAAGGCACCATGCGAACGCCTGCAAGGCGCATGCTGTAGGGTGCAAGGATGTGGCTGGGTTCCAAAAGGAGTTTGCTTTGTGGCTGTCGATACAGTCCCTTGATTCATGGCTGGTTTTGTTTCTCTCTCGACTTGTTGTTTGAAACACATGTGCAAACTGGCCAGAGTTTTGCTTTTCGTACTGTTCAAGGATGATCAGAACACAAAGTGCTGTCTCATGAGTTTTGTCAATCCGATTCCCTTCCAGAAATTTGCTCACATCTGATTTTGTTTCCTCTGCCCACTCTCTGTAGACAACCGAGTTTCCAGTGTCATTTGCCTCCTACGCACACTCATTAACCCGTTTCCCTCCACCTCCGATTCTACAATGCCCATTTTATCCAATTAATGGTAGGAAATAAGTGGGGGTTTTATGACAAGGGTGTGAAGTTCCATCTGATACTTTGCATCTTTCCAAAGAACAATGGTCTCTTAATAATTATGTTCAAATGACCATTAAGTTGGTGCTGTCACAGTTCTCCCTTCAGTTTTAATGAATATAATAAACAGGAATGAACCTCTGCTGTCTGCAGCTGCTGCCATTGTCTGTGAACCGCGCTTTGCTTCAGAGAAGTTTATTTTAGCTTTAAACCTTTTTCAAACAATGTACAAGAGAGTGAAAAAAAGTTGGTGCTTTTTTGTCAGCTCTTGCCTTTCCTAGATGTTTTTGGCATGAGAAATGCTATAGTACAATTAAAAAGAACCCTCATTTTCAGAAGTATTTGGGAAGCAGGACCCCAGTAAAGTCCCAGGGGTCTGAGAGTGCTCAGAAAATCATCAGCGCTGGGGTGCAAAGTCTCTCCCTGGTTGTATGACCATGCAAATCCCAGCTCTGTCAGTGGTAGAGCATCAGTGTAACGGAGTGCAGGTTTTTCAGTCCTGTTCAGACAAGGAGAAATTCCTGGCCTGACAATCTCCTTGTTTGGGGG
This sequence comes from Fregata magnificens, assembly GCA_013389945.1. Taxonomy (NCBI): domain Eukaryota; kingdom Metazoa; phylum Chordata; class Aves; order Suliformes; family Fregatidae; genus Fregata; species Fregata magnificens. Next base: position 437,251 of record WAAD01032197.1, on the reverse strand, counting down.
AAATCTCTTAAGCTTTTTAAAAATGTCAGTCTATCTCAGTAATGCTTTGCACCTAGGCCCATTCAAGCAGGGGGTTCAGAGCATTTTATAATAATTTCCAGCACTGGGAACAGACCTGTGTGAGACTGAGACAAAGACCCCAAGAGCCGTGGTACATGGTCCTTGCTCTGAGCACTAACATTTAACTGACAGAGGATTGCAGATGGACAAATATTTATTCTTATTTCATCAGAATTGAGTTCTTACTCTGTGTATTTTGACCTTTGAATATTTTATTCGACATTCAGACAGAACCAGTGGTGCATATACTATCTGCAGTCACCATATCCAAGTTAAATTGCTCTTCCCTAAATATTTTATTTCAGGTGTGGGTATCTGTGGGAGTTCTGAAAAGTTCTGAACACTGGAAACATTTAGTTTAACATTATTATTATGTACATACAGCTTTTGCAGCATTGTGATTAAGGTTGTGTCAGCAAGTAACATTTAAAAGCCAAGTTTAGGGACTTATAACTCGCTGAAGAAATTCACCTGGGGCTAAAAGTTGGCTTTTCAAGCAGTTCTGTGGGAGTTAGCCAACATCTTTGGATTTCTTGGCTTCTCTTGGCTTTGAGTAACAATGTGACTGAAACATGAGTTTCTTATTTTCTCTGTTTAAAAACTGATCTGTTGTCTTCCCACCCATAATATAAGGTAGCCCCAATTGTTAATGTTTGACCTGAAAATAGTTATATGTTTCTTATTCAGGGGCAGAAAATTGGTCAATTGCAGACAGATTAACTAAATAACCAAACCCACATTGTGCACTGTTACTTAGTTTTATTTCTCATGAAGATGGCTGATACATCTCTTTGCTGTGACAATTTGTAATATCATTTCCACAGGGCTGATCATGAGGATTGTAAGGTGTTTTGAGGATTTATTAATTCCCTGAACAGTATACGTGCATAGTGTTATTTGTCTTGCACATGCATGACAGATAAATATCCAAATGGTTTCACCTCCAAATGAAAATTTTAGGTGATGGCTTGACTACTACTTGGTTGATTCACACAGTTGGTGGTTTTGGGGTTTTTTTCCCACTTTTATGTCTAAAAGGATGAAAACACTGCGATGCCTCTTCCCTCTGAGGCTTTTCAAGGGTTAAATTAAGGCTTGCAACTGCCCTGGGAGGCAGATTTTCAAATCACCGATTTTTATGAAACATATGCTGATATTATACTGTGAGTAGGTAGCTATGTTTGCTGTAGCGCTACGTACATTATTGTAGGGCTGTACATACAGTTATCTTAAATTACTACTGTGGCATTGTCATTTGGAAACCTCCCACCTTTTTTTTGCTTAGCACTAACATGAAAGTGGGTTCTGGTTAGGAATATATGAAGTTACTCATTTTCCCTTCACGGAGATGTTTGAAATATCTTTGGATTTTGATGAGGAGGTGGTCAGAGGAGGAGTCAGTCCTCTTGTGGTTACCATGAAATTTCAGGTTTACCCAAAAAACCCTTCAGCATCCTCTGCCAGCATCTGCCGTTCTTTTTCTTATGGCTCCCAGACTCGCCCCCAGCCCAGCTATGTCGGTAAGCCTGGGATTAATGGTCTCCTCTTCAGGAAACCTTCAGCTGTCTGCTCAAGAAGTTGAGGACACATCCTCCAATGGCTGCGCTTCGATAGGATCCCGTGAAAGCAGCTTTCGGGTTGTGTCAGTTCTGTGGCTGGTGATGATTATTTTGAGGACTCCTACTCCTACTTAGCATGGGCCAAGCTTTTATTGACCCAAAGTGGAAGTCTGGCATTGGGAAGAAGTCTCTTGAGGGAAGAGCTCGTCTTTTGGGAACAGGACTTTTGTGAGAACCAGCAGTGACAGGAAGGAGATGTGGAGGACATGGCTGGAGGGGGGATGAGGAAGGCTGCACCTCCCAAAGAGGAGGGTGTCAGGGAAGCTGCTGCAGAAGGAGGTGCTCACAGGGACCTGGAGAAACAGCTCCAGAAGTTTTAGCCAGTAGCGAGACACCTTGGATGAGGCTTCAGCAGTTGTTAAGCCCCAGAGAGAACTCTTGCTGCTTCTTTTAGTTTTTTACTTAAATAAAAATATATCTTAAAGGTTAACAGCCTTTTAGCTCTAGCACTATGTTATCAAACCCCAACATACTAGAAATGATACCTGTCCTGCCTTCCCCAACCCCATTTTCTGACGTTGTTGGCAGACATACACCCCAGCCCTCTCTTCCCAAGCTGAAGAACACTGGTTTCCTTCCTTTCCATCTTTTCGTCCACCTTGGTGCCCTTTCTTTATATCTGCATGTCTGTTCACTTGTCCTCTCCTTCCCGCAGCTCTCTCCACGTGTGGCAAGGGGATGGCTTCCCAGGTTAGAGAGATGTTACCTTTCAAAAGTGATGCATAACCCTGTTTTGGTTGTTCTCCTGGGGGTTTCACACAACACCACTTCTTGCAGTTGAGGGAGGGGGACAATATATAATGGCTTAACTCGTTAACATGGTTAGCATAACATGGCTTAACATTGCTCACTGTTCTGCAAAGCTTCAGGTCACTGTAATCATTGCTGCCATTTTGCAAGCCCCAGAAGTACTCATAATTTGACATGAACAGGTTCCCATGGGAGGCTGGAGATATGCAGGGGTTGCAAGGCAGCACATGGTGTTCTTGGAAAGAAGGGAACATCAAACACATGGTGGTTGCCACCATAGCTTCTTCATTCTCTGACACCATGGGGGAGGAAGAGCTGCCTTTCAGGGAGCTAGGAAAGACAAAATTGTTGAGTGACCTGGTTGGCTCATGCCCATCACGTTCAGCCTGGCCACCGCAGCTCTCACCCCAGCACCAGGGAAGGGTGTGCAGCTGGCCCAGATGTCAGTGCAGGGGGCTGAGAGGGGACCAGCTGAGGTAGCTGATGAAAACTCAACTTCATCATGTGCTGTTTTGGTGAAACATTTACCTGTGGCTATTTCCTGGGATTTTAAGAGAAGGCAGGCAGCAGTATTTTGTACCCACTAATTAGATGCAGTTTGAACTGTGTTGTGGTAACATAGTGAAAATCTGGCCCCTGCTGTGACATCTGCAGCCAGACAAATGACACCACCCAGCCGTTGGTCAAAGCCTATGTTTTCAATTCAGCAAATGTCAGCTAAAATACTGTAAGGACTTCAGAAAGACAGAGATATATGAAAGACCAATTCTTATTATTTCCATAAGATGTTAAACAGGGCTGAAAAGTGCATACTTTTTTTTTTTTTCAGAAAGGTGCTTTATGGACAGTAAATATTCTTTGTGATTTGTTTATATTATTTTTTGAGAAAAAGGCTATTACTATTCTGTTGAGTAGTTCCATGTTTAAAAAGGGAGAAGAAACTTCCTTGTAGAAATTAGCAGATCTGAAGATTTGGGGGTCATTTGCTTTGGGGCATGTGAAGTCTTCTTCCTAATGTATATGTCACTTAATTAAAAAAGCCAGCATAAGCCTTGCATGTAATTCACTAAGATGTTAGAAAACTGTAATTGAGGCTCACAAGTTGATTTTTTTTTTCAAGAAGCAATGGTGCCATCTCCAAAGGCACAGCTTAGAGGATCTCAGATTCCTACACTCCCAAAATGGAGGGCAAGTGCTGAAAAGAGTAGAGATTTCATGAATGTTGCAACAATATCAGAGGAAGTGGAATGACCTTCCCCACTGCCGAACCCTCTGTGAGGGTTCAGGACTGAAAATCAGCTGTGTATGTCAAAAGGGTTGGCTGAGAATGGTAATGCAACCATTGGTTGTAATGGTACCATGGTAATGCCATGCTATGTAGTGAAATCATACATTCGGTAAATGGGAGATCTATAAATAGATTTTTAAGGCCTGAAGAATTATTAAAGGAGAGCTTAGTACCTGGTTATGTGATCCTTCAAGAGCTCCAGTTGCTCAATAGCTTGTTTTGGACCACAGCACAGAACCAGAGGCAGTACATTTTACAGATGTGCTTTCACCCTCTGCAAACACGTTACTAGAGGTCATTGCAGAATGTTGCTAGCGTACTGCCACGATGGTGTGTGCTGTAGGTTTCCATATGAGGCAGCTGCCACCGCAAGAAGATACTCAGTCTGTTGGCTCACAGCGTAACCGCCTCCCAGTTTAATCTCTGCAGGTCTGTGGTCCTCAGTGTGCCGGCAAGGTGGCAGCTGCCACAGAAACACCCGTCACCTGGTCCTGTAATAGGCTGACTGCTTTTCCTAACATTAATATTAATAAGCCCTCTCTCCCACAGAGTATGATGTGGGGCAGAGCAGTTGTGCTGTCTTGCTGCAGCTACCATGGAGCACGTTCAAGCATTGTTCAGTGCTGAAAGCTGCCTCCAATTAACCCAGCTGCACCTCCTTATTAGGAGCGGAGAAGCGGCTGCCATTCGACGTGATGCTAACCACAGCACTCCTGCCTGCCACCAGCCAGAGAATTTGGTGTGTCCTAGCCTCATCAGCTCCAGAGCCAATTGGGCTCCCCTTCAACAAGATTTAACCTCCTCCAGCCTAAATCTGAAATGAAGTTTAGTTTCCTAAAGGCGTAGAGAGCAACTAGGATTAAGAGGTCTTTAGCCAAATCTTGTTGACGCCTAGGGGATCTAGGTGCCAACTGCTGCAGAGCTTTTGTAAAGACCGAGTCTGTTGAAGCCTGTGGGGCATGGACATCAGGCTGGAAGAGTAAAGCACCTCTTCGGGTGCTCTGGTACAACCAAGTGGTCCCCCATTTGCATTGCAGGTTCCCACATCTTTTTGAAGCCTGACCCTATGTGCCTGAGTGTTATCATTCATGATGTCTGTCTGACCTAACAGAAATGTTTGGAGAGCCACACTGACTAGCAAAGCTGGGCACTGTCACCCCTTCAGCTATTCAGGCTAAACCCAACCTAGACCATGCACCAGCACCACCAGCTCCCTGCCCATATATTAGTGTAAAATGAACTCCAGGGTAGCTGAACACCCTGGGCTGAGCAGGGGCTGGTTGTGTGGCATGCACAGCAGTGCTGCTCCAGAGCCACAGCCATTGACTCAGGGGCCGTGCAGACAGCTGGCTGTGCTAAATTATCCCCGCATGAATTATCAGAGTTTATGAGTCAAAGCTGGAAGGTCCTTTTGCAAATGGGACCTCAGCTTCTACAGCACTCAGCAGCTTTTGTAATGTTAAACTCAGGCCGCTTGGCTGGGTTTCACAAAAGGGGCCTTTCTTCCCTTGCACACGTGTTAGCTTCCTCCCGGAGCACGGCGAGCAGGGATGTTCCCTGTCACAGCAACCGCCGATGGCTCCCTCGCTGGAAAACTCACCTGAGAGCAAGAGCAAAATGCTGCTGGTGGGCACTGCCGGGGAAATAATGGCTCTCAGTTGTGCACCAGCCATTCGACTGGTCCCTTTAAAGGAAATAAACCTTAGCAGCAGCTTTCAACCTATGGGTTCCTTACCCAGAAAGGTCCTGCCATGAGACTGTAAAGTGCTACGCACTCCCGTGGCCTGGCTTTATCTCCTGCAAGCACCATGCTAAGTCCCTGGAAAGAGGCTGTAAGCCCTGCAGAGGTACTCTGGAGTTCAGCGTTCAGGCAGGGCTCAGCGTCCATCTCTACAGCAAGAAGCTGGAAAGCACGTGAAACCAAATTACTCAGATTTTCCCATCTGTGCACATGTGCTTAGCTGGTGTTAAATTATCAGTGTAAAGGCCTAGTAGCTTCGTAATGTACACACAGAAAGATTCCCACAGATTTTTCCTTTGTTTTTTTTTTTTTTATTGAAGCCAGCTGAGTAAATTCATAGGAAGTTGTAACAGGACAAGTGAAATGTATACCCACATTCCCTGGGAATCCAAATGCCTTTAACACATACTGTATTTCATGTGAAATTTATTTTAGAAGACACCAGAACAACATAACTTTTTCATCGCTGTGTTTTAAAGCTATCACTTTTGAATGAAATAAGGTGACAAGAAGAAAAAGAAAACGTGAAAATCCCAGAACCTGATACCCTCCTCCCACACTTTAAGAGAAGAGATTAATTTCTCCGTTTTTCTGGGTCACTTTCAAATTTATTACTAATTACAGAATAACTTTAAAATGCAGCCCCAATTTAAACTGCCGTGAGCGAGAAGCAGCTGGAATGACTTAATTTACTTTGGAGTTGGGTGCTGTCTTGCACTTATTCTCTATTTTGTCTCAGAAATAATTGCAATCCCATTTCGTTTAAATAAAAACTGTTTCTGTGTGTGGCAGGCAGGTGCTAGCTGGGCACTGCACGAGCGGGGATCATTCGGGGGGCTGGGGGAGCTGTCTGATAACCTGTGGGACGGTCAAGCCACCGAAGGGCAACATACACGATGATGTCCACAGGCTTAGCAGACCTGCCGTTGGTCCCAGCAGCCATGTTGATCTGCATGGTTGTGCTGGTGAGCAGCCTGGTAGTCGGCAGCGGCTTGCTGGTCTGAGCGTTTGCGAGCTGATGGTACCATAGCATCCTTCACCCAATTTCTACCCTGGCTCCACTGCCTTTTGTGCTTAGCCTCATAAAAATCTGGGATCCAGACCTCCAGCTTGTCTGAGTCAGGGGCTGATTTATGCTATCTGAGGGATCTGAATGTCTCCGCAGTCAGCTCCTCATTTGTAAAATAAACTGAGCTGAGCTTAATGAGATTTTGTGAGATGATTTTGATGAGCCCTGCATTGGGTGCAGTAACACTTTGTCCGCAGGAATGAGGGCTGGTGTTGTCTGTGCTGCCTGCAGCCTGGCAGCGTGGCCCCTGTGATGCAGAGATGGGGCAGTGGTCACTGATGGGAGGAAGAACTGCAAAAAACAGCATCTCCTTGGGGCTGGCACTGCCTGCTCGTACAGTTTGTGATGGGGATAAATGTTCAGGAGGGCATGCTCCTTCTCCCGTTGAAGTCAATGATGTGATGTCCTACACCAAGATATGAGTCTGGGTTCTCCAGAAACAAACAGTTTCTGCATTCATTCTGAAATTAAATGATTTGTTACTCAACTACGTGATAGCTGCATGATAACTGTAGATGCCACTTAATACTGAAGGAGGTGCTTCTGCAAAATTTTCCCCACAAGTCAGTGTGCTGCTGAGCTGCAAGGAATTCCTTGCCTGAGTAAGGTCTGCAGGGCTGGGCTCCAGGTGTTTTGTGGGGTGGCACATTTCCAAAAGTGCACGTATAACATAGGGATGTGTCCCACTTTGTGCAGACAGCTAGACCTGTTCTTGCTGGGCTTCCGACCCCTTCCTCTGTCGAACTGGAGGAGGAATGAACTTTAACAGAGCTGAGTTCAGGCTTTGAGTCCTGGAGCTCCTCAGCAAGCATGGCTTTAGTTGGCATGTTCAGCAAACAGATCCGACCCCTTCTCCCACACCTTGTCCTTCATCAATGCTATTGCTTAATGTGAAGCCTGATTTTGAAATCTCCCCTGTCTTCCAAATGAGCTCAGTCCCAGCATGCTGGCCATCACATACACATCTAGCAAGGATTCCCTGCTGCGTTCTAAAAAGAAATCAAGACATTTAAATGAAGGGAGGGGGGAAAGGCAATGATATAAAGGCTTTAACTTGCAAAATAACTGTTGCTTTGCAGTAGTTGAAGTTCGGGTTTGGAGGCTAAGAGATCTTGTTTATGATTGCAGTAAGAGTCCAAGTTGCCAGGAGGATCTGCCCCGCAGATTTGTGCTCTCATGTTGTACAGCTATGAGTTTCCTCAAGGGCTGGCGGAATTGGTCCTCCAGCTCTGACAGAGGCTCCCATGCTTCAGTCATTAAGCAGAGCACGGGGTTTCTCTGCACAGCCATGCTCATGGCCGTGCACAGAATAAGACTTTGCTGTTCATTCCTTCAGCAAGGGGAGATGATCAAGCCCTTTCCTGAAAGTAAAAAATGTAACAGTAAAAAATGGACTAAATGACCTCAGACTTGGGGGTGATTGCTTCTTTATTTTTTTAAAGAGGTCACCCATCACCCCAGTGTCTGAGTGTGCATCCCTGGGAGAAGCTATCTGGGGCGGCTATTATCCCACAAAATAGAGGCACCTGGTCACACACATCCTAGGAAGAGCATATTGGGTTTGTTTTTAGAGGTTTGCTTTCCATGCAGTACTTTCTTCCCTTTGTCAAATGCTAGGAACCGAGAAGGTCACAGGGCTGATTATATTGGCTATATGCAGGCAGCATTCAGGCTTCCCAGCAGAGCTCTGTCAGTGCAGTTCAGGCCTGACCATAACTCCCCTGAGCTAAATCTGTCATTTACGCTTAGTTTTCTATCCATGAAAAATATTTACTGGGGCTTGAGTTAAAGTTGCCAGATAAAGCCTTTGTTTTACGCAATAGTCTGGTAGTTAAGGGAGCTTTCTAGGATGCAGACAGAGGTATTCATCCTAATACACTCATGGCATTCAATAAAATAAAGCCTCTCCTAATACTGCAGAGGAGCTGAAATCCTCAGGTGCTCCCTGTCTAGCTTAATAACATCGTCACTGAGTTTTCTTGGCTTGTCTTCTTCTTGGAGTGAAACATGCCAAAATACTAATGACAAGGGATTTTTAAAGAGTCAGTGATTTGTTATGCTGGAAAATGGACGAGTGTGGAAGACAACGGTTTTGGAAAGCTCACCCAGATTGCCACCCTCCCTCCCAAGTTTTAGCTGAGACCTTGTAAATATGGACTGTCAAGGTTATCAGCGTGTGGACAATAAACAGTTCAGGAATGCAAGGTTTTGCGGGGAAGATACAGCTCTAAAATGTTTGCTGGGAAGACCTTGGAGGAGTTTAGGTTTGAAACCTTCCAAAGATAAGCAGCCCTAGCAATATTTATTATTTACGTGTAGCTACCATCCCTCTTTCTTTTACAAGGGAGGAATCACTTTGCAAGAATTTGAAATAAAAGCTCATATATAGATGGCCCTGATTAGGGACTCACAGAAAATGCTGTACATTTAAGGCTGCTGCCTAAATCTGGTCTAAACCAAAGTAATCCGGTGGGTTTGTTTCTCTAAGGGTGTTAATAGTCCCTGGTGAATCTTGCAGGGAGGGTAAATTGTTGCCACCTCAGCCACCCACCCCACTGCCCTGCGAAGGTTGTCCTGCCCGGGAGCTGCGTCTGCATCTTCTCTTACCTCCTGCCCCCAGTGCTCCAACGAAGGTGAGCTCAGCCCACGACACCAGACTATGGGGTGGGTGGCCGAGGTACTGACCCACATACCCATCCATTGGCTGGTGCAGGGAAGGAATGGGGTGCCAGCAAGACTCTTCTCTTGCAACACCCCAGCAAGATTCACCAGAGCCCATCTGCCAAAGCCCTTGGTGCCTGAGGTTCACTGTATAAAAAGGATTATGGAGATTTCTAGCTTGAAACAATTTTATTTCAACTCTTGTAAACCTACACTTTGTACGTCAAATCCCCTTTAAGTACATATAGAGATTTGGGGGTGTTTTTTCTCCTTTCTGTCTTTTGCCTTGTGACATGTTTGTTCTGAGATCACCTTCTAGGCATCTTCTATTAAAATATATGTGACAAGCACCAGATCCACTTTCACGCAGCTGTGCAGTATGTTATTTTTCATGCTAATGTACTGTTACAATTCTACGGAGTGCAGTTATCTAGAGATCAAATTCGCCACATGTGCGCTGTGTTTTTTGGCTACCAGGTCAAGAGCAACAGGGAGAAGGAAGCGATGCTTGTGTGTTAACTGTTCGCGTTGCCTTCATGAACATGGGCTTCATTTTCAGGCAGTCAGAGGAACTTTTGCTGTGCCCAACCTGCCCTCTTGGTTTTTTGTTTTTCTGTCAGCACAGCTGACTGCTTCATCGAGATTTAAGACCAAATGGACTGTTATTACATGAGACAGAGTCACTGTCTGCCACCAGGAGATGATTTAATGTTATGTGATACACAACCTTACTCTATGCCCCCCTACTGTTTTCCACACAAAAATCATTCTCCAACTTGCTTTCCTGTCAGGTTTCACCTAAAAGAAAATTTGAGTCACTGACTACAGCAATGACAGCAACCAGAAGTGATGATTAAAGACCTCCTTGTCATTGTTGTGCCAGATAGTCATGGGCGAAATAGGCTTACAAAGACACATTCAAATCTTATTTACCCCAAGCCCAGCAGCTGAATTCTGCCTTAGATCAGATGCATGCAATACATATCAGGACTGCACGCAGAAGTTGCTAAAATAGCCCCAAATCTCAAGTTATGCTATTGAAACAAGGAGGGAGTACTGGCTTTGGTGAAATACTAGATGTCAGTATGGTTGGAGTCCTACTTCCAAATTGCTCCTAGAAATGCAGAGGAAGCTTTTAGGGTTGCAGAAAGGACTCATAGCAACAACATACAAGCAATGCAGCCTATCACTCATGTATCAAATCCCTCTTACAGCCGCTGGTTTCTTTCCTGCTGTCTGAGCTAAGACCTGCCACCGTGTCTGGTGTCCTTTCTCCATCGCAGGCTACTTAGCTCATCTAAATATGAACCAAAGCTGGACTCTCTTGGAGTGAGAAGTTTGAGGTCTTATTCACTGATTTCAGCCTTTGAAGAGGAATCATTTCTCCCTAGCGCCTGTCCCATTGCCTTTTTTGGGAAAAAGGGCACCTGCAAACTGTCTCCACCTTCTGGAGAGAGATTTATCTATATGGTTTCTACTACTTTGTTATTTCTTCAGGTATCAGGAGAGACCTTACCTCTTTTCCTTTCCTCATTTTCTCATGGTCTTAGGTTGATACACCAAGGCAGTGGAAACTATTTCCCAGACTTTTCTATGACTTCTGGATTGCTGAGTGTACGAGAAGATGCCTTTTAAGTTTACACTTGATAAAAAATCATGTCTCGTTCATAAGTTAATTATTTGAGAATGTCACAATAATAAACTTTGACTTCTTAACCTTTTCCAGAAATGATGCCAAGACCAAATCCTGAGGCTGCTTTCTAGCTACTGATTAGTAGCTAGAAATCTGACCTTTGCTGTCTATGTAGAAAACAGAGGCGTTTATGCAGCTCTCCATGCTCTTAGCGTCAGCTTGATTACAGCTCCATCTTTCTTTCCAAGTAACATTAGCCCTTGGGTGTCTTGGTCTGTCTTCCTTTTTTCCTTTGAAGAAAGACATGGACCTGCGCTAGACTTTGACAACTTTAAAACGTCACTACTGCTCACAAATTAGTTAGGCTCGATCTTTGCCTCTGCTCACTTCTTACCAGTTGCATGCTCATTGCTGTCACGTCTGACCACCTTTGAGTAGTGTATTGTGCAAAGGGGACTGTCCCCTGGTCACACGCTGTTTGTTCTGCCAGCCTCTTCCAGGAGAAGAGAAGTGTCAGAGGCTGAGAGCTTGGGAGTTTAATTACATGTTTGTTAAATGCGCATGCCAACACGTACATTAAACATCCTTCCAAGATTAGGTTGAAGAATGGCATCCTGCCTGTGGAGCAGACGGTGGTGAGGTCTGTGATACTCAGTAATGGCTGGGAGGGTTTGTACCACCCTATGGACTGGACCTGGCGTATGTGCTGTCTCCTGCTCAGATGAGCTTGTGTAAGGTGTTCCTTCTTGCAGAGTTGTCAGAAGGACTCAGTTTCACCCTAAGACCCGCACTCCACGCAAAGCTGCTCTGCAGTGCAGAGCTGGCAGCAGCGACTACACTGAAGAGCTTTGTTTATCACATTGTTGTGCTCTAATGATTACTCAGCCTCAAAATTATGTGTTCTTCAGGAGTGATGGGGTTTGGGAGTGTCACTCAAAATTTGTTATGATGAGTGATGTTGTTTTCATCCCAATGTAGCTAATGCCAGTGAGGATGTTCCAAAAATTGTTGTGTTTGTCATGTATGTTTAATAGTTTAAAGGTGATCTCCTTATGCTATTATCCCCCTGCCACTGTTGCAAAAATAGTGTCGTCTTTTTAAGGTGTTCAGAATCATCTGCTTAGCACTGAGCTGATGACAGCTTCGTATTTGTCTCTGGAGGTTGCCCGGAAATTAACCCCTCTGTGTTTAGCTCGCAGTGTGTCTTGTCAAAGCCTCTTCTGGGTGATGGTGAGGTGGTACAGCAGGGCTTGGTGGGCTTGTGCTGAGGAGGCTGAAAGATCAGGGTTGTCTTGCCCAACATCAGCTATTCCCATAGGATGATGTTTGCAAAAGTCAAGGTGCTGACAGACAAAACCCTGATGAAGTTCGCTGCAAAAATTAAAGCATCACCCACTTGCAGCTCTCTGCTGACTCCTACCCTGGGATTACTAGCCCTGGCTCGGCACTGGCAGAACAGAGCCTCTGGCTCAGCCTCTGTGGTTCACCATTCAGCGGCTGGGTAAGACCAGCTTTCATCTGTCCTTCAGGCTGAACACCCCTCCTGGGGTCCTGTCTGCCAGCTTTGTGGTGGAGACAGTAGTTTGTGGCTGAGGAAAAAGAAAAGCTGGTGGCAACATCTTGAAACTCCTGCTACCGTGTGCTGAGCAGCTGTGACTCAAAACCTCTTGGCTCTGAAATTGCACACAACTGCACCTTGGTGAGCAGCGTGATCTCAGAGTGCTGAGCAGCAACCCCTGACATCCGTGGAAACTCACGGGGTTAGCATTTATCTGCACCAAAGCAAAAGAGAACGGAGGCCGGTCTCTAAGTGCCATGAATGTGAAATTACTCACCAATTTTCAGAATGCAATTACTTCTCAGTTAATCAAGTCCCTTGGAAAGGCTCTGGACACTTTTTACAGCCGTAACTAGTGAAGTCACTTTTATGTTACCAACATTGATTTTGGTCCTTAATGCATTCAGATTGTGAGTAAACCCTCAGCTGCTCTGTAAAATGACAGCAATTTATGGCATGCCTTTGGAATTCAGACCCAAACCAGTTTTGTGCTATAGGTATGATGGATTAATCACCATTTTATTCTGCGTATAAGCAAAAAGTCTTTCAAGTCAGTTCTATGCTGCAGAGGAAGTCAGTGGAGCTTTCCCTGTAATGTGGATAATGAATCTTGGCTGGGATGAGCGTTTTGGAGCCACAGTTCTGCAAAAATTCAAATCCCTGAAGGAAGTACGGTAGCATGGAGGCCTGCAAATAATGGATTACAATAATCCTGCCAGGAAGTGATAATGGCATGTATAAATATTTGCCTTAGTTGATTGCAAATTATGTCCTCCTAAAAGATGTTTGTCACTGTCGTTAGCCGTTAGCGTCTTCTAAATGCTTTACCAGCTGTGTTGTCATTCACAATGAGGACTCCATCTCTACCAAGCACAACCAAAGCATCTGAATGGGATCAGATTGGTTTTTCCTGGTGTTTTTATTCTACTGAGTAAAAAAACCCCAAAAGCCTGTGGTGTCAGTCTGGAGTATTTTCCTGAACAACACAGAGCATGCAAACCATAGAGTGAAATTGTGGCCCTATAGAAGTCTGCATCTAACCAGAATCTGAAATGAGACCGGATTCATATGCAAAGGGGGGGACTTTGTTGCCCCACGCACTACCACCCCATTTTTTAACAGCCTTGGCTCTGCAGAGTCCCAGCTGAAGGTGGGGATGGCTCCGATGAATGGGAACAACCTGTACCAACAAACAGCGCTTGCAATTTCCAAATCAGAGTCCTGTCAAGCCAGGCTAACTCACAGCCTTTTACATCTTGCAAATTCCAAGAGGGATTAAGTCTTCATTGTCAATCTGGTGAAGCAAGTTGAAACTCAGCTGAAGTTTTAAAGAAAAAAAGAAAGATCCAACAGTCTTCAACAGAGGCAGCAGACTAGGGGAGAATGGGATTTAGAACAGAAGCACAGCCAGAAATCAATGGAGCTTTTATGGCATCCCTCCTCATTTATCTATAAATCCCATTCTTTCAGCTATTTAGGCCTTATCTGCACACAGAAGCTGAATTAGGTTTATTTTGTAAACCAATTTAGGAAAGCTAGTGCAAAGCCCTGTATAGATATCCGTATTTCGGTTTAAGAGTGGCTGCAGAGGTTAAGCTGGCACCTGAAACAAAACCTCAGTTAAAGTGGTACTGCTTGGGCTTATCTGCACGGAAGATAGAGTGAAATAACTAAAACGTGAATTTAAAGTGTTTGAGGTAAAACCTATTAAACCCCTGTGTGGATGCTTTTATTCAGACATAAAGGAGCCTTTAGTTTGCTTGATTCATTCCTAAAGCAAATTACAGTTACTTTATTTCTGAATGAAACCTTCCATACAAGAATTTAATGTGCTTTAACTAATCTACTTTAAATTCACATCTGTAATTTGGCTTAGTTTCCTGTGTATACAAACCCTTTGTGCGTAGTCCAGTTCTGATTTGCTGGAGGAGGAAGAGGAAGGCAGAAAAATTTCCTCACTAAACTATGTGATAATTAGTTATAAATTTCTCAGTAAAATGAAATAAGAGGCCCAGGTAGCTCCAAAGCATCAGTCAGCCAGGTTCTCGCAACCCTATCAGTTTATACCATTTGCAGATTGATCCTTTGCCTGTGGTTTGCATTGCTATTTTCACGTTATTACCTGCTGGGGCTGGGCTCCAAGTATCAAAAAGGCATTTCTGTTGTTCAAAGTATCAAAAAAAGCATTTCTTGTCTTCTCCCACATTCAAGCTATCCTACCTGAGGGCAGCTTTGCTCTCGAGGTAGCAACTTGTATCCTGTCTCGTGCTTCTAAGAGCATTTTATTTCTCCCTCCTCCAGCTCAGGCAGACCTGCGTAACGTCCCTGCTCAGAGCTGTTAATGATTGCACGCGGCTCTTCTGCTCGGCGAACTTTCGCTTTCACCAAGTTCTCAATGACAGGATGTGGTTTGCTGTGTGAATGTAAATGAGAGAGGAGGATCTGGCCCAGTAGGTTTTCAGCTCACTTCAAAAATACTCCAGGGTCTTTGGCTGCATAGTTTATCTGGCTTTTTTTTACTGCTGTCATTTGCTAGTGCTGTGGTGACGACTGAATGCTCATCAGAACATTTCCTACTGCCTAGAAATTAACCTACTAATTCAGGGGAACATTCATTTACCGAAACATCCTCTCCATGACAGTGATTATTGGAGGTATTACAGGAAAAGTAACAACAAACTGAATAACCTTCAGGGTAGACGGTTATGAGTGAGCCTGCCAAAAGGTACTTTGTGTTGAATGCTTTAACATGTACCCATATTATTCACATTGTAGTGTTACAGCAGAATTAAGCCGCTGAATCAATTGCTATTGAAGATGCCACATTCAGAGATACAAGACTCTGATTCTGTTCTTCTTTACAATTCAGAGGAATGAGAATTAAAAGATAAGAAATAAAAACTGGTCTGAGAAGGGATTTAGGTCAGCATTTGGCATTCTTGTTCTAAGTGACAGGCATCAAACTTGTTTGAAGACCACAGATGAAAACTGATGCTGATATTCCTGACTTCTTTTCCCTCTTGTGGGCTGGAATTATATGCCTGCATTCCTCTCCAGATTATCAGCACAAAAATGGGCATAATATTAAAATCTCCAAAGTATGTAAAAATCTTGGTTTTGGTTTTCCTCCCCTCTCTCCTCTGTTTCCTTCTCTCCGTCTCAGGTTTTCATGCTATACTGTCTTTGTGATACTCTGAGCACCTTAAGCAATGGCAATAGCCCATAGAATAGGTGACTGTCTTCCTCCTTGAGAAATTAGTTATTTCAGATTTTTTACAGTTTTGGAGACATGTTTTTTTGCAGCTGGTGTTGCACCCTTATTGCGTGAAAGATCAACAGGACAAAGTGTTGGTCTTCAGAGGTTCCGGAGAGCCCATCCCATAGACTTGGTCAATCCCACACCACATCCTGTGTCTGACATAGACAGGCCTTGCCTTTACCATGGACACCTGCATCATCCGTATTGACTACTGCTCAGTGACCTTTCTGGGTTTCTGATCCGTGTCCATTGAGCACCTTGATCTTAGAGGCTGAGCCTGTGGTGTTGACTTGCTGGTCTCTGCAGAAGCTTGAAACACATCTTTTTTTTTTTTCCTTCTCATTCCTGACTCCTATTTTGACATGCTGTGCCCACATGGCGTCTCTGACAACTTATTGCAGTAGCAAATGTACTCACTCCTCTAAATTTCTTCAACAAGATATACTGTAAAGGCAGTCTTAATTTGACTTCCAGTGTAGTGTAAATGGGTACTACAGAAGTGTGAGTCTAATCTCCGTAGTGATCTGCACAAGCCTACGGGGGAGGTGGATCTGGGCTCTTTCAAAGACTACAATAAAGTTGCTGTATAACATTGCAAAATACTTTCCTAAGAAAGGCTGATTTTCAGTGAGCACGACAATGTATACGTACACATTAGGAGAATCCATCAAATCAAAGTTTATGTCCAAACCTTTGAAATGCAGGTATGGTCTCCGGGAAGAGCAGTGATAAAAGGGGTGTATGACCTAAAACGAAGCCCACAGCGTGAGCGTGCTGGTTTATGTCACCGTCTTTCCTGGTCTGTACCGCACAGGTAATCTAGACATCTCCTTCCCACTGCTCGTCCATGGCACATCACTCTCCAAGTGTTTGGACAGATGCCGTGTTTCACCTCTGGAAAAATGGGGGAAACCCTTGTTCTCCGCTCTCCAATTCACTTGTGTGAAATCTGCAAGGCGGATTTCATCTTCAGAGAGAACATTTCCAGTTCCCGTGGTCCGCCCGGACCCCAGGAAGGGGGAACTCCCATTGAGATCAGGGGAGGGATCAAAGAGCAGGGGTTTGCTCGAAGGGAGCCGTGGGGCAGCCCTGCCGTGGGTGATTTAACACCTGCACATTCCCATAGCTGGCAATCAAAGGCTGCATGGCCCGGAGCTGAGAGCGTCTATTTTTTTTGTTGCCAAACTTATAAGTTCAAATAGAATTGGGGGGTTTTGGTTTTTCTCAGATTTTTTAATAGATAACTTTTCTGTTTGTCTCAGTCACATGGCCCATGACCTTTTCAGCCTCTAACTAAATGCAAGTGATACAAAGTATATTGGGCAGGATTTGCAGGTGGTGTAAATCAGAATAAACCCATAGAGCCAAGGATCAGGCCCATCACACTTTAAAAAAGTCACATGCTTTCTTATCAGGAAACAAAACCTAAAAGTTCCTGATTTACCATTCACCTAGCTTTAAGCCAGTTCATTTCCATTTAAATCAGTTATAACTAAATCACTACACTGTCATGAAGTTAGAGTAACACGGGTATAAAACACTTTTCTTCCACATTGTCCTGTCTAACTTGAATGACATCTTGGGCATTGTGGTTTGAGCCAAAAAAAGCACTCTTTTCATATGATCTTTAGTTGATGCAAGTTTTCAACATCCTAGTCTTTATATTACAATATTTTAATTATTGTTTACTTTATTTAATTGCTGTTTTCCTTGCTAATTCTAAATATACATCTTTCCTCTCTACTTCAAGGCTTTTGGGATTTTTCCAATCAGTCCAGTATCAAAGAACATTCACAGTCTTGTATTTAAACTTCTCATACTTGTAAACTAAAACCTGTGCAGCCCCAAGGCCAAGGCTTTGGCTGTCTGTTGTACATAGCTGATTTTTTTTAATGTATATGCTAATCGTTTAGGAACTAGGTCTTTTGCAGAAGTGAAAACCTTATCAGAAAGTTTGATGTTTACATTTTCTGATTTGGATTAAAAGGTAAAAAGTGAAAAAGCTGAAGCTGATAAATGAAATTTCTTCATCCTCTATTTTTTCCCTTTCTTTTTTCCTCTGTTCTTTTTTTTTTTCCCATGTTATCTCTATGAAAGGGGTGTGAGAAGAAACCTATGAAGACCAAAAGCCTTTCCATTTCATGTTGGAAAAAAAAGAGCTTTGTTATTCTACTGAACATGAGAACATTTGGGAGATAATAGCTTCCTTTCAGAATAATATATATATATATTAGTAAGGAATATCATGAAGGTGAGACACCCCCAGGCTCCTGAGGCACTTCAGTACTAGTTGCAGTCTTTCTGTGATATTTTGCAGGATGTCTTTTGTTTGAAGAACTCAAGGCACTTGCCATGAAGGTGATCTTTAAGGCTGTGTCTGGTGGGGAAGCACTGCACTCATTAAAGTCCATGAAGTAAGACAGAGAGTGGTAGCATCACTGAGGTGCTTGCATGAGTAAAAATGTAAGTGATCAGGCTATTAGCAAGGATTAGCAAGTGATGTGGTGGGACAGAAGGGCTCTGTGAGTGCCAAGGACCCTTGGTCTACACCTATATGTGTTATGGGGTGTTCTGCTTTGACTATGTCTTGTGCAGTTGCATGGGCTAAACCATGGGCTTTCATGCTGGGAAGGGGGAGCAGGGCTGAAGGCTCTCCCGACCTGCCTGTTCCCCCCACTGAGCTCCCTGCTGCCTGCCAGGGAAGACCTCCCACTTCCAGTACCCACACTGACACTGCCCAGCAGCCTCAATTCTTTCAGATGTTGTAGTTGTGCCTAAAATTGCAGTGGGGAGTGATGGACAGCTTTCAGGAGAAGCAGAGCTTGGAGTCAGTTTTGGCAATATTGTAGCACTGAGCAGAGCTTTGAAAGATGGGGTCGGAAATCTCTTGATAATAAACTTTCTCACGAGATTTTTGGCAACCTTTGTGTCTTGTCCCAGCTGGAAATGCTATGAGAACATCTTTTCTCGGAGTATTTTGTCACTCCCAATTTCAGACAGCAAGTGGGAAAACATTTATTCTAACATCAGAGAGGTTAAAAAAATGGTCCAGTAAACTGAATCCTGGAACAAAAGAGAAATTGAGGGGCTTTTGTTCTATTTAGACTCTTTCACCCAATACTTTACAGAAAGTCATCTGAAAGTTACAGAAATAAGAGATGAAAAAAGCTGTCCAGACCATTGGGACATCTAATTAATCTCCTTGCTGATTCAGAGTTATTCCTTGTAGTATGCTGTCTTGTATTTTGTCAGTCTACTTTTAAACAACCCAAGCAATAAGCCTTCCACTTCTTCCCAGAGACACAACAATAAAAGCCAGTAGATCTCAGAGTCAGGACTTTTTTTGCTGATATCCAGAACACTTTTTTTTTCTTTTTTCCTTAGCACTTGGCCTCATGAGCAAGTTACCCCAGCTGAGCTCAGCTCTGCTGGTATCTGTGTGCCTGCTCCTAGCACGCAACAAATGCAGCTTAGCTCTAACCTATTTCAGGGCAGTTTAGCGCAAATGAGCTTTTGGGCTAGAAGTGCACAGGAAAAGAGTTACCGTGGCTCTGCTGACACACACTAACTTGCCAAGTGATGTATGCCTTACATGTGTCCAAGTTTTTAAATCCATCCCTGACGTTCCCTGGTTTAAAACGCCCCTGTAAATAATAACTCTACTTCCAAGGCATTTATATTAGCTGGGCACTTTAATTCAGTGCTCAGGCAGGCTATACACAGTTAACTCTTAATACTTTCTCATACATTGGACCTTCCATCTGCCTCATCTCTTTTGCTGCTGCTTCTGAATTTCCTGCAGTTTCCCCGCTCCTCTGGCATTGGGGACCACAGCACACTACTCCACATGCTCACATCGCAGCCATTTATGAGCACATCATGAACAGGAGTTTAGTTTTAGGTATGAGCGTAGCTTTGACCCAAACAGTGCACTTTCCATAGGTCTAATACTGATCCCGCTAAGGGCAGCTGTTAATTTCCAGACTAATATACTGTGTATTGTTCTCCTAAAGTTTCTCCCTATCCTTTTAACAACTGCCCTTTTCAGAAAGATATGCATCTAGAGGTCTGTTGTTGTGTCTCAATTATCTACAGATCACATATGATCAATGAAAAGCTCCTCTCTTTGCCCTGCCAGCTCTGCAAGCCTAACCTGGGATCTCACAATGAAACTGGGATCTTTTTTTGGTTACACATCATTGCCAGGAATCCTGTTTCAGCCTGAACTCTATTATCAATACGATTAAGGTGAATTTGAGCTGGCGTGTAAAGTTTTCAAAAGTGCTTACATGACCTTAGAGGCTGGAGCTTATTTTCAAAAGTGACTTGGTGCACTCAGGATCCAAAGCAAATTCATTCTCTATCAAATTGGTGCTCTCTTATGATTTAAATACTTTTGAAAAGGGAAGTTGGGGTTCCTTAGGCATTTCGGGCATTTCTGACAAGATTGCTAATGTTATTTAGGCGCAAATGTGTCAGACCTCAGCTAGCACAGAAGAGCTGGGAAACTACCAAGTTTAATTTTCAAACTAAAATTTGAGTTTAGGGATGTAATGCTCAGAAAACTTATGCTGGAAATTAAGACAATTTGATCCTGAAAGTAGTGAGAATAAACATGAAACCCTTAAGTTCTGTCTTAAATATAGTCTCAGTCTAAGTGACTGAGACACACTGTGGCAGCTGCTGTAAATCCCCATTCAGGGACACTCAGTGTAGCTGAAGGAAGTGACGGGACACAGTAACAAATAAGACACTCCATTATATTATAGGACATTTTATTTGATGCTCTGGCATTTTTACTGGGTACTTGCCTTTGCTGTAATGGGCTACTTCTCTTTGTGGTTCCTAATGTGTTTTTATAAATATTTCTAGTAAATATGAAATCATTAACATATGCAAAAAATACAGCATAGACATGAAACGGCAATGTTGCATGTAGCTGTACTGATTTACTCCTGTTTGTCTTGAGTTTTGCCTGGGAATACTACTAAATGTCCTGAAATTGAGGTCAAGAGAGTATTCTGCTCAAAAGTTTTATACTATGTCAACTAAATGGAGTCTGTTCCTCAATCAAAATGAAATTGTTAATCGTTTTCTGTTTCTTAGTCACGTTCACTGTGGTTCTTCATTGCTTGTCTTCTCTCATCAGAGAATGTTGCTCACAAATAGCTACTGAAATGCTACTGGATGAAAGGTACATTAGCAAAAAGGTGCATTAGAAACAACCTTTAACCAAAGTGGGCAAATTAATCTCCCACAAAACACTAGTAATTCCCTTGGAGTTACAGTAGAGTTCATCAGTGCTATGTATAATTGTCTTGGAGTGAGATTCACATCTGAACTCAAAGTACACGTTATCCTACGCTGTTAGAGAAAAAACCCAAGTCTGTTAGTGGCCCAGTCTTACCTTGGAGAAAGATATGAAGCACTACCTCACTTTAAACAGATTTATTTTTTCATTTAGTTTCAAGGTTTTAATTACACTCTCATCTCTGTATCAGTTCACACCTATGGAGAGAAAGTAGCAGAGGTCCAGAAGAATAAGCACTGCCATACTTTTGTAGGCAAACAATCGGTTCATTGAACTTATGGTTCAAGGTGAGAAATTTGTTTTCAGATTTCTCCCTCTGCATGCTTAAACGTGCTTCTGATCTTACGGGGCACCCGATTCGCTGTGGTTAGATGGCTCCTAAAAGCCAGCACAACTGCAGGAGCAGAAGCAGCGTGGCTGGTGGCAGTGGGTCACTGCAGTCTGAGTGAGGGCAGGATGGGGTCTGTTGGCTGCGATGGGGTTGTGTCAGGCGTAAGCCAGGCAGGAGCTTGTCCCCAGATCTTTTGGGTTTATTTTTAATCCATGCAGTTAGGTGGCATTGGGATGCCAGCCCCTTGGTTGTGATGCAGAGATCATTTGATTTTTCAGCAATGTACATACTTCACGGTGGTTCTCGGTGTGTTTTTGTAATTAGGCATATTTAACTGTGCCTTGTTTTACTGCTGTAGGAAGAATCTCATTTGTCAGCAGTTTTAAGCTTTGCCAAATAAAGGCTTATTGGCAAACTGCATTGAGCACTCTGATAATAACCCAACTTTAGAAAACACACACCCTGCTGTGTTGTATTCAAGCCATGGTGCTGTTGAAATTAAAAGGGAAGACAATGCCTGCTTTCAAAAACTGGAGGTTCTTTGTATTCTAATAAAAGCCTAAATTAATGTTTTAAAAGGTTATTGCTATTTTTTACCAGCTAGCTGGCACTGTGTATAAATCTTATTTAGGCAAGGTCCTACATTATTTCACTGTTTTTAACACGTCAGCCAGTATCATACTGCCATGGATAATCAGTTCCTGAAATTCATTAGTCCAACCCGTTAAATCCGTTTTGTTTAGCTTTAATAGCAGGGCATTTCTGTGTATTCGGGAATCTAATATATGATGTACATTCTGACAACACGAGTGGGGACCACAAATATTTCTTACATAACCTAAAGGACATATGTTTGGCTTATGGCAAAAATAACCTCATCATTCCTGTGTTTCAGGTTGAGGTGTCCATGTGAGGTCTTTTTATAAGAGCAAAGTAATAGGAACTATGTATAATTTAATCTCGTTGGCTTTTAATACATTTCCTTCAGCTTTTAAAGAGTGCTCTAGGAAATGGAAAAACACACAGTCAGCTATGAAATTCTATGACACTGATGCAGTCAGGCTATAAAATATTCTTTGCATCTTAATTGCATTTTATATAGCCGTATAACCTTATGTAATTCTTAACTCTATAAATCTTAGCTTTGCATCCCGCTCTGGCAGCTCGGCGAGAGCAGCAAAGGAATGTTTCCCACAGTTCATTGTTCAGTTCGGTTGTGTGGGCAGAGCACAAACGTCAGGACTGTGCAGGGAACTTGCACTGAACTTTGCAAACTGCTTTTTGCAGACAAAGGATTCTCCTCATCCCCATGGATGAACCTGATCTCGCATGATGAGATCTGTATCTGAGCTGTCTCCAAAAACAGTTGTGATTTGACAGCCAGGCAAATGACAGAGCCTGTTTTATGTAGCGTGCTTTACTTAAAGGCTTGGAGGACAGTTTGGGGGAGAAGGGAAGGTAGTTTTATTGGCGTATAACTGTAAGAACAAAGCAGGGCATGACAGAAGCTAAATACCTATCAGGTGAGAAATCAAGCCAAAGCCAGAATAATCTTTCAGGCACCACCAACCATGTGAAACATCATTGACATAATGCAAGCATGCCTGCAGTGATGCTGTACCCAGCAACACAACAGATGCACTTGCCAGTACTTTCTGCCCTCTGTTCGCCCTCTTCCAGTGAGATCCGCATCCCCAGCCAGTGCCACACTCACAGCTTCCCGGCTGTAAAACAGCAGCTGAGAAACGGAGACCTGAATGCAGAGAAGGGAGACTGTGGTTTAGAAGTGAGGAAAACAGTGGGAGGATCATAAAGCGATGATGGATGTGATCTGTTCAGCTCTGTAGCTTATTTCTAATAATAGAAGGTTTTTCGAATGGATAGACAGAGACATAACAGGATCCAGTGGCTGAAAACTGAAGCTGGATAAATTTAGATCAGAAATAATGCTCTGTCTACACTGCAGATTGCAGCGCAGTGTTGAGATACATGAACGTTAAATGAGCTAATTCAGAGAGCAAAAACCGTCCAACAGCAGCGGCAGGGAGATCCCAGATTGATTTAGCTCAGTAGAATAAAAGAGTCTGCCCAGAGGTCTGTGCTACTGCAGCCCAGCCATTCCCAGCTGTCCAGCGAGCATTTGACCTCATTGAATATCCCTGTGCTTGACCTGCGATCTGCAGTGGAGGCATAGCCCATGTCAGAGTCCTCAAGAGTGAGCCTAGCTAATATTGCAACATCTCATCGAGGAATGTTGAAATTAGTGAGTGGCATGCCGTGTCTCGCCTTGCACATAGATGTAGACAGATTTTACATTAAGGTCCCCTTCTGGCTTTAGGAATTCTGCACGGCTGCGTAAAGTGGGTGCTGTTGAGGACCTGTTGAGAAGTACTCGGGGAGGTCAAGCTATTCGCATAGTTGAAAGTTTCTGCTAAACCAGCTGAAACTCAGAATTTCCACGTCATGGTGAATTTTGATATTTTAACATTTGGCTTCATTTTACTTCAGAAGACTTTTTTGCTCTCTTGTAGCGCTGAAATTCTGTAATGCCTTTTTCTTTGGAAATACTTTCCACAAAATATATTGGTTTTGACAAATCAGCATTTCTGCAATGGAAAATCCTTTTTGACTGAAAATTTCCAACTCCCCATCACACAGTTTCAGTTGAACCTCACAGGTTAATCTCCATGACGTTCCGCAGGGCCACCTTCTGCAGGAAGGACTTTTACAGTCTCTTTTAAAGAACAAAAATAAAGAGGAACTGACTTTGGCCCAAAGGGATTAATTGGTACCCTTATTTCATTAGGTTATTTAAAGCAAAGATCTCATTAGACTTTCATTGGAATAATGTTAGACAAAGTCTGTAAGCTGCAGCTGTTGGGAAGAAGTGAGAGGTCAGCAAATTACCAGATGATAACAAAAAATAGTATTAAAGTCTGAGAGAGGGAGAATGGAGGGAGAATAAAAGCACAGACTGGAGATTTGGGACCTTTCAATTCTCCGTTTTTATATTTGTTGGGTATGTGGGCGCTGATGTGCCATTTGCTCCATGTAAAATCTGTTGAGCTAAGGAGGCTTTCAGAAGCTGAGGAGACCTCACAAGCCTGGAGTGTCAAAATAAGACTAGGTTGTGGTTCATTGCTGAGGCTGTCTGGCTGTCTCTGGCCTAATTAGCTGTTGTGTCAGGGATGATTTATGTTCTCTTAGTTCACCCTGTTGAAACCGCTCCACATACATCGTGCAGCACTAATGGATTAGTCTTGGCACCCCCAAAGTGACCGTGTACATGTTGGGGTGAGATCAGGACAGCCTGGCAGAACGGGGAAGAGAGCAGCATAAACCTGAACTCCACATGCCTCGCGTCACTTGCAGCCTTTACGTTTCTGAAGCTGTTTTTTGGTATTTATTTTGTATTAGACATCTGGAAATTCAATTAGAAAGCATTTACATTCGTTTAGCCTGAGGAAGGGGTGAATGATGGTTACTGCCTGGTTGGTTTTGGTTAGTTTTGGCCCACTTTCTGTGGTGTTTGGACCTGTGTAAAGCAGTGTTTGGACTGAGGGGGTCAGACTCCATACAAACAGCCTTCTGGGGTCACTCTCACCATGAGATGACAGGTCCACAGTGGAGCTCCTTTGCATTTGAGGGAACGCACGGTCTGCACTGAAGCTGTAGGACACGTCGGCCAGGCTGCATTGCCGGCAGTCAGGATGCCTGCGTTCTCATCGCAGTCCCGCAGCCCCATCCCTCCCCTTCCCCATGTCCTCCTTCCCCTCCTTGTCCTTCTCTGTGGTGGTCTGGGCTGTGCTCAGCCTATCTCAGAGGGTCAACAAAGCCCTGGGCCCACCTGCCTGCGGCCAAGGCACCCAAATGCATCCACATGTGGGACTGGCTGCTGGTCTCTCCCCTGTTCCCAGAGGGCTTACACAAATGTGACCAGGGACAGGTTGCATTTGTGAGGATTCGGGGAAAAGAAAGGTTCAAAACACTGTCCCGTTTCAGCATCATCTGCCAGCACTGCTTGCAGTAAGCAAAGTGAAGTAGATTATCATCAAACAAACTATGTGCTAGAATAATCAGTTTTGAAGCCCTAAGGATTAAAGTTGAATTGATTGTTCTTCCTTTCTGGGACAGGAATACTAATGGTGTCATACTTTGATGCCACTAAATGGACTTAATGCTTAGCAGCCAAGGAGGGCTCTGCTTCTTTCCCTTCCCCTGCCTGTGCCCCCCGCTGCTCCCCTTCTGCTGGCACTGACAATTTTCTGCCCCCACCAGCAAACCTGTTCAGAAAGCGAAGTCAGCAGAAAACTAACCCTACAGGAATGAGCAGAGAGCCGTTAGCTGGCTCAGATCTCCAACCCAGCTCATCTGAGGCCAGAAGAATGCCAGTGCACAAGGAGGAGTGGGAGGAGCAGGACCATTTTCAGTGGCTATCGTTTAAATCAGAATAGTTTCCCTACAGAGCCACAACCTAAGACTTGAAAAATGCCAAAGTGGGTACCCTGCTCTTACTAAGCCTCCTAGGCTGTCTGTAGTTCCCACCCTAACAGCTTAGACATCCTACATGCTCTTCTGCAAGCCCCTCGCCTGCAAGCCCCGGCAGCCGCCGGCATATCAGCAGATCCAGTCCGCAAGAATTCTTGGCTGGGGGAATGCTCCTATTTCTACTTGCTTTTTCGTATACTCACATTGCATTGCAAATGCTGATTGTGTTTTTCCCTGGAGATTATAAATCCTAACAAAGTACACTGAAATCGTCGAGCTCTTTCAGTTAGCAGTTCCTGGCCAAAAGAATATTTTTCTGTAAGTGAGGTTACAATCAGCGCTTGAAATTTGGCAACTGCTGAAGACCTGTGTAGTATCACTGAAAAAGGAATAAAGTAGTCATCAGGAAAAGGCAGGGAAATCTGACCTATATCAACCAACACCTCTTCTGCAGCTTGTATGTACATAGAGCTCAGACTCTTGATTAGGTTAGCACAACTTCACTAATTGTGCTCTCCTGATTACCAGTGGTAACTGTCCATGTGCACACTCTCAGCTCCTGACAGATACATAGAAATGTGACTTAGCATAACCCGCTGTCACTGAAGTATAATTCAGTTCACAATTTCTTGAATTATATGCCATTGGCTAGGGACTATGAACATGTGCACACACAGAAACACACACACGTGGAGTTGCCATGACTGAGCTGACACATGCCAACATGTCAAGCTGCGGGAGCTGAATTACGAGTCTGAACTCATATGGATATATTCTACTGGAGGAGAACCAGCATATCTGTTCTGGGTCTAACAAAATTGAAGGAACTGCTCCTGAATTGAATTTTGGTATCTCAATCTGTTTCTTGTATGACAGAGAAGGGTGAGGACTGACTTTGTTAGTCTTGTGCATTGCTGCGTGAGGTACCACAGATGGGTAGAAAGCCCTGCAGCCACACAGACAGAACTAGAATGGGCTTTAATGGCTGGAAGCTGAATTCAGACAAATCAGTCTACAGGTCAAGTGTGATGTACATGTATATATTGATCTTTATGAATCTACCAGTGAACTTGTATCAACAGAGGGACACATTCTTAGTTGAATTATAATGAAGTGCGATGCCATTAATTTCAGCTGCTCCTGACATACCTGCATCTCTCTCACAGTTGTTAATATCTTGGTTCTTCAGGAACAGACTTGCTTACTCTAGTGCCTTTGAAAAACAATCCTTGTCCTTGATGTTAGCTCTGTTTCACCTGGAATGAAGCAGTGGGATTTGCAGGCTAACATACAGAGTGTTTCCAGAAATGCATACGTGCGGTGAATATGTGTGTGTAAGGCTTACACAGCTCACTAGAAAACCTTTCTTCTACCAGTCCATCACACATGATCAATACTTGCCTCTCTTCTAGGTTTTTACATTATGCAGGGTGGTAGTAAAAGATATTTTTGGTATGTTTGAATAAATAGAGCTTATTTCTATCTTCAGGGTTTGGGTTTTATATCAGAAGATTTGTACACGGGACTTGAGATAGTCCAGCAGGAGAAGTGAGAATGCTTTTGTTCAAAGTTCCTTCATGTTTGCTCCTCTAGTGGTTGCACAGCCAGAGCCATCATCTGGACAAGGCAGAAGCACAGACCTTCAGTTTCCATGTAGATGGCGAATTGGCAGTTCTTTAAGGCCAAGTGTGTGCTGCAGGACCGGTGCCCTCCATGGGGCTGCTCCAGTCCTGGTCCCCTATGCACCACACTGCGGGGTTGCAGAGGGCTCTGCCCGCTGTGGGGAAGACAGCCAAAGGGCAGGTCTGACATTTCCCTCTGCTTCTTTTTCCCTTGATGGAGAAAGCAGAGCATTCCTGAGTCAGTTCCTCAGTGTTGCCAACCTCGATCACTCATAAATCATTAATTGAGCATGCAAAATCATGTCATTTGGGGCTGTTAGGGCTGTTGTGTTTTGTAACTAACTCCTTATCTTTTGCCTCTTAGGTTGTAGGAGCTTTGGGTGCCTTTCTTTCGTAGTTCCCAGTTTAAATGGGCAGTAGTTCCACATTCAGCAGCAGTCTCAGCTGGACTGTATCTTCAAATGTGAGGCAGAAAATTGGAATATATACGTAGGCTGCAGTTTGGGATTTCTTCAGCCACATTTTGATCTCCTGGCTATTTCTCTGCTCCCAAGCCTGGCTTATGAAATGTTTGGGTTTATAACCAACCTATAGACACTATAAAAAGACATCCTGAGCAGAGCTTATATGCTTTCTTGTATGTTACAATCAGCTGGAATTTCAAATACACCAAAAAACCCTACTCGCTGTGCTTTTAAATAGCATTAGATTTGCCATTTTGCTACTATGAATCATTAGACTCCAGCAATGTAATGCCCATTAGATCATCTAGTTCAGCTCCTCATCCATGTCAGATTGTTCTCTACACATATTTTCCTCGTACGAGGTCTTGCATTCAGTTTACTACGTTGTAGACTTTCCACTGCTTCCCTTGGAAAAGAGTGGATCAAGAATACTAGGAAACATCAAATCACATTGAATATGTCATTCCAGACTGTAAACAAACAAAGCTAAAAATAATTTGAGGACCATGTACAGTGGAAAACTTCCACTTCCAAAAAAACAACCAAACAGCTATTCTAAGGGAGCCCTTGCATATCCTTGTACAGTTGTAGGTTTTTCTTTGTCAGAGATTTTTATTTAAAATATAAGGTGAGAAAGAGTGTGCTAGAAGCTCAGAATAGTGGTTTCTCTTGGAGAGACAGAAAACAAAGCAGACTTGTAGTTCTGCTGCTTGTTTACATGTCATCCTCCCTTATTGGCAAATAATTATAAGCAGAATCAAATGATAGATATCTGCTGTGCTGAATTCCACTGCTCTGATTTAGTTACACTAAGCATGGAGGTTTTGAGTCTGATTTTTAAAACTGTCAGGCGCCAAATAGCATGCTTCACATTAGCCTGCAGTTCTGTACCTAATTTGCATTCAGTTATGCAAATTAAACATTTGACTTGAGTAATCACACACCAATCAGCATGTCTGATCATTTACACACATGCTTATTCACTTCATTTGCTCAAATAAAATATATACTCAAACTAAGTAGATGGCTTAGTCCCTAACCATTTTAGTAACCAGCTTCAGTATTTCTGAGGCTGCTAATGTTGTTTCTTAATAGGGCAGCTGCAAGTAGTTAATAATATAGGCATCCTTTAATAAGTTTTCTCTTGTGCATTTTTGCATGCCTTTAGAATCTGCTAGTGATGGACATAAGGTTGCCTGAACACATGGAAAGTCAAATGCATGGAAGTTTGCTAAAGCCGACCTTCAGTTGAATTGTTGTTTGTTGGTATGTCAAAAGCAAGTAGGAAACAATAACGCTGAGGACTAGTTAAGCATGCTCGTAGAGCATAACCTGGTTTGGACAGCTTAAGTAAAAAGTGCATCTACACATATGCTAGTTAGAAATGTGCAAATTTAGCATTTTCCTGCAGTAAAATAAGCAAAAAATAAAATTACTTCTGCACCTAAATATTCATTCTCTCAGTACCATTCCTCTGTTCCAGGAGGTTGCAATAATATGGATTGCTATCTATCTGATGAAAGAAGATCAGCTTTTGGAAGAAATGTGAAATTATTTAGCAAGTGAAGCAGAAAGTGGGGGTTCAAAATATTTCAAATACATTCAGTTCTTCAGGGAAAAGTGGCTGTTGGCACAGGCACAGAAAACTGCCCTAATACACTAATGCTCAACAAATATCTTGTCTATGAAAAATGCATTTGGTAAGCAAGGTCTTTTGAAATTAAGATGGTTTTATTATTTCTTTGTATGCAAAATTGGAATGTAACCAGTTCCTGTAAATTAGATAAATAAGCAGTTTAGGAATTAATCCTAAAAAAAGATCCAAAGAAAATAGTATTATTCTCCTGAGGTCGCCTGCATACTGCAGCTGCCCACTCAGGTGGTGCCGTACCAAAGCTGCCTGCCTGCATGGTGAACTCTGAAGGACTATAAAGGCCATTTGCCATAGGTAGACCATTCCTTGTATTACATTCAAAACTGTTCAGGTAGATGAGGAAGGCTCAAACACATTAACTGAAAGGAGCTCTGTACTGAATTACAGAAAGCTGAAGTCCCTCCAAAGCTGTAACGGTGCTGAGATCTCTGCTCCTCTGTATATACTAGGATGCTTTGGGGCTTATTCATAAGCCTTTGGTACCCAAGGAAATGGGCTCTCAGGAGCATCAGCTGTTGTCTTCAGGCACTGTCATGAGTTAGCTGTTCCCATCTGCATCCCTCTTTGTCAGGTATGTTAAGTCCACAGTGGTCAAGATGGCCTGATTCTGGCCAAAATAACCCATGGTCAGGAGAGGAGCTGCCGAGGTCTATGTAAGGCATCTTTACTCACAAATGGACTCTTGCCCAGAAGGTCCAAGATGGTCACAGCAGTGACAGCCCAAGAAACAGTGCTATCTCCCCAGCATCCCACCGCACTGTGCCACGCACCCATGTGGAGACCGTGAGGCTGCAGGCGTTGAGTGCCGCAGGGAACATTTGGAAGGCCTCAGGTGATAAAAAACCACAATGTATGAAGCAAACCTGCAACGCAGTTTTCGTTGGCAGGAGTCACACAGGCCCTGAGCATTGCTTGACTTCGGAGGAGGCTGCGAAGCTGCCTGGCGAGAGGCATGCACCGTGACCTCAGACTAAACAGCCCCCTTACAAACAATGTAGGCGAGAGATAAGTTTTGCTTTGTTTTGGTCCCCACATTAATTGCGATTAAAAATAGAGCTCTCAGCAGTGGCAGGGAGCAAAACAACTGTGGCATTGTTAGCTTTATCAGGAGAAATAGGGAGCGCAAAGGATGAAAACACAAGGCAAGCAGAGGGACCAGGAGTAGAAAAACGATGTCAGGTCCAAGGACTGGGTCATGCTGGACCACCCGTCCCCTCCCGGGTCAATCTACTTGCTCATTTTTAGTGCAGAACAATAATATGTTTTCCTCCATGCTCTGGGTTCAAATAAAAGTTTTAACCTGTCAGTATTTAGTGGCTGGAGATGACAAACCTGTTCTTAGATCACCCACTCCCTGCCTCCAGTTCAGGATTACACAACCACAACTAAATCATTTGGTGTTCTCAAAACTTAAGCACTGGAAGTAAAATCTCAGCCCCACCAAGATTTCCAATAACAACATATCCATCAGTTTCAACGGATTTCATCCAAGGGAAATAACATTCCCACTATTCTGAAAGTCATGGCTGAGTTGATCTCTAAAAGGTGAAGACTGCAGCACCGTGGACTCAGCCTCGGAGCTATGTAGGGAGATGCTTCAGACAGACCGATGCTTACATTTTTTAGAAGTTTGTTTCAGCGCTGCGATGGGTTAATTTGGGCTTAGTGATGAGAGAGGAGTTTGGAAGCTTTCTTTATACAGTATGGACCAGAATCAACCGTGTCTGCAGAAACAGATCCCTTCATTAGTATTCATTAGTGTTTGTTATATTACACCAGCACCCAATGATCTCTACCACATGAAAGCTCCATTTTCCTATTTGTTATATTACAAATGACATTTGCAGGCCAGAAGACATGAGACCCTAAAAATTTCTTGTATTCCTTCCCAATTCCTTCTAAATGTTCACCCCCAAACTGAGAGCAGTTTGAAATGAACAGAGATAGCAAAAAAAGTTATTTTTCATTTCATAAACACATAAAAATGTTGTGATTTAAATCTCAGAGCAATCACAAATTAAGAAAATAAGTTTGGAGCAGCTAAGGCCAAAGGTTTGTCTGGTTCTGTATGTGGGCACTCTTAGCGGTCCTTAGTAGGAGAGCATAATGACCACATAACCATACATTAACCTTCCTCAGAATACTCTCCCAGCCTCCAACCATCTTTGGCTAAGCATGAATAAATGGTGTATTTGCATTTAAAAGCCTGAATGGATTTTTCTTCAATGAATTTATCCAGTTGCTTTCTGAACCCATTTAAACTTACATCTTGCTAAAAATAGCTCCATAGCTGTGCCTCACATAAGGACCTCCTTGTTTGCTTTTACCTTGCCATGTGCTCATTTTACATGATGGCCTCCAACTCTTGCATTGGAAGATTCATCTATCTCTGTCCACCTAGTCCATGCAACATGTTTTATACATTTGCATCATATTCCCCCCTCAATTTTTCCTTTCGTAGGCTGAAAAATCTTCGTCTATTTAACTGGTTCCTCTGTGGAAGCTGTTTTTTCCCTTTGACTGTCCTTTTTGCCCTTCTCTGTATATTTTTCTTCCTACTATGTTCTTTTTGGGACAGGGGGTGGATTTAAACAGTGCCAGCATGATGTGTCTTTGCTTTGCTCTCTATTCCTTTGCTGCCATTCGTCTTGCTGTCTGAGCACTTGCACTTCTGAGCACTGAGATGGTGCTTATAGCGCTGTCTATTCTGACCTTGGGATCTCATTCCCAAGGAGTAAGACTGAGTTCAGGGCCCATCACTGTACGTAGAGTAAGGACTGTTTCCCCTGTGCTGGATTTTATATTTGTTTACATTGAATTTCATCCGCTCCTCTATCACCTAGTTGCTGGTAATCTCCCTTCACTGTGGGAGCTGATAATTTCCTCTTACCCGTCTGTTCTGCCTTTTAACCAATGATGTATCAATGTGCAGAGCTTCCCTCTTACCCTACAACAGCTTAGTTTCTTTAAGCATCTCTAACAAGTGATCTTGCGGAGCACCTTTGGGCACAAGCTTTGCAGTTAATCTATGTCGAGTGAATTCCTCTTGTTCACATGCTTGTTATCTCCTTCAGAAAACCTTACTAGAGTTGTGAAGTACAGCTTTCCTTTGCAAAAGCTGAGCTGGACTTCTCCAGTATATCCTATTTATCCAGGTGTCACCTAAAGCTATTCTTCAGAATTTTTTTATATATACATTTTGCCTGGTATAAGCATTTTCCCTAGAACCTTTTTAAAGATTGGTGACATATTTGCCACCTTCTAGTTTTCTGATGCCAAGATCATCTTCAGCCAAAAGCTGCACACTATAGTTAGCAGTTCAGCTAAATCAAGATAAAAGTAGAAAAAAAATAGATTTTTTTTTTTTCCTGGAAAAGAATTTAGTTTTGCAAAATTCTGAATGACCTGGCATTTTAGTTTGCTGCTAATGTCAACCCATAACATTTAGTGATTATCTACTACTTTATCTTTTCACTGTTTGACAAATATTGTGATAATGGACCCTTGGCCAGTCAGAGCGTAGAGAGGCTAACCTGTGCTGAGAGCACTGGGAAACCTGAAATGAAATTATGAACACAAAAAAGGAACAGTAAACCTGAAACAAAGTTAAATAAAAACTAGCATAAAATAGAAAACTTGGAAAGAGGCAAAATAAAGCACTCAATTTTATTTTGAGTCATTCTCAACATTTTTCCGTTTCAAAGAGGTCACTCTTCTCAGTGAAAACACAACTTTGCTGTAAATGTTTCTACCACTGTTAGAACTGAGCTTGTAAGAAAGCGTGTTCAGCAGTATCTGTTACTCATTGGGGATGTTGTATATTTAAACTGACGTAGGACTGCACTACAGAGGCTGGAAACTTTAAATAACGTGCAAGTTTGTGTTTCCTTGTGAACATAATTGCCTGACCTCTACAGCAGATGCAATTTGCCAAGATTTTCTTAACAAAGGCAGTGACCTTAGTTTACTACATCGTATGAACGTATTCAGGCTTTGGCACTGGTGTATACTGCATTCCCTTTCTTTCCTCTGCTTCAGTCTTGCCTATTGTTTAACTCACTCTATTTACCTGAGGCCCAAAAGAACCGGCACAAACTACCTGCTCCACCACACATATTGATTAGGCTGATATTGAATTACAGTTCCTTATTTTAAGAAGTTTTGTCAGTGTGCAGTCCAGCGAAGCGTTGTTTATGAAATAAGGCTCTTACAAGGTCAGAGGACTAGCAGCCCCATGGGATGGCAAATAGCATTGCAGACCATATACTGTTAATTATTTAACATGTCTTCAGATGAGTGATTTGAACTGAACTGTCTCATCTTTCACAGCTAAATAGTGAAGATGACTCATAAGCTTTTATAGCCCAAATCATCCAGGGTAATTTACCTCTGCAAATTGAGACGGTAAAAAAACAGAAAAAGAAGCTGGGTTTCTTACAGATTTGAGTCACCGTCCCTTTACATTCCCTTTTCTTACCAAGCACAATGCACCCAGCTCCTTCTCCTGGGTCCTGTAATATCCTCACCAGGCAAAAGACGTCAGATGCCAGCTGGGTCAATTTGTAACTGTGCCAGCCTCTGCTGAACAGCTATGGCTGGGTTCACCCAGCACCTCCCTTGTCTGCGCCCCAGGTTGGATGTTCTCCTCTTCCCAGCTGCTATTTTTCATGCAATGTGTAAGAGCTTTGCTTCTCTGAGGCTCCTGCCAGTCTGTCAGATCTGACTGGAGTTGGCTCAGTGTTGGCAGGGCAAGGAGGGAAGTGCTATGGGGGCAAAGATCCTAAGCAACCAAAACTCAAATGGCATGGTGCTTATTGCCTCTGGAAATTCAAATGTCCTCTGTGCCAATCATCCAGCCAGGAACATGCTATTTTAATATAACCATCATACTTAAAAGTAGATCATAACATGGGTGCGTCCTGCAAAGGTTCTCTAATGACAAGCTACTTCACATATGAGCTGCCTTTTAAAACTTGAGGGCAGTGAAGACCTGTCTCCACAGTACAGAGAAACAACCTCTCCGGGCCTGCCATCCTTTATTCCTTCACTTCATTCACTCTTCCTTTCTTCTTTAGTTCTCCGGGATATTGCTGCAGATCTCTTCCTTCAATGTTTTCTGTTCTCTAATATCCCTCAGACTAAATCAGACACTGTCACTCTCCTCTTCCTCATTCTCTCAGATGGGTCATTCCCTTCTTTTTCCATGTCCTTTAGAATTGTTCCTTTCCTTCCTTGTCCAGCCTTCCCATCATCTTCTCTTTTGTCTCTATCTGCTTTTCTACCTCTGTCATGTTGCCTTCTCATCCTTATCTCCCTGCTTCATCATTTACTCTTTTATTCTCTGTCCCTTGTTCCTCTTTGCTATCTTTTACTTGAATTGTACCACACCTAAGTGAACTCATGTCTTCTGAAATGCATGTCAATCACATTGGTCAGAAACGGAAGTGGAGGCGAGCAGGACTGCTTGAGTGGGCACCTTATAACTCAGCCTCAAATCTTCCAGAGGAGTTTAGACAGCCACTCAGCTTTGACACTTAATCCCCATTGATTTTGAGTAGGATTTAGGGGCCTAAATCCCTTGGAGTCTCTGGTCCCAGGTCAGCAACATTACCCATCTCACATCGCAGTCCCTTAGCAAGACCCGCCAATGTGGTCTCCCAAAACTTAAGCTATTAATGACAGAAGTGGCCAGTGTATGTGGCTGCTCTTCGCTGTGCTCGTATCACCTACTTCCTAATTAAATTGCCGTTGTGTTGATTGGCGGTGATGTACTTACACCTGAAACTGTGATCAAAAGCCGAGTGGAGAAAAGGAGAGAGTAATACGGAAACCTAGGCACTGTGGTGATGCAGGGCTGCCAGTTTGTGGATTGCCCAACTTCACCAGGTTCTCAGGAGACTTAACTCTCTACGCACATTCTTCTCCCTCTTGCTCTTTCCAATGCTCCAGCAAGAACTGAAGGAAACTGTGAGTAGGAAGGCAGATTTTCCAGTCCCCTTTGTAGGAATGACCCACTTACCAGATGATGCAATCAGGGTATTTACTCTTTTTTTGCCTCTTCCAGTAAGGGATGTTCAAAAGCAAAATGCCCATTCATTGAGATGCCCAATGTCCAAATCGGGTGGCACAAAGGAGCTAATCTTGTCCTCAGCAATCCTATTTGTTCAGGTGCAAAGCTAGTGCCTGTGGTAGCTACCAATCTAAATACAGATGCAGGAGCCCAAAAAAACTAAAAAAAAAAAAGAGAGAAAGAAAGAAAGAAGGCCATTTCAGACAAGCCATAGTAAGCCCAAGCAAGTTTCAAGTAAATTAATTGTGGAACAACACAGTGTACGATTTTGGCCTCCTAAAATGGAACATATTCCTTACAAAATGGGCATGCTGTGCAGCTCTCTGACATTTCCAAGTGAAACAATAGGACCACTAGAATGGAAAGTCTGCAGGAACGGCAGACAAGGAAAGGAAGTTTAGGTTGAACAAAGGTTTTGTTCATTTTTACAGCCCCTAGAGGAAGAGCAGTGCTGTACAGAAGCTGTTAATGATGGGCTGGATTGGACAGCCAAAACCAGTGCCAAGATCTAAATGTGTTTTTACTGCAATCTCCTACCCAGCTGTCCAGATACCCTGCAGAACTTCCAGCTGGTGTGAACCCCATGGGCTTCTTGGACCAGCAAAAAAAAAAAACCGGTGGAGGGCAACCCTGTCTGTCGTTTGCACGCCACCTTCTCGCTTGATAAATGCAATTCACTTGCATGAAATAGCAAATCATTAAGCTTTGTCTGACAAACTTGCAAGTTGACCTAAACTCTTGGGTTGTAGGAAGGAACTGTGCTGTGCTGAGGGCTTGCTCAGGTAACTATGGCAACTCTGCTTCTCGGTTAGGCTTTGAACGAACTGTTCTTAAGTGAAAACAGCTTCAGCCTACCATCGCTGTTTAATAAATAATCTGCCAGCAGAGGAGAATTCAGGTTCGGAGAAGCTGTGCTTCCTTTCAACTAAGAGCTGGAAAATGCAGAAGTAAAATTCAGCAAAGCCGTTTGCAGAATTTCCATGACATGATTTTGTTCCTCTGGCATGTAAACAAATCCCTCAGGCACACCCCTGGGGCTCGGCAGAGGGGTATGGGCCTCAGGGACCTGCTCCTCGTTGCTAGTTTCGCAGCAGGTAAATGCAGAATTGGAGCTCACGAACTGCTTTTGCTCGTAATCTTCCTGTTGTACTTGAAGTCATTTCTAAGCTGTATGTCACCATTTTAGATCTACATGAGCAAAATGAGATGTTTCTTTGTATTAGGCAGCAAGGGAAAGAAAAGTAGAGAAACCTTTTGAAATTTGTCATTCAGGACGGGCAGGGTGAGATTCAGCCTGCATAGTTCTGTGATATGTCAAAGTGCATCGGGGTCAGAAAATAACACCGCACAGTTCCTGAGTGGGAATGATGTTTACAGGCTTTTCTTTTACAAGTTTGGATTCTGCCAGGGACATTACATGAGAACTTACAATTTGTTCTTTATAACGAAGAGCCGTTTTGAATACTAGCCAGGCAGTCTGGGCCAGGTTCTTCTTTTAGGCTCTGAGGCAGCAAGGACTGACCTTGGGGCCCGATATGAGTTTCTGTTGACTTCAGTTGGAGTTGGTCTAATTGGGCATCTCACAGGCATAAAGGTGGGCCACCTTGGTCAACAGCAGCCTCGTTTCTCCTGCCTCTCTCTGCAGTAGGGTGAAGGAGGGATGGCCGAAGCAGCGCGGCTCGCCCTGCTGCTGGAGCTTGTCCACGCATTTTGAAGCCTGAGGCATCTCTTCCAGCACCTTTTGTGCATAGCTGTATGACCTCTCCTTCACAAGGTACGGTGGGCATCACAATATATTCAGAAGTGTTGTCAGATGCATAGAAGAAAGCTTCTGGGGCCAGCTGAGCACCTTCCACCAAGAGAGAACAGGTCTTACAGAGACCTACCAAGATCTAAGGTATTGTTCAGACCTAAGCATTTCAAAACCTGCCTCAGCCCAGTCTCCTGACCAACAAGGAGAGCTCTCACCCCACCTGTGACCTCCTTTCCCTCTATCCATGGTCATGCTCTCTGCAAGGTAAGCGAAGACACTGAGGGCCACAGTATGCCCTTTCTTCCCTCCCTGCCCTCTCACTGTGTGAATCCAATCCATGTTTGCCTGCCAATATCCACTGGTCTCTGCCAGCATAAACAGTGGCAGAGGGCCACAGGGGCTGCAATTCCACTTATGAGGAGAGGAATAATAAGAGATCAGTTTGGTCCAGAAAACGTATGGAAGTGGCCAAAATGGAGGCGTGACCAAAGCGAAGAGAAGACCTACAGAAATGGTACCTGTATGGCTCCTCCAAAAGACTACAGAAGCATGGTAGGGTCACCTGTGCCTTCCCCAGCTCCGCAGCCTGCGTGGAGGACAGCAGTTTGGGCCCTCTGAACGCAGTCCCACAGGGATGCAGGGTCCAGCTTCATCAAGGAAAGCCACCTGCCTCAGCTTTGTTCATTGGGCATGAAGACACTGAAGCCGTTTGGAGCACCAGGCAGGAATGGGAGCTGGTCACCATCCCAGGGCAAGCCAGGGGCAATGCCGGAGGCCGTGCCAGGATGAGTGGGATGGCTGAGGAAATGGAAGGAAGGAAGATGTTCCCTACTCAAAACCCCAAATTGGAAGATGTCTTCCACCCTGTCACATCTCTGTTTTCTCAGGATCTGCTGGATCCTGAGCTGAAGATTAAGGCTTGCAGGCTCATAGACACTGTCTGCTTATAGTCTATGAGGCTGGGACGTGAAGTCGTTAAAAATAACTCCTCTTGCCACAACCCAAATAACTCAATAGGGTTGAGTGACTGTAACCTGATTTGGCCTTTTGTCATTCTGAGTGCTGCTATTACAAGGCTGCAGTTCCGTGATTTGTGGAGAGCAAATTCCCCTCCAAACAAAGGCCAAACCAGAGCCAGGGCCTCATGCACATCTCCGGGAGAGCAGGGTGCGGTGGCCATGCCCAGGTTCTCTCGGAGCTTAGGCAGCTCCAAAACCACCGCGTTTCTGGGGGGGCTCTGTCACTGGGGATGGCTGAGCACCTTCCATCAGGAGACTCGCCTGGAGTGAAGAGGTGGAGGTTTATCACTGCAATCTATCAACATTTGGGCAAAGTGTACCTTTGTAGGTGAGATAAAGTTTCCACTCCTGATTGAAAAAAGGAGGGGGAGGAAAGAGAGAGAGGTTCAGAGCCTAAGAATCCTAGTGCTTAGATGTCTTCATTAAAGGTAAACTGTTGCTTTGGGGTGGCTGTGGTTAGAGCAGCAGGCAGAGACCTGACAGCAGAGGCTAAACAGAGAGAAAAANTTTTTCCCAAGCATTCACTTTGGCCTCAGTCTGAAATGGCTTTGAAACTGCAGACACCTTCGTGTAAATGTTCTTAATAAAGAAAAAAAAAAGTCCACTGCAGGACATTTGTAATCCTTCTGATTTAGATGTTTTAATAATGTGCGAGTTTATCTTGGAAGATGGTGGCTGACCTGGAATTAAAAGTATGGCTCTGCCAATGTAAGACTAAGAGCCCAGACAGAAGACTTAAATATAATAGTATAATATGTGTCTGTACATATATATACACACACATATGTAGACATATCTATGCATGTGCTATATGAACACATCTCTAAATAATCATAAACTCCCTTTAAAAATTATTTTAGCCCAAATTAAAGGTATAAACAACATCTGATTGGCTCAGACACTACAGAGTGGTGCCCCATGATATATTCATTTCCTATTCTGGTGTGGTTAATTGGGTATTTCGATTTAATTACCACAGTCAATAGCACTTTCAGTTGAGTGTATTAAGCGTTCATTTAATTTACTGTAGATTTAATAAGGCAGCGGTTGTATGTTAAAGCTGTTAACCATCTGGATGGGCTGCAAAGCCCATCTCTTCTCTGGGTAGCTGGGGCCTGATCCAAGACACACTGATGTCTACAACAGTCTTTCTGTTGACTTCAGGAGCTCTAGACCTGGGCTCCTCCGGGAGCAGGGAGGTAGGCAAATGCCTCTGGCTGTGGGCTTCCTGGCTGGGGTGTGTGAGGGAGGGGTTTTTTTAAGGTGCTGTTTCTTTTCTGTAGGCAATTTCATAAAACAGTAGTGGCAGGAAGAGCAACCCATGACTCGGGGCTCGGTAACTGTGAACTATGAGACTGATCCTTTTGGGTTAGGATTTTAAGTGAAATTTCAAGAGGCTTCTCACAGCCTGGGTAAGGAGGCCACGAGCTGGGTCACACCCAGGAAAAATTAAAATTAACACTCCAATTTGACAAGCCTCATGCAACTGAGTGATCTATTTTACCCCTGTTACAAGGTCTGACAGAGCTGTTCATCCTCCCTCCACCTCCTATGAGTCACTAGCTCATGCCGTGGGTCAGGAGACATGCAGGTCTGCAGGTTTTCAAATCACTAATGTACTGGGGAGGAAAAAGAGGCAACCAGTAGATATCAGCATTGCCTCTCTTGATTTCAGGGGCTCTCTTAAACAGGAGCATGATTTGTTTAGGCAAAGGATGATATAGCATAGGGCTGTGATTGTAGGGTCTGGACTTTATGGCCTGGGGACCTGCCCATCCTATCTTCCTGCACAGTCCTCCTTGCTAAGCAGGCTTTGGTAAAATGGTAAAATACCACAGTATTGGATGTTTTACAGGTATGCTGGTGCCTAAAGATGCTGGCAGGTACTTGAGGGGATTTCCAGGAACACCTGGGTCAGGAGTGGCCAAACATGACATGTACCAATATCCTCGCCACACAGACCACATGCCTTGGACAGATGAGAAGAACTGGGGAAAGAAGAGGGGGGTTTAGGCAGAGGATTGAGTAGCCAGGTTCCACAGCTCTGCCATGGGACAAGCAGGAGGAGGGTGTTTTGGAGGATCCTGTAGTAGCCCATCAGTGCAGGCCATGGCGACCCCATTGCTTGCCTCTTCCTCCAGTCAATGACTGGGTTTATCCAGCAACCCCCAGCCACATACTGCCAGTTATATGATGTTGCCCAGACCTAGGGCCATAGCTGGCCGGCTGGCAAGCTGCACACAACATAGGAGCCACAGGTTCTTTGGTGCTGTGGGCTCCCATGCCCCCCAGGCTTGAAGCCAGGATGTGTTTAAAAACAAGCACTAGAAACGTCAACAGGAACGGGACTTCAGCACATGAAATCAAGTGGAGGGAAATTCTGCTGCTGCAGAAAGTAGGCAAAAGGCAACTGGAGATGAATAGGCTGCCTGACAGTTGGCAGACACGCAGACTGTCTGCCATAGATGGTAATATAGGCACTGCAACTATTATGGCATCTAAAGTCAAAAAAGCAATAAAAAGCTTTAGCCTCTGCTATCCGGGAAAATAAACAGTGGCTTCAGATGCAGTCGGTAGAGAGAAACCTTTGCAATGCTTGTGACAGGCAAATGGTCTAGAAAGCTCTGCTGGGCTGTGTTTGGGATTAAGGGCTAGGAGCGCCTGGGTTCGTGCTTTATTTGTACTAGTTACATAGCCAGTTTTAAAAATTATATTACTGCTGTTATTATAACAATATTGCTATCACTACTGTTATTTTCTTAACACATCAAGGGAGCCTGGACAGCTGCTCTTTATTTCTTACGTGAATGCAAACGGCTTTCAGATTTTTGTGGAGATCAGACACCAGACACATTCCTACATTCTTGTCCATGTTCAATATTTTTCCATGAGTCAAGGAGAACAAGAATGGGCATATTGTGTAAATGCAAAACTCTGCCTTTTTAAACTGACACGATGAATTTCAGCCCTGCCTCTTTGTCTCTCTCCTCCGAGCAGGGGCTTTTCAGCCTGCCAGATTTTGTTACTTGCTATCCTTGAAAACAGAGGGAGGGAAAAGTCAGCCCTTGTTAATTCATTGTCCCAGCTACCTAGCAGTGCTGTATCCTTAAGGACTGCTGGGTGGTTTTTTGCTCTTCTGAGATGGTGAAGAGCTGTTGCTTTCCTGCCAGCTCCATTGAGTTCCCTTAGTAAAAGCCTGCAACACTAGAGGCACTTTAAAAAGCGGCGAGGAGTCTGTTGCAATAGACATCCAACAAAAGTTCCTGCTGCAATCTGCACTTCCAGTA
The DNA here is from genome assembly GCA_013389945.1 of Fregata magnificens. NCBI lineage: Eukaryota > Metazoa > Chordata > Aves > Suliformes > Fregatidae > Fregata > Fregata magnificens. Next base: position 395,614 of record WAAD01032197.1, on the reverse strand, counting down.
AACGCTGGTTCATAATCCAGATTTCAGGCTCCAGGGCTGGTTCTTAATAAAACACTGATACAGGTCAGTGTGGCTGCATCTGTTTACAGGAACAGAAAATTTGGCTCACTGTTGCATCGGGCTTCAGTACAGATTCACAGAAAGGACAAGTATGCAGACAAATATCAGCATATATGGAGTCCCCAGAATTTGAATTCCACTTGGGGAACATGGCAAAACACTTTCCCACCTCTGTCTTTTAAAGTGCTTGTGAAAGGTGCCTGATTGATGACCGAAAGACTTAACTCATCCATGCCCACCAGAGCAACAGCTGCCCTGGAGACTGCTCAGATTTGGTCCATGTCCCAAGCAAGACTTCATAGCCTGCCTTTCCAAAGACATCTCCTAAGTACAGACCACCATAGACGGAAGTCTGTGTGCAAACGAAGTAAGACTTTTTTTCTACAGAGATCCCTTTGAATTTTTGCAGATATTTTAATAGGCTATAAAATGTGTATTCCCACACCATAAGTGAAAAAAAAATTTGTAGCTACCAAAGCAAGTCTAGTCTAAGTAATATGCAAGCAAAGTTTCACTGAAGTGCTTTGATAACCCTGAGTTTTTGGTCGGTCTTTCTGAGAGTGAAAAGTTGGTGAGTGCCCTCTGAGCACATTTGACCCAGAGCTTCCTAGCTAAGGCTTATGAAAGAAAGGGGAGCATACGAAGGATGAAAGGAACTAATTAGCATCAAGAATGATGTGGTCATTTGTCCACTAGGAACCAGTCTGCTACCTCCAGAGTTTCATAAATAGCAGTTTGCTGTGCAGCCCTTCGACTGTAATGATTTCTAGTCACCATTAACTGGTGCTGTAAAGGTGAAAGGTTTCACATTAGTTATCAAAATGGAAAATTATTTTTTATCCAGTCTAGTATTTTCTAAAGTATATTGGGATCCATATTTTGACACCTAAATAGATGTCTGCTTTTCAGAGGTGCTGAATGTGCATCGGTGTCTTTTGGAATTTAGCTGGAAAACAGGGCTCGTTATTAATGTATTTGACAGTGTCTAAAAGCATGAAGAGTATTTTTCAGAAAAATATATAGACGTAAAGTCCTTGTCATGGAACCTTATAATCAAGGAGAGAGAAAAAAGGTCCAGTAAAGTCCATTTAAAGACTTGGATGTCTCAATGGAGTTTAGGTCGGGCTTAAGGAAAAGCATTGTTTAGCAACTTGGATTCATCTGATGCAGACTCAGTTTGCTTGGTCAACCCTTTGATTGTTTATGTCATTTAAAAGCTACTGATCTGATGCTTTCCCTGAAGGAATCTGTATAGAGACAGAGACTGACATTTCTCAAGTGTGTTGTCATTTATGGCTTTCATCTCCTTCTCCTCTCTCATCATATAGATCATTGGCTGGGAGACAAGTCAAACTTATACATTTCCTCCATTCACTCTACATTCAAAGTTTTCCAGTTACATACCAGATCTGTCTTAGAAGTGAACAACAAAAGGATGAGAGGCAAGGAACATAAGTTGCTAACTGGATGTAAGGAAAAAAAGGGGAGCTGGAATGGAGCCCAGAGAGGTTGTGGAGTCTTCATCCTTGGATGTGTTCAATACTTGCCTGGACAACGTCCTGAGAAATCTGATGTAACTTTGAAGGTAGTTCTGCTTTCAGCAGGGCCTGGCCACATGATGTCCAGAGGTCCCTTCACAGCTACGTCATTTTATGATCCTAAAGGTCTTCTGAGGAACTCTCCACTAAGACCCTTGCCGCAATACTTTTATTTTCCTTCTGTGAATAACATGGTAAATGGACAAATAGCAAATGAACTCTTTCTGCTGTGTTAGTGGTCTGCAGAGATGGAATTTAAGAGACCCAGCTGTGGAGCTATACAACTGCAGATGGTTTCCACTGCATGACTCTTGGTGGGGACTTACGCTAGGTGTCTGGACTCCCTTATCCAAGTCAGCAGAGCAGCTGAACAGTTCTGCTTCTGGCCATACCTGGTGCATCGTCGACGTGTAGGCTGCAAAAGTGATGCAGCACTGATGCAACAAAGCTCGGTTGTAGTTGAAGGATCCTTAGAGTCCTTGGCTGAGCCATTTTCACTGTGTAGCCAAAGGAATGCTGTTTCTTGTGACGGTTGTGGTACCTGTGTCCAGTCTTGCAGGAGTGTGTCCCCTTGTCACGGTGTGTTGTGTCAGGAAGGAGATGCTATTCCACTCAGTCATTGCCAAACAGGGAATTTTTCTCATTTTGAAGTTTCAAAGCCAGCGATCACAATTGGCTCTAGAAACAGGCTCAAGGCTGCTGTGGAGGGAAATATGACTCTGAGAATGGCTGTTATCTTTGAGAGGCCTAGAACTGCTCATTTTTCAGTGCTGTTTGTGTTTGCATGAATTCACTCAACAAGTGATTGGTGCACATAGGAAATATGGCATATAAGAAGCATCAGTTGTAATGAATCCACTTCTGTCCCATTCACTGAAAACTATAATAGTGGCCAAAAATATCTGAAAGTTTTGTGGTGACCCTTCGTGGTTTACCACCACAGGAGATGTAATGCATAGCTGGCAGGGATGGGCTCCGGTCCAGAACTACCAGGAGCATCTTCATCAGCTGCTTAGCATCCCACTGTGTCTCATGGGACTCAGTGATGAGTCTAGGACCAACGATCTCCTTGAAGAAAGCTGTAGTCGGGATAAAGGCATTCAGTACAAAGACTCCTAGGAGACTGGATGGCTGCAGAGACGTGAGCGTCCGCAGCAGGGGATTGTACTGACAGTCTTAGTCACTGGCATTGCTGCTCCAAGCCACAAACCACGGTGTGTGCTCAGCAGCAGGGCTTTGCCTCAGAGCAGGGCAGGACAAAGGAGCTGAAAGGCTGCAGTGTGCAAACTGCATCACCTCATCACTGGGGAGGCTTACAAGTCCTGCCTCGGCGCTGTCTCCTTGAGCCTCTCTTCAGTCCACCTGAGGGTTGCTGAGGGCACTGCTGTTGAGCCTGTCTCCCACAGACAGGCCAAGGCACAGCTCTCACATTTTCTTTCCCGCTTTTATCCCTTCCCTGCACCCGATTTGGTCTTCACATTCTCTTCCTACCTATTCAGTGACCAGTGTAACACTGTTCAATGTTACATTTTAAACCATGTGATGATGGCATCTGGTACAGAATCAACAGCTCTTGAGACACATGAACCCTATTGCAATGTTATCTCCTTTTGCCAAAGCAAATATTTTTGCAAAAGCCAACTTTTTGCTAGATGCTCTGTACTATCAAATATTCTCTTTGCTAATCAGAGAGAAAAAGAAAGCTGGAAAGCTTATTATCACTTTCTTCAGAGACGTCTCTATGCATTTGACTTGTCTACTTGTGCAAACATATTTCACTCATCCTCTGCACTCTGCTTGTCATTTCTCACATTCCTTTTAAGCATTATGTTGTAAGCTTTTCAGTACCTGGATGGTTGGGGTTTTTTTTAGCTCATAGGTGCCTTTTTCTTACCCCAGACTGCTTCTGGTCCCTTCTATCCACACTGACCTTTTCCAGCTCCTGGAGCATTCCTTCCTGGGTGGTTGCTTGTTTCCAAACCTTTCCACTCACCATCTCTGCCATTTTCTTGGGTTTGGATTCTTTTAACCTTCTCCTAAAATATCATCAAGATGGTACTCAAAGAAAGAGCAAATAATGAAAAATCACCTGAACGGCAACATGTGCTAGTCCAAGACAATAAGGCATTCAAGGTTCCTGTAACCTGTTAATGATCTTCCATTGTCTCAGACCGATTTTTATTATTCATATTCTTGTTCTGTCATTCTGTCTGTGTTTTCAGGCTAAAACTGAAACTCAGGAGTACAGGAAGTAGTAAACATTCAGATACTGGTCAAATGACTCCCAGTTTTACAGTTCTCTTCCAGACTTCTAAAGGGTTGGAAATACAGGAGTTGTGAAACTTGGCCAGACATGTGTCCTTTCTAAACCCTTGCAGCATCTCATCGATAGCAATGACAAATATATCAGGGGAAGATACACGATCACCTTGATAGGCCTGCAAAAACCACCGCTCCTCCCCTTTACCTCTTTCTCCCCTGCCCACTGACAACCGTAGCCAGTCCCCATGAACCATAGACTGGTTTGAACCTTGATGTTTAATATTTCACATACCCTTCTAAATATTTGATCGTCACCTTTCAGATGTCGGCATCTTACCATTTCCAAACAAATGCTCAGTCCCTCTTTAGATCTTGCTGGGCTCTGGATCTGTCACGTAGTTCCTCAGACTTTATCCACATTGGAAGAAAAAGTTTATCATTTCATTGGGATTGAATTTACTGCTATTCAAGTTTGCTAAATACCCTCTCGATCTGCAGTTAATCTGTTAGAGTCTTATTATATAAACTGTTATAATTTTGTCTTTTATTTGTCCCTTCTATTGTCCATTCTCCTCATAGGAGTATCTTCAAAGCTCTTAAATCATTGTTGTTGCTTGTCTCCAAAACCCTCTAAATTTTTGCCTGTTCTGCTCATGTAGGTCAAACTCTTGGTGGAGTGCACTTGGCCTGTCCTGACACTGCATGGTTAAGCTGAAGGTTTTGAAAATGGCTCTTAAGTACTGCTTTTACTTTACGTCCTTCTTAATGGGGTGAACGCGCATGATGGGGAGAGGCAGGAGGAAGATGCTAATACAGGTCAAACCCAGCCATCAGGGAAGTGCAGCAACCTTGTTAGAGATGTTGTCTTACCACAGGCCTGGATTTGATCCCAAATATCACTTCTCCACTGAAGTTTTTGGCAGAGGATCAGGATTCCTTCCTCCTTCCTAACAAGAAGCCATTTTGCCCGTTGCTTATAAAGAGTCTTAGTTGATGCAGTGGTGGAAGGCAGTTCTCCTTGAAGCAGGCCCTCCTTGTGCTGGCTGATAGAGTCTGATGCTGGAAGCATGACTGGGTAATATGCTGAAGGGATCTCTTTTTTCCGATTGACAAGTGATGACTGTGTCTCCTGTGAACTGTAACTTACCCTGCAGAAGACCTCAAGGCCAAACAGTTGGCGTGAGTGTCCTGTGTGACACATTGATTTGCAGGAAGAGAGAAAGAGTCTAAATATTTCCTTATTTTCCAAGGCTGGATGGATGGCTGCTGTCTTCCTCCATTGATTGAACTTTTGATACAGAGTGTTGCAGAGGATATAGATAGGTGCTTATACAGGTAATAAAAGCCCATGTGTGGGCATGGATAAGGAAGCTACAAAGCCTTCGCACAGCCAGTTTGGAAGCGATGCTGGGCAGATGTTCTCAGCAGTCTTTCCTTAGGTGAAATCTGCTACACTATTGATCTCTAAAAGGCAAATCAAATAACAGCAGCCACATTTTTAAGGATTAGGAGCTTCCTGTGCAAGACAGTATGTGTTTTTAATACTTTAAGCTGACTTATGAAACTGGTAAACAATGTGGAGGGTGGTGTTGGATGACCTCTTTTACATGCCTGATCATCCTGTCAACATTTATAATGCATCTGATATTTCCTTCTCATCAGGATAGGATCAGTTAAGCAGTCGCATTTCCCAAAGCTCAGGTTGCATTACGCTTTGTTCCACATTTCATGGTAATAAACGTTGACATAAATTTCTGTAGATTTCACATAAAGTGATTGTTAATTTATTCATGGTTGAAAAGGATCTTAAAAAAAAAAGAAAGAAAAAAAAGAACAGAAAACACTTCTCCAGAAGACAAATACACAGCTTGCAGGATAAGAAATACAGATCTTTCATGCCTATTTGTTTTGCATACAGTGATGACTGCTACATTCTGATTAGCAATCTTGACCTAGTTAAAGTGCTATTGTTTCTCTGTGTTCCTATTCTTCTAAAAGACTGTGGCTAGACATGATATTTTATAATCCATCAGATGTAAAGTCTGCATAAAAAATGTAATTATTGTGCTTCAGCAACTTGGACCAATGCCCTGACGTTATATTTCTAGGCAGTACACTGTGAATAATACGGATGCATTTTTAGGTTGGTATGTTCAGTTGGCAAGATATGTAATTTTTCCATAAGCAAAGGTAAATTATGGGATTTCTAACATACTGATTACTATTCCAGCCTTGTTCCCAGCTAATGAGAATTAAGTGGATACTTGTCAGCCAAGGAACATCCTTATTTGTTACTATAAATTCAGTTTTAGTGGCACTTATTACAGTAAACAGGGAAAAAAACTTGTGTTACCTCTCAGTCAGCATTATTATTGACAGGGGTGCTTATGCACAAGGATCAACCAGAGCTAGGATGCCAGTGCAAGAGGCCCTGTATAGACACCGAGTCTTTCCCCAAATTGCTTGTGATCAGAAAGACAGGGATGGGCAGTGGGGAGGTTTGAGATGTGTAGAGCAAAAATCTCACGGCCGAAAACCTTGCTCCTTGTGATCGGAGGGGTCTCAGGAGCTGATTAGCTAAATGGGAGAGGAGTCAGGCACAGTGGAGGTGTGCTGGCTCGAGCTGCCGTGCTCACTGACAGTGTGGGGCTGAAGGCACCTGCACCTCCTCCTCCTTGCTGCTCAGAGACAGTGGATGGTCCCCTTCCTGTGGACAAAGCGGGCGGCAGGAGGCACCTGGAGCTGAGCCTGTGCAAACCAGGCTGGAGTGGGAAACAGCATCTGCTACTCTTGCACAGCTCTTTGCAACCATGGTAGGACCGCCTTGACCCGACCACGGTGCTGCGCGGTGCTGTGAGGACACACCAGCTCTCGGCACTGCTCCCCATTGCGCAGGGTGCCCAGGGCCTCCGCTCTGGCACTCAGTTCTGCATTAAAAATTAATGTTGTTTCCCAGATCAGCATCATCCAGCAGATTGGACTTTCTCAACCTGGAGTGCTAAAGGCTCTCTGAAGACAACTGTCATGCTTGCATTCTCAGCCACGTCAGGTAGAAGTTGCAAATGAAGACAAAAGATTAAAAATAAATATCCTCTTGGTGTGCAGAGAAAGTGCAGAGCAGAGGGGCTGGGGAGAGGTGCTCAGAAGAGGACCATGCTACTGAGATCTTCAGGAGAGACGTCAGGGTGAACCTAATGCCCTGGGTGTGGGGAAGGGTAGGAACAGCCAGAGCCACCACATTTCAGGAGATATGTAGAAAAAGCAGTAATGGGAGCCCTTTTGCCTGTTCCTAAAAAGTGCGCCTGTAGTCAGAAACAGGCCACGAGGGTGCGTGTGTGGTCATGGCATTAGGACCTGTGATGGCCCGGGAGGTGGCAGCTCAGGGCAGTGGCCCCTCCTCGTCCTTCTGTCAGCCCCTGCGTGCCTCGGTGCCTCCACAGCTGGCCATGGTGTGAGTCACCACAGCCATCGTGTTTGTCCAAAGGGGTAAGAAGACAAGGAGAGGGGCGCCTGGTCCTCCTGCATGCTGGGGAGATGCCTGCAACAAGGAGGCTCTGCACTGGTGAACCCCAGTCCCTGCCTGGAGGGACGCCTCCTGGCTTGGCTCAGCTCTGGACACCGCAGGAGGTGGCACTGCAGAAGTCTGGCGGCAAACACTGCGAACCACTATTTCAAAAATGAGAGCTGCTGTCATTCAGGATCAGGGCCTAAGTCTCAGAGGTGGCTCGCTGAGTCCAGCCCTGGGATGCAAAGGTGCTTTCACAGCATAAATAAGAAGTAGCATGTTTTCCTCCTTTGGAATGAATTCTTTTTTTTTTTTTTTTGCCACTTTCATTGTTTGAATATTTTCTGTATTTTTCATGTAATTCCTTTACCCCTTCCCCTCCCCAGATACATGAAGGATTTTGTTTACAGTGCAGCCATAGATACAGTCAGCACATATTGTGAGAAAGTCTAGGAGGTCCAAAAGGGATTTTTTAAAGTGGATTTGTCTGCTGCTTCTATATTAAAAGCATAAAATCCAAAGCTACTTTTTAACATCAGAAGTATTACTCCACATGAATCACTAACGCTGCTGTGCTGCCTGCTTCACAAAGTGTGATAATCGCTTGAGGTTTAAGTTAGCAGCACATTACAAGTTTCGTCCCCGTTGTTCCACCACACAAGCTAAGAAAGCTGCAAACCTTAGTAGGAAAATGTGAGAGATGGGAGAACAAAGGTGGTAAGAGATCTTCCTTTTACATCTTCAGCTAATAAGGATTAGTGGAGACTTAAAACTATCACGCTCTGATATTTTCTCTGTAGCTTGCTTGGAGCATTTTGGTGTTTTAGTCCAGGCTTAAGTGTCTAGCTATAAACATTTTGAGGTGACAGTCAGATGTGTTACTAACATCTCTGTACAAGGCCAAGGATGGGTTGCACTGGGAAATGAATTTTTTTGAGATCTGCAGGCGCTATGGGGATACTCGGGCAAGTCAGAGGGACAGGCTGTGTTTTACTTGTCCTGAGAGCTGTGAAACTCAAGACTGCTGGATGGTTAACCTAGGACTTCTGTCAAGTGCTGTGCTCCTACACATTGTTAAATGAAGTAAAAAAGCAAATTCTAAAGGAAGTCCAACTGAAGAAGCTGCATAAAGTGCACAAAAAATAAGACTTTCAATGAAAGTGAAACCAGATAATCCTTATCATTTCCTGCTGCCACAGACAAATTCTTTTCTTGGCCATATTGGACAGTCCCTGTGGAAAGGAATACAAGGTGAAGGCACATGGGTAATGTCAGAAATGGATCAAAGATGTGATAAAAATAGTGTTAAATATGGATATTTTGGAGGAAACAATCACTAAAATTTCTCATTGACAAATGGTGCTTTTGCACCAAAGAAGTTTTTGTTTCCATTTTCTGAAAAAACTTTTGAGCCAGAAAAAAATAATCAATTTTCAGCAAAATCTTCTAGTTTTACATTCACTAAAAAATTTCAACCAAAAGAAAGGTGAAGCAAAAGCCTTTTTTTTTTTTTCCCCAAAAGAGAAAAGATGTGATACCAGATTTTGATGAGCCCTAATTATTAGCCTGGTGGAACTCCTGCTGGTTTGGCCTGGTGTCAGGGAGCATTAAAGAAGAAGCTGCCTCTCTGTAATCCCTTTTAAGACTCAGAATAAGTTTTAAATAGAAATTAATTGTCCCTCTGCACAGGACGTGGTGTCACACTGGGTCGTTTAGACCAAGTCATCTATAGAGTTTTGCCCGCCGCTGTTAACGTCCCTGAGCAGTTTGGCCAGTAAAAGCACTGCACGATCTTGCAAACGTGATCTCCAGAGGCTTAGCCTGTGCAGTTTTAACTTCAGAAAATCAATGCATCCAGCACTCCCTCGCTATAAGTGCGTGAACGCATGCTGACTCACCAGAGCCTGCTCAGCAAAAGGTCTTACAATAACACAGGCTGCCAGGAAATGCATGTGCTCTTTGATGGTTCATACAGGGCTGCCCACCTACCTGTGTGATGGAGCTGTGCATGGAGGGCTTCCTCCTCTCCCGCTTACTGTCATGTCACTCATTTCCCGTCACAGAGCCTTTCAGTATTACGCAGTTCAAGCAGTTTGAGATGTGTAATTGTGAGCCCGTTTGATCTGAGGGATGTGCCTGTGTGTTATAGGAACATTTGCTTTACGTTTACTGACCCAAATCAATCCTGGCTTGCAAATTGGAAGAGATGGAGCTTGAAATCTGGCAAGCTCTTTTTTTGCCCTCTGAAGAATTTGTGCTTTGCTTGGGGAAAAAGGGCTTGAGTACTGACTTTCAATCAGTAGTTGAAAAATGTGATTGCTAGAAAACTGCAAATATTTGAGTGATCGAACCCTGGTCCGCTCGCTTCTGAAAACAAAACAGGCGTAATGCTGGGGAGGCAGTGCCCCGTAGAAGGCAGCGTTCAGATGAAATAGCAAGGCAGAAAGGCTTGTGATGGACACTGCTCGTCTCACTGAACAAACAGACCGGTCCCCCGCGAACCACCCTGACACATAATTGGTAACAGCCCGGTGCAAAGAAGGAGACGGGGCTTCATCCCTGTGGGCTGCCATATCCTTCCCATGCCCTTGCCCTCCACATCCCTAACTCATTGGGGGGGGTGAAAGCAGGACCTTTTCAGCAGCTTCAGTGAAGTCCCCCGAGAGTCCCCTGCACCTTTGCAGCCTGGCTCGCTCTCATTACTGCTTTAAGGTGGGGACATCTATTGACCAAGGTGTTGTCAGCATTCAGAGGGCAGTGTTTGCAAGGTTTGGGGGAGCTGTGATAAGCCAGCACTTGTTACTTCTTCTTTAGAAATGCGTAGTGCCTTTTTTGGTGGGCACTTTAGCAGAGCAGATGTCATGAAACCAGAAGTCCTCCAGCCCGTGTCGAGGGAGGGAGCGCTTGGTTAAGGGATGTGTCTGGAGATCATGGTGCTCTCCCTGGCTCCACTGCCGATTTGCGTGTGTCACCAGGCAAACCGCTTCACAGCTCACCCATATCTGCTAGCAGCTAGTTCAAATGCAGAAGAAAAGCAGCTACTACGCACAGCACAGTGTAACACCTGCGTTTTTAATTGTATCAGAATGCCTGGTGCAGGTGCTCTGAAAATGTGAAGCCATTTTAAACAGCTCCCTCTTATTCAAAATGTCAAGCAAAAGCAAAATTAACTCAGAAAGGCATATTAACCACATAAAGCCTATACATATGCAGAGGGTATATTATTCATTATCTGTTCAGTCTTTCTGTCAGCAGCACATCTGAAAGCAAAACATGCTGCCAAGTCATGTATTCTGATGACCTGGGGACTTCCCCATTTCCCAGGAAGATGAATTTGGGGGCACAAGAATGATTTCTAATAAACACACTGACAGCAAAGATGATGGTAAAAGGAAGTGCAACTTACCCTTTTTTTTTTTGCAAAGGAAAGTACAGTGACTCATGTGTCAGAACGAACACGCTAACCAAAGACAGTCTGTGCACTTCACAAGTGACCACCCAAAACTCTCCCCCACCAGGGGACAGCTAATGACAATTAGTTACTCTTGAAGGCACAAGGTCTGAGGACCTGTACAACTAGGCACCAGCATGTCTGTATTTATGAAATGAAAACATGAATCTGTGATTCAAAAGCTATGCTGGAAACTTAACTTGAGATATGAGATGAGATTTTTGGTGTCAGAGAGAGAAATTACATGCTTTATTTTTAAGGAGTAAACTCAGTGACCTGCTGATGCAATGGAAGGATAGGTGAGTACTGAGAAAATATATATTTGTCAGTAGAGCTCTTCCCAAGCAACTCACTGGTATTCACAGCACAATAAAAGTGCTCACACCTGGAGTTATCTGGGAAGAGCTCTTACCTATAGATAAGCCTGAAGTTGAGGGGAATGGGGGCCACAACAGAGTATTAGGTGTCCATGGACTTCTGTACATGAAACAGCATGATACAAAGAATGTGGTTGGTAGACCTCATAAATCATCCTTCCTCACTTAACTGGAAAATTAGAGTTCTCAGTGTTCCCTCTGCCCATCACAGGCTGCCAAGGTATTACAGTTTGTACAGGCGCCGTTTTCTCACTGGCACACACAGGCATTTGTCAGATGACATTGTCCTGTTGCCTCTAAGGCTGGTGCACTTCTGCCCAGGTGCAGAAAGGCAGAAGATGAGCCTTGTTTCCCTGCGGAGTTTCCTGACATTGCTCACAGCTGAAACAGCGACAGCATGTGTGCCGACCGAGCGAGGGCTGTGTGCGTGCGTGTTCACCGTGTCTAGTGCTTGGTGTGTGCCTTTAATGTACAGCGCTAAAGATATAACAGCTATGCTTGTTTAAAAGTGATCTATTATTTTATGAACCATGTTTTTGAAATTCAAAGCAACTCTACTTGAGGGTATCTGCACCAAGTCCAAACTTTTCAGTTCATGGGACTACACATTTGTTTTGTGTGTGCGGGGTGGGAATTTGTGTGTACAACCATGGCAGACGAGTGTACATCAGGTGGACAGGGCCGTGAACCTCTTTTCCTTCAGTAGGCCCACAGGGCTTGTGAGAAGATGAAAGTATCACTGTAAATATTCAAGGAAAGGAAATAGAGTTACAGTTCTCAGAGCAGTGTTGCGTGGACTGTGTGTTTTACAGCAGATGTTTCAGGACATAAACAATCAGGTCTTAATGTATTAATACACATCTCTGGAAAAGAATCTGGCAGTACATTATGGACCAGACCCTTGGCTGGCGTAACCTGACGTGGCTCCAGTGGCTTCATTTTCAGTTTTGAACAAGTTAACTTCTAACATCTTTAATTATACACATCTCTGGCCGGTATAAACCTATGTGAGATCAGGATACCTGGACCTCATGTGTGCCATTAAAATATCTCCTAGGACCTTTGGACTCTACAGTGGTCAAAAATGGTCTTTTGGATCGTATACCAAAATCACGAGAGTGAAGTCCTGTAGCAATGGATAGGCACAAGGGCAGATTTCACGACTGCATTAGTCTCTCCTATCTAAAAATACTTTAGATCTGTCTGGCACAATTAGATGGGAGCAAATCTGGGGCAGATGTGCCCTAGGCTTTGCCAGCTACAGCTCTGGGCCCCCGCCTCCACTCACACCCAGAGAGGAAAAGGGGTCTGTGATCAACAGGAGGCAGCAGGGCTCGAAAAATGCTAGTGGCTACAAGGACAGGCGGGGAGATGTCTCACAACATATTTTCCTACACTTCTGCAGAGTTTCATTGACTGAGAAAGCCCAGAGTATCTTTCTGTACTAGGCAACGCTTACTTGCCTGTTGACTTGCAAGATCCTTCTAGCAAATAGACTACAGATTATTTCTTTGGTGTCACCTAATGATTTTTTTTTTGTCTCTCGTTCTTTCAGCTCCAAGGCTCCTTGAAGAGAAAGTTGGTGGTAAATCTGTCGCCTGTCAACAGCAAGAGGCCCAATGGTGTTTCAGAGAGCTCTTTCCTTGACATTAAGAGGATAAGAGTGGGTGATAATATCTCAGTGGGACAAGGTGGACAACATGTTAACAATTGCCAAGGCCAGTCAATGTCAGGAACTATGTCTGTGGGGCAAGGATCACAAAGAAAGGCCAGCAACCTAGCAAACAATACACATGCGAGTGGGAATGGCATGTTTAATATGACTTTGAAAGAGGTAAAGAAAGAACCAGGAGAAACGTTGTCCTGCAGCAAACACTTAGATGGCCAGACGTCCCATGAGAACATGTTCCCTAACAGATATGGCGAAGACTCGTGGGAACAAATGATGGATCTGGAGCTTCAGGAACTATTTAATGAACTGACGAACATATCAGTGCCACCAATGAGTGATCTTGAGCTAGAGAATATGATAAATGCCACAATAAAACAAGATGAGCCTTTCAACATTGACCTGGGGCAGCAGAGCCAGAGGGGCCCTGTGAGATCTCTGCAGATGGATAAGATGGTGATAAAGAGTGAATATGCACCAGGCATGAATCAGGCTCCTGTGGGCTCCCCACAAATGAGGCCTTCTTCTACAGGTCCAGCCTTCACTATGGCCACGGCTGCCATGTCCACCTCTTCACCTATCCCTTCGGTGCCTCAGAGTCAAACACAGGTGTCGCAGGTTTCTTCTGCGTCCAGTCGGCCATTGCCTAACTGGCAGGAGGTGTCTCATGCACAGCAGCTCAAACAGATCGCAGCCAACCGGCAGCAGCATGCCTTGATTCAGCAGCAACAGCAGCAGCAGAACCAGACGGCCAACTGGCCCACCTTGTCTCCATCAGGACCTTCCCCTGGACCCTTTGTGCAAGAGAAAATCCCCAGTCCTTCTTTTCGCCAGCAGCAGTTCAGCCCGCAAAGCTCAGCAATGCTTGGGGTACCAGTGAATGGAAACCAGTCAAAAGGGATGAACAACTATGTTTATAAACAAACCACTCCCCAGAGCAATCCCATGGACATAATCATGCAACAGAAGCCTCAGGACCTCAACAGAAACTTTATCAACAGCGCTCAGCCACCACTAGAGCAGCATCATGGCAACACAAAGCCTTTGTTTCACTTTAACTCAGAGCAAACAAACCAGCAGATGCCTTCAGTTTTGGGTTCCCAAAACAAGCCTGCCCTTCTGCACTACACGCAGCAGGCACAGGGTTCAGCCCCGGTGCAACAGCCACAGCAACAGCAGCAACAACAACAGGCACAGCCGCAACCTGCTCAGCCTCTCCCAAACCAGTCTCTTCAAAGGCCACCTAATGTACCCCTAGCAATGCAGCAAAAAATGATGCTTCAGAAAATGCAGCAAAGCCAGCAAATCTCAGGTTTGCAGTATCCAGTCTCTCAGCAGCATAGACAGGTAAGGCAAATTCCTACTTATTTGTTACAGAATCATTCTGGTCTGAGTAGTAAAAAGGCTTTTCCAGCCTGGCCTCATTCCTCCAGGAGATGTGTACTGGTGGCAGATAATGACCATCTCAGCACATACTTCAGCAGAGCTGGTGATGGCAGGTTTAGCACCTATTCAGGTATATCATGGATGCACATTTATAAGAATTTCAAGAAAGACATGTTCATAACACTTTTTTCTTAATGCAATGGAGTGAATATGTCACTGATATATATTATGTAGATACTTGTCAGAAACATGAGGTAGTAGGGCCCATACAAGCTTCTTTTGGATTCCTATCTAAGTTTTCTAGCTTACAAAAGTTTAAGCTCTTTTGAATGACAAAATTTTAATGAATTCCTGCGTTATCTTAGATAATGTATTTTACAACGTTAATTTTTATGCCATCGTTTTCCCCAGGGAGGCAGGGTTAGGAAATTCTGGTTTTAGATATCTTTTGACTGACATGACAAAATACTGTTTGCACATTTGTTATCTGTTTGGCAAAGGAAAACTAAGACTTATCTGTGAGCTTTATAAACACCCATCACACTTCTGGGAATATTCTGTGGATAAAATACGTGCTTAGATATGAAGGTGAAGGTTGCCACAGATACGTCTACAATTACATACCACATGGCCAGCTCCCACGGTGTTATCATGAGACAGTGCTCTGACACGATTGATTGCTATAGCTCAGCTATGCTATGTCAAGTCACCATGCACCAGGATCCCAAGTTTCAGACCTGCCAATCGAAGTTTTAATATGTAACCCCAGTGTACCCCAGAAACTGGAAACCAGGTGCAAAACAAGCAAAATGTGTATTTGATCATGGGACATTTAAGCCACTCTGGGGAGTTTTGGTGGGGCAAATGTGGTTCAACACATTTGAGGGTATGGAATGGCAATATAGGTGTGGAGAACATTTGTGGATTTCTTATATGTGAAAAACAGCTATAAGAAACTACTGAAAAGTGAAAGCCTAAGTCTTCCATGAAGTCCCAGAGAAGTAGCATTGTGAATGAATCATTCAGAACTGGAGTTTCTTGGCCAAACTGTTTGGGTGAAGAGTCTGATGTTTTAAAAAAAAGTAAAGTAAATACAGTTGTATGCATGGAAACCTTTCTCCTTTTAACTTTTTTAAACTCCCTGACCAACCAGCCATGACTTTCTCCAACAGATAATCCCTTAGCAAGAGGTAAGAGGTGAAACATTTAGGCACCTTTGGGTGGGGACGTGTTGCTTTGTTGGGAGATGCTGGAGAACGAGTGTTGGCAGGAAGTAAGCACAGCTAGAGCTTTGCTGTTTTACGGGAGGTCTCTGCTGGCTGTTCCTCTCCTTCTTGGGCCACTGTGTGCTCTCTTCTTAGACACATTTCCCCATTCTCTTAATAGGCTGGCAGGGAGATGAATTTTAACAGTTCCTTCATTCAGCCATGATGAAGCTTCCAAAAATCTGTCAGCACAGGGGAGACAGGCAGGACTTCTGCAAACACTACTATTTTTCTGAAAAAAATATGCAAGGTCACATTCTGGAAAGGAATGAAAACACTGAGAGCAACTCTGCTTCAAGCAATGTTAGCTCCTTGCTCTGCGTCCTTTTGGGCTGCTGCTCAGGGAGGCAAGCTAACAAGATGGTACTTGGCAACATGGCCATAACAGTACTTGAAAGATTTATCATGAGTGTTGTGGGATCTCTCACCTGTGCAGCCACAAGATCTCTTGGTTTAGGAAACTTTCCCTAAAAGAACTTTGCTGAGTGCCAAACTTTAGATATTACACCAAGGAAGGAGTTTTGCCTACCAACACAGACTTCTGCTAGTAGCTTTCCAAAGTTTCTTGTCTTCTGACCACTTTCCACAGTTTTGTCTGCAGGATGTGGCTACCTGACCCACAGCACAGCTGAGAAGCTTAGAAGCTTTGTAGACACAGATTATGGGGCTTTTGCAGCAAGAATGATGCTGTTTCTACGCTCTAGAGAGATAACTGGACTTTTTTAGAGATCCTTACCAGTTGTTCCAAAGTTCTGCTGAAATTCAGAAAATCAGGTAGGTGTCTCAGTAGACTATAGTTCCAGTAGCTGCTGGAACAATACTTAGAAATACAGGTGGTCCATAAATAGCAGGATTTTGGATTGGTTTGAACATAACTGTTCACCTGGCAATATTTATGAGTTCTGTGAACTCCTTTAGGGCCTGCCCATGCAGCTGCAAGAGCCCACCAACCCCTTGGTCAGGCCTGCTTGTCCCCACAGGTCCAGTCTGAATATTAAATCAGAGTGGGAGGAGACACCCCTAACGTTATATTCCAATAAAGACAACAAAGGTCAAGGCAACCTCATGGGTCAACGCCCACTGATTTTAGCAAGGGGGACATCAGCTCATTTAGGCTGCATGGAGGGTCATCTCACACCTCTGAGGATTCCTACACATCATTAACAGTAATGCATGATTAATTACCAGCATTTACTAATTAACTTAATGATTAATACTTATTTTACTCATGCCCTATTTCTTCATGAGGAATCAAGGTTTGATTCTGCTTGGTATCATGCAAATCCTTCTCAGATCATTATAATTCTGGACTGTAAGGACCATCTCAGTACTGGCTGGAGTGTTTTGTAGCTGGAAATGTGAGTGCGCATTCATAAAGGGCTGCTGTGACATTGCCATCAGATAACATTGACTGAAACACTACAAATTCACATTTTTAGCTGAACCAGCTCACCCTCTGAATTTTTACTCCCCAAGTTTTAAGATCCATAAAAGCATTTGAACTTGACTTTATCGGCCCAAGCTTGCTAACTGGAAATGTAAGACTTATAATTTCTCTGCTTGTCACATTCACTTTGTGTCAAATCGGAGTGAATTTGTAGTGGGATTTGCTAATTAGATGTCTTTTGCCTCTAGGGAAAAGTCATAAAAATAATGGAAATCATCTTGGTTTCCTGGAAGGTTGATCTGAATGAAGGTTTTGTTTGCTCCTCTGTTTTATTCTCCATTGTTGTAGGAAAGATTCACCTTTCCATTGTCTATCAGGATGCAACATATGCAGAGTCATGAAAAAACTCTTAGAAATTCAACACTCTCTTTGTTTAGGGAATAATTAGAAGCTCCAAATTCTGCACAGGTTCAGTCAGGCTTGCAATACTTATACAGAACCTGGGCTGATGTGGGGAAAATCTGTAACTGGGCTTGGGTAGAGGTTTGAAGTCTGACTTTCCCCTTTCGAATAAATGTAGTCCAGTCAGTGAAAGATGCTTCTGAAGTAAGACTTAAGGTTTTTGAGCAAAAAACTTGAAGTTTTTGACTAGTCTAAGAAATTCCACACATATTTTCAAAGTTTTTGATAAGCCATCAGACTTGTTCAGTAAGATCCATTAGTCTTCTGTGAAGAAGTCAAAAAGCAATTAAAAAAAAGAAAAAGCCTGTATCTACTAAATAAAATATTATTCATCTCCTTCTGGTTTTGACCTAAAGCCAAATTAAACTCAAAGGTTTCAAGCTGACTTTTTCTCCAAATTTTTTTATTCAACTTCATTCACTCAAGGGAGGGGAGAAAAGAAGGCTGAGCTCAGGAGAACGGGAACCCTAATGGAGCAAGGCCACTCTATCTATCTGCTACGTGTGGGCATGTGCCCTATTTAGCCTTGGCTTTGGGGCAAGGAAAACACAAGCGATCATAGAATCATAGAATCATTAAGGATGAGAGCTTTCGCCCCCACTTTACACAAACAACTGGTGGTCCTTATTTTTAAGGCTCTGGAAGCGTCGGTGTTGTCTATGTAGTTGCAACCCACAACAGTGTTTCCTTATGCAGAGCTCAGGGCCTTGTTAGTCCTTATTCCTTTCTAATCGCTTTGAGGATAGGATCATCTTCTCCTTTTTTCTTTTATCTTTTTTTTTTTCCCCCAAGAACCCAGGAATGTGGTGTGATTAGTTGCAGTTTGGGGCTTTTTTTGCCCTTACTTGCCCTGACCTGGGCGCACCTTAGATCATTTTCTTCACCAGGTCTTAACAGGCTCCTTTTAAATCCAACCAGTCTCTCTTCCTACTGAATACTGAGCAATCCCTTCTCCAATACCTGCTCCAAGCATGAGTGTCCCATACACGCCTCTTGCCTCATGCTCTCCCACAGCAAGGCTTTGTATTTTGCAGCATGTGGCCAATGGCCTCTCAGGTGCACCATGACCCAGGGACATAGCATGGCTGCATCTGGCTGGAGAGCGGCCATGGTGCAGTAGTGCACCAAGGGATGTGCCACCAGTGAGGAGCTTGTGCTCAGAGGAGCTCCAGGTACTGAGGTGACCCCCCCCTTGCAGGCCCCCTCCATTACACCAGCCCTTCAAATGCCCAGAAAATCGGTGCTTAGCTGATATATATATTGCTCTTAAATATCTCCAAGGGATAGAGATGGTATTTCAACTAACCTGGCAGCTCTGCAGAGATGCTGAGACAGATTCTCCTCTCATTTTCTCCAGTGTAAACCCAGGGTAATTTCGTTTATTTTCAGGAGAGCATAATTGCACTTACAGCAGCATAGTAAGCAGCAGGATATGGCCTTCTACCTTTTTTTTCAAAGCATGGGCACCATACAGACTTAATAAGAATTGTATGTTAAACTGTCAGGTTGTTAGAGTGCTATGCGAGGAAGAAGCACCAGGAGCAAAAGATCTAATGGCTTTTTTGAAAGTGCAGATAGAAAAACTCTTGTTATCGTTCACTGCTGAGCGATAACTTACACCTCTAATTTAGCCTCCGAAATTTCTCAGACAAAATGTGGCTTCTTTGGATGATTCATATCAAAACAATATTTTCCTAGGCCTTTCTGTTTACCACTAAAGAAGAAAAGAAGAGCACATTTTGGTGAGGCAACCTCCCTGTTTTCAAGTGTGAAGGAATTATTTCACAAATATTTGTGAAATGAAGAGAGAAAACCTAGAGTGGCTTGTGGTAATTGGTACAAACCAGGACTTAAATTTGACTTAGATCATAAATAACAACGATTCCAGGCTTTTGGAATCTGCAATAATAGAAACTGTTCCATAGTGTAAGAAAATAACAATGTGACCTTTCCTTCAATGCTCGCTATAAAAATAATATTTGGATCACAGCTTTTCTTGATAGCTCCATTTTGGTCGCATTCCTTCATGCAAGGGCTTCTGAATTAAATATTCTGGATAAAAACATGAGTATGTCCCAATAACCACCATCGATTGCAGGGTCATAGCTGATTTGTGAACATGAAACCAGAGAGAAAATGTCATAAGTTCCTGTATTGTCATGGTGGAGAGTTGTCTTGGTAGTGCCTCATATCATTCATACCCAGTTTGATGAATGAAATATATAGACAATCACACTGTGGACGGTCAGTCCCTGAGGACATTGTAATTCAAAGGCTCAGAGACACTGCCAGTTCCATAGGGTTTCTTGAACTCCTTGCATAAAGTATTTACACTGGTAGAATAGTAGAATATTAGCCACTTACTTAGGTCAAATGCTTCTGGGTTTGGGGATTTGGGATGTAGCTGAGATGATAGTCCCTGTTGTCTCATTTGGACTGCTTTTTGAAGGTACTTCCAAGAAGATACCAATAAAAAACATCATTGCACTTGCCTGGGTGGGTTCTTTGCTAATGTCAGCACACTTGAAGTCTTATTTATGATTTATTGGTGTTGTGAAACTGCCTGGGAGGTCCATTGATAGGGAAAAATGTCATTCTGTGAAGAACTGTATAAACTCGGATTAAAAATGGCCCCTGTCTCAAAGGGACAGTGTTGATCTGGCTTCTATAAGAATCAAAGAAGAGTTTTACAAAAGGAATTTGAAGGATATCAGCTTCTACCCACCTGCGTGTCTAGAGATGTTGATTTGAGGACTGCAGTGATCCAGGAGGCACTTCATGAGCCAGTCAGTTGTGTTGGCCATAGGGAAAAATAGTGATGTTGGAGACAGGAGGCACAGTAAGGGTGCTAGCTGCTTCAGTCTTCTGATTTTACTCCACTGCCACCTGGAAGACAAGGGCTAGGGTAGCGAAGCAGAGGGGCAGCCAAGGTGCCTAGTGTGTACATAAGAGAAGATGATGGTGGCTGCAAGGAGGAAAGGGCAGGTGAGAAGATCCACGGTGCTGGTGGCTGAGATTACAGTTTACAGGCCTGAGGTGGTGGGGTAAAGTAGCAAACCATCACCAAAGACAGGACATGAGTTTGTGCTTATTAGGTTAACTGGAAAGGAGAAGTAATAGGACAAGACTGGGATAAAGAACTGTGAGGATGCAATGCTGACCGGGAGGCAAGGGGCCGGGGATGTTTCAGGTCTGGTTCTCTGCTACTGAGCAAGTTAGTCTGTCTTGACCTGTGATCTCATGAATAAAGCTGGGATATCTGTGAGGGCTTCTTACCTGGTTGAAGTGAAGATTTCTGCTATTGCTGTGTGTGTATCTGAGGCCAGAGTCAAGCCCTGAGTCAACTTCCTGCAGGGATTTTGGAAAGGCAGCCTGGAAAAACAATATAATTCCACAGCCATTTAGAGCTGGCATGGTGAAAAACCCTTTCCTGTAAGTTTTTGTTTGTTTGTAGGCAATTTATGAATACCTCAAGAAGTCAAGGAACAAAAAAATTTTAATAAGCTCCAGCTCCCACTTCTCTCCCTATTATTTTAATTCCCCGAAGTCCTCAAGAGCAAGTCCCAGTGATTTGTCTCTCTAGGGGTTCAAAATGAAGAAATATTTTAATGGCAATATTACTTTTACTGCTGGTGTTTTTATGGTGGAGACCTGCTCCAGGCCACAGATGACTGTCATAAAGACAGCAACAGACCTAGTAATGTTCCTTTAATGTGAGTTTTCACGGGTGAATTTACCATTTGTATGTGATGCTGATCCAGAAAATCAGCCAGATGCTCCAACAGAACTATTCCAGAACCATCTGCCTGCTTCATTTGCTGCATGCCTGTTTCTGGTAATGTACACACACAGTGTAAGAGACAGCTTTTGCCCTGAAGAATTTATAATCTAAATAAGCAAGCCAGCCAAACCTTGAGAGGAAGGAAATGTTACTGTATATTTTATATATTATTATATATTTTGGGAAAGAGAGAAGGAAGATCTCATTCAAAGCCATTACAATCAATCCACTGGAGTTGTTGCATAAGGACACATTTACCGTCGCACAGGAACCCTTTGACAGAGTCTGGAGTTGAACCAGACCCAGTGTCAGTCTCAGAGACACTATCCTTGTGTCCCAGGATAGTGCCTGAACCTATCAACCCGCATTGGCTCATCTTGACCTGACTGCCCCTTGCCCCTTGGTCTGAGAGTCTTCTCTATAGACCCAGCATCCACAGCTCTCAGCCTTCACAGCCTGCGCAGTCCCCCAGAGGAGACCTCTGGAGTAGTTACAACTGTTTACTCTTTTTGCCTTTGTACTTGAGATTCGTGGTAAACAGCCCATCGAGGTGCACCCAGCGGCTTGCCAATTCTCCAAGGGGCCTTTGAGACACCCGTGCATGGGTGGACATGCCCTGGCTATGCCTGAAATTCTGCTTGCCACCTTGTGCGTTGGGAAGGAGTGGGGTCTCAAGGGCAGCCTCACACCGCGTTGAACAGGCCAACTGTGTTGAGTGTAATCTCTTCAAAAATGGTCCTCACTTCTCTGTCCCCTCTGATGAGGCTGTTTTGTCAAGCTCCAGCTGGAATTTGGAGGGAGGCTGAGTGCCTGAAGCAGTTGGTGCATCTGAAAAGCCAAGTGCCTTTCATAGAGCCTTTTAATAGTAATACTTAGCCTTGACATAGCCGTGGAAACATGAGAGTTGGATGATTCTCCAATTTCATTGGAAGAGGTGAGGATTTATGTGAGGTCCACATCATATCGTGAATCAGTAGAAAATGCAGAAATCAGGTAAAAGGAGGGATATTTTTCCCTCTCCGTCATACCAGTTATCTGTATTTAATGTTAGCCCTCTAAGCTTCCTATATAACCAGTGAGGAAGGCGTAGCTCAGAGTACCTAAGCCAGACACATATGTGGGGCATAACCTCACTGCAGAAGACTGTCAGTGTCCACGAGCCCAGCTGTGCTGCTCTGCCTGCAGACTGAAACTACAGTGCATTGAATTGCGTGCCAATATGTCAAAGAAAGGGGAGGACAAGGGGCTTTGGACACTCTTAGGTGAGTTTTCACAGGATGGCAGAGCTGATCTAAAGGCTAGGAGCTTCAGAAAGGGGCAAGGAGGCCTCCCCCGCTCCAGCCCTGTGTCCAGTCCTTCCTCTGGCACTTGTCTGAGCTCTCACAAAACTGGCAGAAAACAATCCTTTTTCTCTCTGGGTTGTTTTTCTGCTCTTTTAGTGACTTTCTCCAGCTTGTGGGGTCAGATAAAGCCAACACTGGCACAAGGGAAGTGGCAGGAGCACGTAGCTGGAGGCAAGAAGCAGAGATGAGATCGCTCCTGCCAGAAGCAGCAAGTTGTTAAACTCGACTCAGGTGGCTGGTGCTGGGGAACATCAGCTAGGGGGGGTGGCCGGAGAGGGAGTGGAAGGTGGACAACTGACTGCAAGAGGGAGTCTGGGTGTGGAAGGGCAGGAACTGAAGGTAGGAGAGAGTCAGGGAGCAGAAAGTTTAGTGCAAGGGAAAGAAACAGTCAGGTGGGACCAGATCCAGAGTAGGACAAATGTTATAGGGTGGACAGAGAGTGGGAGAGGTGGTGGTGAAGGAGTAAAGTGCAGGAAGGATGAGGGTCCAAGGGTAGGAAGAAGCCTGGAAGACAGTAATAGAGAGTGAAAATTGGGTTTGGGTAAGGGGGAACGAGGGAGAAGGATTGGGAGCTCAGGAGGAGGAAGATGAGAGTGAGTCTGGGTGCTAGCAGAGGAGGGCAGGGGATCCCAGGGTGGGAAATAGTGTTGGGAGGAAATGGGGCAGAACAGGAGGTACTGACACACAGGGGACAAGCACCTACGGTCCTTGCAAAGGGGAGAGTGGAAGATTGATAACACTTAAAAACTAGCTATTTCTGTATCGTGTGCCAGGAATAAGTGAAGGGACATAAGGGGCTTGTTGTCCCGTAGTTCCCAAAGCATCTCCAGGAAGTCTGCAGGACAGGGCAGGAAATGCAGCTTTCCAGACCTGCCTCACTCAAAGCACTTAGAATTGCCAGCTGAAAGGACACACTACATATTTCAGTGCATGCTATTCATCCTGCCAGTCTCCATCAGTCAGGGAGAAAGAATAAGCAGCACACTTGTCCCACTGGAAAAAAATGAATACGTCCCCTTCTCTGGTTTTCTTCCTTCAGGGGACCCTACAGCTCTTCTACCATCCCCGGCTGCAAGCGTAGCCATTGAATAACCAACACGTAGTTTATTCCTGCCTGGCAAAAGATGCACATGAGGAAGAAAGATGGAGATTGAATGGTCGTCTTAGGCCTTCATAAGAAGCTGTGTAGTCCACCTTGTTTGAAAAGTTCCCCCTGATTGACTGATACCAAAATACTTGTGATGACCAAGGTGAAAAATGAAGATGGTATTTCTGTGGAGCCCGTTTGTCCTGTAACCTGTAAGAGGGAGACACTTTGAGGGCTTTCCGTAATTCTGTGAAGATGGGTTAGATGTACTCTCACAGTGTTTTCTTTTTCCAGTCCTTTCTATAATTTGCAGTGGTTGCAAGCTGGGCCACAGCCTGGCTCCAAGTGAGTGATGAATGACTAAAGGATTTAGTGCTTTGGTTCTGGTTAGAAGAACATCCAACTTTATCCATTGGAGAACTAGATTTCTCCAAATGACTGTAAGCTGCAATCCCGGCTAAAGCAGTCTTTGCTGGGGTGACTCCAGTCTTGTCTGGTTTCAGCTAGAATGGAAAAAAGAAAGCAATGAATGACTTTTTTTTCCTACTGGAACTGGTAAAATACATGGGAAGACATAGGGATTAGCAGAAGTATTGGGAGCTTCACAGCCTAAGTGCAAAACAGAGTGGGAGGAGGGAGGGTGGGAGTGAGTTCTGGCTATCCATCCTTAATCCAAAGCTGCCTGCTCCTTCCCAGGCTATACTTCACTGTCATACACTTGCAAATTCGCTCCAGGAATGAAAACAGACTAACTTTAAGCTTGTTCCCAAAGCTGCAAATTTGTCCCTGCTGGGTGTTAATTTAACTGCTTCCAGGGCACCAGGATGTCTACTAGTGTTCGCTTTCTTTCTTTCTTCTTTTTTTTCGCACATCTGGTATTGTGAAAACTTCCAAGGCACCACACAGAAGAGTGACGAACTGACCACTTTTAACCCTTTCTGTAGCATGCCAAGTATGAACCTGCCCGTCTCTTTCTCTCCAGCATTTTTGCCCTGTAGCAGAGTCCAATGGGCCTTGTTACACATGGGATCCACAAGCTCTAAAGTGGGTCTTACGAGCATTTCACAGGCTGATAACTGAGCCTTTCTTCAGCTCCATCATCCTGTGTTTTTCCTGTGAACAAACCTGGCTAAACAGTAGTAACTGGACTTCAAAAATTTCCAGCAGGAAGAAACAGGTTTGGGGCAGCGAGGATTTTTTTCCAAAATATTTCTTTTTTTCCTCCTGCTTTTATCTGGTGTTGCCACTTCCCAGCAGGGAGGACGTTCAGTGCAGTAGTTTTCCTCACATTATGGCAAGCAATGGCCTTTTCCTGTTGGTTTTTAATTGTTACATTTGTTCTTTAATGGCTGCATTAACTGTTTATCTGCTGCATCCACTGAATCAGAGCAAATACAAAACAAATTAGGTGTTTCATTTCCAGTCATAGCTGTTGTACTTTACGTGACTTTCTCCACTTTGTTTGCTTTCTGTCGAACAGGTTGTTTGTATGACCAGCTCACTTGCTTCACTAACACATTCCTACCAATAGCATACAGACTGGCTTTTTTGTCTTTGGCTAGGGTTTCCTAAAAAAAAAGCCAAAGGTACCTGAAACCCAAAGTCCTCTTCCATTTTGGCCTGTTGTGCAATGCCAGCCTTATGGCACAAGGAAGGTGCAAAGTCTTCCTTTGCTGTCTTCCTTTCAGCCCTATCATTACTTTTAATCCCGCAGCCCTCCTTTCATACTTCCATCCCAACACCTGTCCCTTCTCAGCCCTGGTTCCTCTGCAGCACCAACTCTGGGGAGCTGAAACACCGTGGAGAAACATCTCACAGCCATGTGGGCTGCATAACACAGCGAGAAAGCAGCAGCATCCATCACACTGATGCAGGAGACACAGACATGCCACAGTCCTTGATTTTGGCATCTTCTCTTCTTCATGTAGTGGTTTCACTGTTGAGTTTTATTTTTAAAAGAAGTAAATAACTCTTCATCCACAAATTACAGGCCTCTCTGGTAAACATGAAATCTACTTCATGGGCTAAGTACAGCTGTGTTGTCAAAATCTTGTTTCATATTCAAAGTGCTATCAAGGGCAGCCTTTTTGAGAAGCAGCACTTCTCTGTGGGCCAAGCTCCGCTGCCCCAGGAAACACTGGAGCAGTTCTTCAGAAGGGTTTTCCATAGCCGTACATATTCTGTATTAAAAAAAAAAAATCTCTTCAGATTTTTCATCCTGCCTGAAATGGTTTCTGGAGCATTGGACACACCACCTGAAAATACTAATGAAATTTGGTTTGTGGAGATATAATCATTCATCTCCCTATTAAGCCTGAGCTTTTTAAAGCTGCAGAGTAGGACTTACGTGTCTGTAGCCAAATTATTTATGCAGATCTAGAGAATGTCAGTCCAAAAATCATATAGCTTTAACACATCCACCCCTGTTTTTCTTCTGACAAGTTTTCCAACCGGTGGACCTCGTAACCACCTTTGAAACTGCCCACAAGTAAATTTAGGCTGGAAATTAGCAGCACATTCCCAGCAATTGGAGAAATTGTTTGGCTTTCCCAAGGAGAGTGCTGGTGGCCAAAAACCCAACTGCTTGTAAGATAAAATTTAGAATAAATGTTAGATGATATGTGATAGCAAGGCACTCAGTTTTAAAATGAGATCCTTTTCTACCCCTCTGTTTTCATAGCAAAGACACAATATAGTCCTCTGGCTGTCACCTCATGTGGCCCTTTCTTTGAAGGAACCAGGTGGGGAGCTGTGTCAGCCACTACTAAGCAAGGTGGAGTAGATGACATGGCTAGGGACACGAGATAGACTTACAGATATTTAATTGTAGCGTTCATTTAAATATGTGGTCTACTGTTGTTCTGAGGATATTTTCTTCCCAAAGAATCCAAAGCAAATTGAAAACTAGTCAGTTGGTACAGTAATTGTATATAAATTTGCATATGAATCATTAATTAAAGTCAAGCTGTGGAAAAAATTAAAAAGGCTAAAAGACCTTTGGACATTTGTGTGAAGATCACTGTGCTTGATACCAGCGAATATAGAAATGTTTGGACTGTTTGCTCAACTGGGCACAATGTTAATGAATCATTTTAATCACCTTCATTATAGTCTTTCAAACAGAGGAGACTACTATGCAAAACCAAGCCTGACAAAAACAACATACAAAACCCAGAGGCAATTGTGAGGCTACTAATTAGATAACTTTGTCTTGATATTTACATTAGAGCCTATGGATCTGGACAACATAGAACGTTACTCTCAGGGCAAGAAACAAGGCTGCTGCCCCATGTCCTCTTGAACAACGTTTTCAAGGTGTCTCTTTGTCCCCCAGGGTAAATATTGGGGATAGTCTTTGTTGTGTTTTTCCCAAATTTTTCTTACATCTCTGGTCTTTTTGTGGCAACAAAACAATGCAGGAGTTGGAATTATGCTATAAATGTTAGTGGAAAAAAAAGATGCAAAATGCCCAGATTTTGTGTTATTTTAGCCACGCAAATGCTACAAGCAGAAACTAAACCAAAGTAAGTTAATGCACAAATATCAGTAGGAACGCTGAGATAGTAGTGATAGCAGAAGTAATGAAAATTTGTAATATATGCTAATTGTTTTCTACACACTAATTCATCCATAAAGCTTCTGTGAATTAAGTAACTATTAAGAGTTCTGTAAAGGTTAAAAATTGAAACGGTGAGATAAACACTTTTTTCTAACACAGCTGGTGAAGTTAAAGCATTAGAAATACATGTGGTGCATCTAAATAGGTGTTTTGGTACAAAGTGACTGAGTCAAGGAGAGATGAAGTAGACCAGTACTTGTGAAAACAGGCCATTTATTTAGATGCATAAGTACGGCTTTAATTTTAGTCTCCAAAATTGGGTTGGATTCAGAATTAGCATAAACTTTGCAGTTTTTATAAATTTGTCAAATTAAGATTTTTTGACCGAGCACTGCCCTGTCAAAAATTCAGATAGGCAAAGATTCCTACAAATGTCAATGAGTATTTTCAGGAAACTTCTTTTTAAAGATTTAGGGGTTTCAGCAACCAAAGCGGTCAGAATTTCATTTCATTAGTATTTAAATATATAAACCAGTTTAATATTTAAACCAGTTTAAAAATTCAGTTTACATTCCATGCTGAGGGAGGCTGTATGTGTCGATCCTCATGTGTGATCAAAGTGAGCTCATGTACGCTAGAGTAGCATCTTTACACTTCACAAAATAGCAAATAGATGCAAAGGTAAGATCTACACTGTCAAATGTAGATCACAGGATAAACTGATTTTACACCAGGACTTCTGAATTTGCATCTCAACTGCTTTGTATATGGCTGTTTACACAAAAGGCAAATATATTTTCATGTATGACAATGCAGAGGGCAACTCTGTCCTTATTAAAATGGTAACCAAAATATTGTTCATAATTGCTATGTTACATAAACAACAGTAAAAAAAAAGGTACATTTAAATATTTTAAGTTTCAAAACAATGCTCTCAAAGATTGGGAAAAGCAGGTTTTTGTCCCCTGTTCAGACTCAAGTCTACCTTCTTGTCCATCAGTTCTGAGTGTTACTGAGGTCCTGTGAGAAACACAGGGCAAGTCCTGTACGAATGAGAAGGAAATGAAGTCTGCGCTCACCTGAAATACCTGCACCGAGTTTGCTCAAAATGGCAAAGTGAACAGTCAGAGTCACTGTGGTGGAAGTGGGGCGGGCGCACAAACACACACACACACATATATACATACGGGATGATGCCACTGTACCACTAGGTGTTTGCATCCCAAATGCCACCTGCAACATGCACATCCATCTCAGGCAACGTATGGACGGGAAGAAGCAGCTTTCCTATAACTAACCTGAGACTTTTCAGACAATGAGAAGCTATGAGAGAGGAGATATAGATAGAGATCATGAGTGACATGGGGAAGATGAACAGGGAAGAATTAATCACTGTTTCTCCTAGCAGGAGAGTTGCAGGCACCTAATGAAATCATCAGGCAGCAAAACAAGCAAGAGGAAGGCATCTTATACCTTACACCAGGGAAAACATTTTTTGTGGGCATCTTTGCTGCACAACACTGTGGGTACCAAAAGTAAGCATGGATTCAGAATAGGGGTTGGGCAAATTCAGAAGAAATATTTGCCAAGGGCAGTCAAACAGTATGATGCAGATGAGAAGTTGCACTCGGAAAATCCCTAAATGGCAGAAGCCAGAAGATATATTGGAGGCAGTCCCAGCATACAGTGGCTCTGTTCTTGTAGTCCACCTGTGAACATCTCCTCTTGGCCACTCTGAAGGTGACCACTGTAACACACATCTCTGTTTGGAGCCACAGAAATAACACTGCTTGTTCATAGCAGAAAAGGTTATTAATACAAAGAATGCCAGAAATGGTGCCTGGTTTGGGGGGAGTTCAGCTTAGCCATGTCTTCCGCAATGAAGGTTAGGATCACCTAACCTACCAGCCCCTCACTGCGGCAGTATTTTTGCCAGTGACTGGTCTCCAGTTGATCTGGCCCATTTTGGCCCAGCAGCCCCAGGGCTTGTGAAAGTGCATCTACTGTTTGCATTTCAGCTGTGAGACCAGGCACAGCGATGTGATCATGAACCATGCCTCTTGGAAAGGGTTTTTTTTAGATGGCAGCTCTAGGAGAGCTTAGCACTCCCCAGCAGTTTCTGCTGGCATATCTGCTCCTCCTGTTGCTGCCTTCAAGGCAAGTTTAATGACCACTTTCACAGGGTGGCAGAAATGTCCTGAAGAACATAAGCGACGGAAGGCAAATGGTGATTTTCAGCCATTTATAACTGATCCAGACTAGAATGGCATTTCATGGAGAAGCCAAAAGCAATAGTGTCAAGGTACTGGTTCTGCTCACTTCCAAAAGTTTTTGCAGAAAAAAAGAAGGAAATTAGATTTCTAAGCTAATTATTGCAGGTCCGTTTCAAGCAGAGTATGTGAAGCCCCCATAATACTAATACCTGCTTTTCACTTTACGTTCAAAAGACTTCTGCTGATTACTAGGGTGATTTGTGTAAATAGTGACAACGATTGGTGTTTACTCCTCCCTGCTATTGCAAGTTCCTAAGCAAAGATTTTGGGTCTGATTCTTATGCAGGCTGAGATCCCCTTTATATCATTATGACCATAGAAAGGAGCCTTTAATCGAAGAAAAATTTAATTACATATTCAGGCCTCTGGTGTAAAAGGGACTTAGTGTTAATAAGAATCAGGCTTTAGGTGTTCCAAATGCTCTTTAAAAAAAGAGACAACAATGTGCAAAGTAAACTCCAAGTTATTAATTCAAGAGCAGTATGAGCAGCAGCAGCAGTAAAGAAACCCGATATATCCATCAATCAACACTGTGGAACCCTGTTTGTTTGCACTAGTTAGAGAGTGATGAATAGGTCCTCTGTGTAAAACATTCAGCTACAGTGTGAGAGGGTAATAAATTACGTTTGTTAATTTTATATGCCATACATATAAAAATCACTAAAAATTGTTAATACACTGTAATGGTGACAGAAAAGCCTGGTGCTGCAGGAACCTTAACGCAGTGCTTTTTCATCTCCACAAGCAAAGGTCTCTTTTGGCATTTCCTGCATTTCAGGGAATATGATATAAAAGGCCTGGAGGAAGAATTTTAATTACTAATCATTCATGTTCACAGCTGTCTCACTGGACTATACTTACCTAAAAATGATGCTTCTCGCTTACGCTCATAATCCCCATTACCTCAGCAGTCAACAGAGAGAGACAGGGACCTCCGGGGAATGATTGACTCTGTCCCCCAGGAGGTGCCCCAGAGAGGCGGTGTGATGTGGGGTGGCGGTGGAGGCAGGGGGGCAGGGATGCCACGGGTCACTCGGCTCCAGAGAGCTGAAGGCGGATGAGGTGGATCCCCTGGCAGGGTGGTGTGCGGGCAGGCATGAGCTCGGGTGCGGGGCCAGGCTGTGAGCACAGTCCTAACCTTTGAGCACCCAACAATGAGCATCGAGAGTTTGGTCTCAAACCATCCTGTTCTGGCACAGGAGAAGAAATTTAGACCTGGGTGGCTGGCGTAGACTACGTAACCACCTCAGCCTGGTATTTTTTATGCCCAGGTTAAACTGTTGCAATTTGGTTCATCTTTATCCGTGTGAGCTCTTTCCACTCTTGGCTATGAGCTTTGACCAGGACAACACTTTGCACGCACACACCCTGCCTTCTGTCCTGTGACTTCGCTGTTGTATGACTCCGTTCACGTTTTCACACCCACTTCTGTTGCAGTCAAGGCTAAGCAAATGTGTGTGCAGCCTCCGTCGTGCTCACATAAACTGCAGTTGCTTCTCAGAAATCTTTCCTCTCTAGATAAGCTGGTTGCTGTTGTCTGGTGTATACTGCGGAAGGGTACAGAGTCTGCAGCAACACTAAACAGTGCAGACAAAAGTATGTTTGAGTATTTTTTAAAACATCGTCTCAGAGGAGAAGGCAAGCTTGAGAAACTGCTTCGCTTTCCGGAAGCTTGCTTTACGGCAGTATTTATTTCTCAAGTCAGGGCAGCGAGGAAATGAGTCTAATGCATGAGAATGTTGCCATGTTATTAAACGGTGGTGTAAAAGCTGTGCTTACTTTCATGGGAATGAGGTTCTTTGCCAAAAATGAGATGCCTCAGCTCCCTCCTGGGACTGCATCCTAGTTTGGAAGGAACGGAGGAAGCCACTGTGAACAGCCAGAGCAGATAGCAGGGAAGATCGTGCATTTGTGGCAGCCTGTTTGTGAGGATAGAGGAGCAGCTCAGCGCTTGCCCGCCGGTGCAGCGAGCGTTGCATGGGGTGAGGCCGGCACATCTGCCTGGTGTCCCTGCCCTTGCAGTCCAGCAAATATGCCCTGAACCACTGCTTGCTCCTTCCAGCACTTGGGTGGTGGTCTCATTTACACCTGGGTGCAAATCCAGAGTAATTGCACTGAAACCCACTTACTTACACTTTGCAGGGTGCTGTGACAGGGCAGAGTTGGACCTTCACACAGGAGACAGCACAGCACAGCAAACTGGCCGGTCCCTACAGGGGAAAACCAGGAAGGTTTCACTGATGGCAGCACTGAGGTTCATTCCCCAAGCTGTACAGTAAAAATGAATGTAAAAATAAGACTAGCTTGCTTTGATTCATTAAACACAAATCATTTCAACCCCCCTGTCAGCAAAAAGTAATTTTTTTCCTAGCTATTTTTATTTTATCAGAAACGGGGAGCACTCATTAACGCTGGTATTTTGAACTGTAGTTTAATAGAAGGCAGACTAATACAGTTCATTAAAATATGCATGTTTGATGTTTGAGGTAATGTTTGCACAAATCCTTGGAGAGAGGATACTGTAGAGCTAAAATGATGTTTTTCACAGCCAAATGGCATAATCTCATTACCAAAGTTTTGTGATGAAGATGAAAGGTACACTTAGTAATTGCAAAGGATAAACATTTTTTTCTCCGTAACTGCCCTTATTACTCACGGGTAACAGCTCCAGTGCAGACTGTTACATTTCCTTCTTTTCCCTTTCTGTCTTCTTTCCTTTACCACCCACTTTGTTTATGATTCACCAGCAGTTTCTATGGACTGAAAGTAAGGAATGAGGGAAATTTCTCTTTGCCTATTTCATGGCAAAAGAACATCCTGAAGAGATGCATTTGCTAACGTTTAGCCTGGAGATGCAGATATTGCTCAGGGGGGACAAAATTTTAAAATCTGAAATTCTTTTCCGTGACTTTACTCCAGCTTCTAGCTTTCCAACAGGCTGCTAAGCACGCTGTTCTTCAACCTCTTCCAGCTGGTGAACCCACATTATTTCAAGGAAATCCACAGACCCAGTACAGCAAACAGAAACCTTGCTTTTCTTAGTTACATTTTGACCTTCAGAAGTAATCTGTGGATTCCCAGGCATCTGATCTTATGCTGAAAACTATGGATTTAAGAGATCTGAAGGAGAAAGGGTACATCTGCCGGAAAAGTATAGCTCTGCTAAACATTCCTCTGACCACATTGTCTTTGGAGACAAAAAAAAAAATCCTTACCTCGCTTGCAGAGTATTGGAAAAATCCTTTTTTGCCCTTAGTTCAGTACTGCTGTAACGGCAGTTGGGGTGGCCGTCGGGCTGTACTGTTACAAATAACACTGAAATGAAACCGCAGCACAGTCAAAGCACTGGACCCTAACGTGATCTGGTGAATGTTCATTTTATGTGTTCTGGTGGACATTTCGTTGTGTACCTACTGGCAGTTTTCGTTCAGAAAGCAAGACAGATTGCACTGTGAATTTTTTTCTGCTACTTTACAGCTAGCATGTCATATCTGTAAATGAGGCCTCTAAATCAGGAACTGACACTGTTCCCATGTCCTAAATAATTAGATGACCCTTTAGGATTGAGTGATGTGTTAATCTTTTCTAATTATACTATCCTGTATCTATTGCGTTCAAACATGGTCACGAACGGGGCTGTTTCTGCTCCCATAGATGTAGATGGCAGAAGGCCAGCTGGAGCTGCACCAGGTCCCATTTGCAGCCCAGTGACTATGTGTTTGGGGGAAAATTGAAGAGCTTAGGTTCATGGAAGACACAAGAAATAAAGATGCTGGGGCAGGAGCAGGATGAGGTCTAAAATGATGTTTTGAAGGTTCTGTCTCTTTTGCAATATGATTCCTCATTCATCATGCAAATTTATAATTTTCATGCAATTAAAAAATAATTTTCTTATGAAGGTGAGTTTGATTAGCTTATACAGTTGACAGCTAGTACAGCTGTGTGAAATATTCACACACAAAAACCCTCTCCTCCTAGTGGGAAATTCCACTTTTTACTGGAGAAAAGGCATATTTCCCTCATCCCAAGAGAGAGGGAGGATGAGAATTCGTCCTTGTTCTCATTACTGGCTGTAACCCAAGAACTTTACATAGGTGATGCAAACTTGTCAGTGTCATGACATGAAGCCATGACTCAGGAATGTGCCCAGCTGGATCCTCACTGATGCTGCTACCATGGCCATGTACAAGGACATTAAATTAGTTGTAGAAGTCACAGTCACTCTCATCTTAAAGTTCTTGATGCTCCCAGAGTGATATAAATGTGCTACAAGGTAAATAAAGCCCAGCCTCATGAAATTCAGATACACAGTGGCCTGACCCCAGTTCCACAGGGGCCAGTGCAGCAACACCAGCTGCAGGAGTGAGTATTTACCACCATCCCTTTTTCTCCCTGCTGGTCACAGCACTGGCTGAAGCACTGGGGTGGATGCATCTATGCTGATAGACAAGCATTATTATCAGCTTAGTTTATGTCATTCAGCAGCAGTATAGCTGCCAGCAGAAGGACTCCTGTCAGCATCTGGTGTGTCTCCACTGGGGGCTATGCCAGCATGTCTGCTGTGAGGGAAACATCCTGGTGTGGACAAGCCTGGGTCTCCTTCCAGGGGAAGGAGATTTGGAGCATTACCTGGTTGTATGACCTCCTGTGTAAAGTCTCTTTTACACAACAGCGGGATTTGAAGGTATCTTAGTATACGTCCAAATCAGCCAGAGCTTGGCTGGTGGACAAGTGTTCCAAAGACCGCAGCGTGCATGGCTGCAGCCAGACCTCCAGAAGTGCTTAGCATCTTCTGAGGCCATCCAATGGAGCAGCCAAACGCCTGCCTAGGACCCAGTCCAGCCCAGGACTATAGGACTTCTCACTGGAGCGATACAGGCAGCTGGGTCACAGCACATCCAGCATCTCACCAGCATCACACAGATGCCCAAGTTCAGCCCTCACGAGTCTCATGAACTTCTGTGTCATGCCTCCCTGGAGGTGGGCCTCCATTTCAGGGCATGCGGTGGCCTCTGCCATGCCTCAGGAGAGCCTGTGCCTGGCAAAACTTCTTGGATGGATTTGTGATCCCTTGAGAGCTGTATGCACCGTGGGCCAGAGGGTCTGGGGCAGAAACCAAGCCATGGGGAAACGCTGCTGCTGGGGACGCACCACACTATGTGCTCGCCTGCTCCAGCAGCCTGGTCAGAGGCCACACCATGGCCTAGGTTGGTGCTATGAGCCATCTCTGTGGCCGGGGTTGGCACTATGAGCCTTCTCTGTGGCCTAGGTTGGTGCTACGAGCCGTCTCCATAGCCAAGGTTGGTGCTGTCAGCCATCTCTGTGGCCTGGGTTGGTGCTATGAGCCATCTCCATGTGACTCAGGCGCATGACCAATATGCCAGATGACTCCTGTGTGACTCAGCTCTGTAGAGCTGTCTAATGATGGAAGGAGCAAGACATGAGAGCTATTGCGTGTTGAAAGGTTGCAAAAATGAGAACTCAGACAGCACATTTTTTTTATTAAGATGCTCAGGCAAGCTGGAGGTCAGGTTTTCTAGAGCTCTCAGCTTGACAGCTGTCTCTCAGATGCATGTAATTTGATTTTAGCAGTCAGTATGCACCTGCCATATCCACCTCTTCCAAAGACATTGGTGCCAAAAGTCAAAAATGGGGGATTTTGAAAAGCTGATCCAGAGCTGCTGTCATCCCAGGTTTGATGCTGAAAGGGTGGATGAATGATTGGTTCATGTAACTGACAACTGCTACAGAGGCGTTAGCTACAGACTACTTGCTGCTGCCTAAGCACTCAGTTTAGACCTCACTGAAGTCCCTTCAGGGAAGGGTTTGGACTATTGGCTGATTCCTTCAGATAGAAAAGTTCGGTGAGCCCAGCTGATGAGAATCTTGAAGTTGAAACATAATTTGATTCCAAATGTTGGCAGCAGGTCTCTACCAAACCCCAATACAATCACCCCTGGAAGGAGGAATGACTGTATCCTTTCTAGTTAGATCTGTCAGAAGCATGGGAAGAAGAAAGTAGGGAAAATAAAGGAGCAGAAGAATAAAATGACTATCATCTGTCTTGTCTAAATTTCCATTTCCTTCCAAGTTCTAAGGTTTTTGGAGAAAAAACATCTAAAATAAGCTTTTCACTATATGTAGCACTATTGCAATACTCATTTTGAGGCCAAAGCGTCACTGGTTATGGACAGAAAGGAAGGCAATGAAAAAGATATCTTCTTACTCAACTGATCGGTCCCTGGTGTGCGTTATGAGTCATATCTGCTTATTTCACTAACAAACAAGTTTTTACTCTTTTTTTCCCTTCCTATTAGCGACACATAGCACTTACAGCTAAGGGAGGACTGACTAGATCATACTCTGGCTCTCAGATCACCAACAGAAGAGTTAATTACATTTTTATTGCTGTGATGATGCACAGGCTAGAAGAACACAGCCTGACTTTCAGGCCTCAGGTAGCATTCACAGTCCTGGCAGCTAGAAGACACGAATGAGGGATTTTGCAATGGAAGGAAAATGTGAGCCCAGCCCTGTGAGTATCCACGTTCCCAGCAGATACTACGCAAAAGCATGGCTGTATAAAACCCCACAAACAGATCAGCAGATTGCTTGAAAAAAGAAAAATATGGGACAAGTCCTACCTTTAGTAAACCCTAAGCCAGTCCATGCCCTTTTTGAGGACAGAGATGTGTTCGGGTGGGCAGAAACAAAGCTGAAAGGGAAGGCAGTGGGGCACAGCAGGAGGCCATGTAGAGACCATGGGGTTTTACAGTCCCAGGACCAGGTGTACACCACCACACCAGACGTCACTAGCTGGGATGTGGTGTGGGTGGATGCCCTCTCCTCCCTCCCCAAGAAAATCTCCATAACGACTTGGGCCATGTAAATGATTTGGTGAATGGTAAAGTAACCGGTTGGTTGATTTGTCAGCTGAGGAGGTTCCTGCCAAGAAAGTCCTGTTCAGTCTCTTATGTGTGCACTGACTCTGCTTTAACAGCCTAAGGGCCAAGTACTCCAGTCTGTTTACAGTGTTGGAAAACAAGATTTAACCAAACTGGCTGGCTAAACTGGGATTATGGCAATGTATTTCACACTGTTGAATCTGTCTCTTATGTTTGTTGCTAATCAAAACAGATTCCATTTAACCAGGGAAATAAGCTGGGCTAGTAGGTGCCAATTTTGCATTAACCTTATGCCTATGGTAGTTTTCCTATGTCTATCATCTCAGCTTTCCATAAGTTTGGAATATATAGATGGATACTGGTGCCAGCATTTTTTTTCCCCTCTAGTTTCTACAGAGCTGTTCACACGCGTGCTACGTACACTTATTTACACTCACTAGGAAGTGCTCCCAATGGAGGTTGCTCTCAAGCATGCTGACAGCACATAGCAGAGGTGAAACCACCAGGCTGCAATAAAAAGTTTTGCCCTTGAGGCAAAAAGAGGGATGGAGACAGAAAGCATTTATCATTTCCTGTCACTATTATTGTCTCGTGGTTCCTCCTCAGCTAATGCCAGACCTCTGGCAGTGGAGCAAGGAGGGATGGGAGGACTCATGCTGTGCATCCATTGAATTAACAGTTGAGGGAAGAGGCTTCCAGTAGCTCCTTGAAGAATCAGTTAGAAGTGAACCTCGGGCAAATTTCCTACTCTTTAGGTAGGTTCCTTTGAAGGGTAGGATTTGCCTTGTGAATTATTTTATTTAGTTTAAGTGAAAGGTTTTAATTCATTCGATTAAATGCACTGAAATCTGCAGTATTATCCTATGGACCCACTGGAGTCAATGGGAACCCTTCTAGTGACTTCAGTGGCTTTGGTTCTATAAAATAATTTTTCTAATTGTATTTATGTAATTTATTTAGTTGTATTAAAGATTTCTGGCATGGGGAAGAAACATCTCTTGCCTTCTGAATTTAAATCTAATGCTAACTATACCTTTTAAAAGTCATGTTTCAATGAAGGACTTACTTAATTCTATCATCAAACCAAATGAAACATCTGTGAAGTCTGAGCTCTCTTAATGTTTATCAAATGTGGAGGCAACTTTAATATGTACCAGAAAAAAAGAAAAACTTCCTTTCTATCAGAACTAGAATTTAAAATTTCCCTCCATACTTTTTCTGCATTTCAGTGTTGAGTATTTAATTTAGATAGACTAGAGACCTGCCCCCAAAACTGCTAAAACAAAACCCTCAACAAAAAAACATTTTGAAATACCAATGTCTCCACAAAACACTGATGATTTGAAAACAATATGCTTGACCCTTTCAAAATGTGCATCCTCACTCCTACGCCAGTAGCACTTCTATTTTTGTAGCAGCCCAAAATCTGGCAAGACGCTCATCGCTCCCATTGACATCACTGAATCATGGATCAGTGCACATAGGCTGGAAGCTTGTCATATAATACCTTCATGCTAGTATTTATACACTTGCCTAATTTTACTCCTAAGAATAATCCAACTACTATCAGAGTTTTTTGGTTCACAATATAACTACAAGTAATTATTGCAGGTTATTTCACGCTTCTACTGTAAAAGCAGATAAAGGTGAGACACATCACAGACATGTTGTCCTCAGTGCACTCAAAGATAAAGTAAATGGCAGTCACTGTACTAAAAATTGTACATGTTTTTTGACTCATTTATAAACTGTGATATGTCATTGTGATATTTTGTATGCATATAATAAGCAGAACGACTCATGCATATATTGCTTTAGTGAAAAGTGCTGCAAAAGCATTTTTATTACGTATCCCTATTACTTTTTACCTATAAAAAGCTACAAGACAAGTCAGTTACAACAGTTTCAAAGATTGCTCTTCACCAGCTTTAAATTATTATATTTAAATATTTAAATTGGCTCTTCAGCCAAGTTTCAGGGTTGATATCTTTTCAGTTTTGAAATAGCACTTTTACGTCTTCAGCCTGACCTCTCAGCTGGTATTTAGTAACTGCAGGAGTCCAGGATCTCCACCGGGAGTCTGCAATTCAAAATAAAATCACTTTATTAAAACCAACTTTGAGGTGGCATCAAGTTGAGGGGACAATTATTTCTTAAACAGCACCAAGCTGATCCCATGCTACTGTCTGCCTGTGGCCTGACCAGATGTTCTTGTAGGGCGCTTTCCCAGTATTGCCATGCCCTCTCTGGCATCTGTGTGTGCCCCAAGCTACAGGAAAAACCTTGAATGACTTGGTTTTGCTTACCCTCATTTTGCACTCCTGCTTTTAGTACCAGAAGTGGTCCCAGGCACTCTGCAGCTCTCAGCGTTTTGCATTTTTTGGTATAAACTTCTGTTCTTTCATACTTTTGCTGTGATGAAGGAGCAGAGTCTTCCTGCCAGCCATGTATGCATAAGTAAAACTATGTCAGGCTTTGAAGGCTGGGCCCGAGACAAAGCATTCCCAGTGAGATCTGTTTCATATATATCATCTGTTAAGTATCCTTTAAATGCTACATTAATTGTGAGGCATTAGTACAGGGAGGAATATCTTTTCACTTAATCATTCATGACCGAGAGGTTTCTTGTAAACTTGATTCACTGTCTCGTCTCTGGACTTTTTATTCTTCTATCTCACTCCTCATTTGAAGTAGCAATCTGCTACTTATCCTGAAAACAGTTCTCTCCAGGCCAAAGGAAATGGTATGAAGCTGCTTTTTCCTTCTCTCAGGCCTGCAGCCAGGACAACCAAGTCCAGAAAGTTGCTACTGAGTGTCCAACACAGAGTCCCACCAGAGACAGATGCTGTTCAAGCCCATGACCTGGTTCAGAACTGGGGAGATGATGTCTTTCCCCAGTTGCAAATGTCTTGTTACTTAAGAAAAAGAGCTGGTCTCCCCTTTTACTGTCAAAACAGAAAAGAGATCTGGTGAATTATTTTCCCTAAAGTTTGTTTTATTACTTACCTTGCCTGCTGGGTGATGATTCCTATGAAGCTCACAACTTTTATTCTTTTCAATTGCTTTTTGGGGTGATGGGACCCCTTTGAGCCGGTAGGTCTCCGTCATCACCCTCGAGCTAGAAATGCAAGGAAGAAAAGAAAGAATTAAAATTCTGTACAAAGGTCAGAGAAAGCTTAAAGCCTGCAACTTGAAACCACTGGCACGGAGCTGCGGCACTTCATATTTCTGCTGGGAAGAGATCCCGCTTGTGGAATCAGAATAAAAGAAGTTCTTGTGAATCTTACGAGTGAATGCAGTGATATATATATGCAAATTTGTATGTATGTGTGTGCATACATGCATGCATATTTGTTATATATATGTACATGTATATAAAGATGGAAATCTTTAGGGGCAGTTTTGATTTTAAATCCTTGCTTACTCCTGGGTGATTAGAAAGGATAATAATAACAATAAAAAAAAACTCAAATGGGGATTAAATCCCCAAGAGAAGAAGTGCTCCATTTATTGGAGCCTTGCTTATCTCGCACAGAGTAAGGGGATTATGCGATTGCTTTTGTGTTCTGAACGATTGTGGCTAGACGGTTTCTGACATAATAGACTTGCCTACTGAAATAGAAACATTACTGTTAGATGGATTTGCAGCTGGCTGCAGAAATGCATTTGTCTGAACAGAAATGTCCCTTGTAACTCACTGAAACACTTGCTCTGAGTATGGAAGTCAGGCCTTTTGGGGAAGACATACACTGCCTTTTGTTAGGCTCATGAGATGCCGTAGCCTCTGGAGACACTGGGGCTGGTGCGCTGCGGAGAAGGGACCTGAGTTTGTAAGCCCTTTTGAATTGAAAATGCAACCCAACACTTGTGGAGTGGAGGCTGGGTATATAAGAAAAACTGGCTTTTGAGACATGTTGCTAACTGATGTAATGGCACCAAGTGAGGAGCTTGATTTGCAGGAGCGCAGTGGAGTTATGTGGTCAACTGGCATGGGCTGTCCCCAAGAGCAGGGTTTAGAAATATCTCTGTGCGGAGCTCCATCTCTCCGGACATGCAGAGGACAGAGTCCTTTGTGATAACCATCATCAGCTTCAAATACTGCTTGGGAGACTTTGGGCTGCAGGGGTCCCTGCAGACCTCCCAGTCTTGCTTTGCTAATTCAGACTGACCCGCGCACTGTCCTTCAGGGCTACTGGTCTGCATTTTCTGGCCGCTAATGCACTCCTTTGGAAGTGTTCGGTCCTGCTTTGTTCTGGTGTCGTGATCAGAAAGGGGATTTGAGTGTTAGAGACAACTTTTATAGGAGCAGAAGGGAGCCTTTGCATCCTTTTCCAGCCAGGACAGAAGTTCCCGACTAAAGGTGACGCTGGGGCATGCAGAGCCGGGCTCAGTTCCTCTTCCTCTGTGTCCCCTGCCTTTCCGTGGGGCGCTTCTTTCCCACTTTGGTAGCTCAGCAAATCCCACATGACAGCAGAGGTGCTCCCACCCAGCATGGCTGGGCAACAGCAGAATCGAAAATCCCAGGTTGGGGCTTTCAGAGCTCTCAGCCTGGGGCAATGCTTTTGGTTTCAGAGGGGCAGTATGAGACCAGTGCAGAGCACGGGGGAAAAATCTTCCCCCTCCATGCCTGAAACACTGCACTGGCACAATGCTGAGCCAATCTTTGGGCTGTGCTTCACTATCTCTCCCTTCAAATCTCAGTGTGTCCTTTCCAAATGTTTCATCAAAATAAAGTGTGATCCCAGGGCTTCCCGGCTCTCCCCTGTGCCCATGGCTGGCTGTCCCCAGGGAAGGGACACTCTGGCAGGGATGTGCCCTGGTATGCAGCTCCTTGGGGGGATGATTGAGCCCCTCTATCCCTTCCATAGATGGAAAACACTCATGGGTCAGAACATCTTTTGAGGCCAGGCAGCCTAAAGCCACACGAGTGTCGGAATGGGACAGCAAAGGGTTAAGGTGTTTGGGCCATCCCAGACACATCAGAGCTACTCTTCTTTCCTGTTTTCACTCATCTCTGGCCACTTCCACCAACACACCCACTCCCACCCCTTCCCATAACCTGTTCACTTTGTTTGGGGAAGACATTAACTTTCTGCAGTGTTGCTTTTAGTGTGTGGGTTTTTTCTTTAAGATTATGTCATTTTAAAATCATTTCACTCCTAAAATTGACAATAAACTTTACACTTTCCTGCTGTAAAACAGGCCAGTGCTGTCACTAGTCTGCTCGTTCTGGGGGATTTATGGCCCCGTGTCTGATGTGATGCAATCCTCTCAAATGAAAAATCATCACGACTGAGCCCGTAGCACAAAGAGACGATTTAAGAGGAACAGGAATAATTAAGGCTGCCCCTTACAAGCCCAGCACAAAGGCATTTCTCAGAGCAGCCCGTACTCTTAGTGAATAGGCAGAAGGGGATCTTAGTTTTCCAAGACTGAAATCCCCCATGGTGTCCACCACATCTGCAAGTGAACGCGAGCCTGTCTTTGGATTTTAGCCGGTGCTTGGGGAAAAAAAGAGACTGACATTCTGGGGGGGGATCCTTCCTCCCTGAGCCCTCCAGACCTTGCCAAGCCTGTCCTGGGGAGGAGAAGATGCTGAGCATGTGCTGGCTGCAGCACACACATGCACCCGCATGGCTCTGCATCATCCTGCTTTCAGTTGTTCCCTCAGTAAGGAACCGAGAGCATCCTGTGGCCGCACATATTTGCATAAATAGCCGATATGACTTCAGTTCGGCCATGTCTGTCACCATCACTCAGCAGCTACTCACTTGAGCCCCTGGCTGGTGTTTGGCATCCCTTGGATGTGGGGACTCCTGCTACCAAGTCTGCTGCATGAGCTGCTCATTCTGGTGCCAGTCCAGGGCAATAGTCTTCTTGGTGACCTGTAACAGCCCAAACCAAGAGCTGTTTAAAATTTGTAATTGTTTCGCGGGGTCTCAGGGATTGTAGCCTTCTGTGTCAAACCTCCCCGACGTCTCTCTTCCCAAAGGTCCCTGCTCTAGCCTGCCTTCCCCTCAGGGACCAAGGTGCCAGGTCACCACCTCCTGCTGTGCTGCTGGGGGATCAAAAAGGGACCTGCGGTGCACTAATCTCCCCCTCTGACTTTTTCCTAAGGCACCAAACTGCCTTTGCAAGGTGGGGAGGCAGGGGGAGGGGGAACTGCCCAGCAAATGTGTGTCCTCCTGCTCATTTACTATCTGCCTGAAATCAGAAATTTAAGACCAATTCAAATTCAAACAAGGCATTTAAAGAACAGAAAAAAACATGTTATAGCTGAAATAATAATTTAGGTTATGTTTTAAAAGTCCCCACCAAGACAGTTTCCACAGAAATTTGGGGGATTTTAGATGGCCACTTTAAATGAACTACAGTAGATGCTCTGAAACTGGCACGTGCTGCATTAGCAGCTCTTGCCGTTGAGCTGCTCTCTCTTTGGGAATGGAATCCATGTCCAAAATGTTAAAGGAAATGACCGCTCCAGTTAAATGACAGGGTGGTAATTTCAAAAACACACAACTTCAGTTTATCTGCCCCTCTTCAACTAAAAAAATGACCAGCGATTGCAACAGGAACAGACTCTGGCTGAAAGCTTTTATTAAATCTCACTCATTGTCTAGAAACATTACTGAACAGAGTAGCAGCAAGCATGTTATAGAGATCCAGGTTTTATTTACACAGGATTTAGAACTAAATGATTTTTTTTTTTTTTTATCTTCAGTTTCTGATTTGGCTTTGTTTGCCTTTCCAAGAGGGAGGCTTCAGACTATAAAAGCCTTAGATCAACTTGTGGCTGGAAGCACTCTAAGATCTTTGCAGCATTGTGCACACAAGTGGTGCAATTTAATAATGATAATAAATGTAACAAATATGAGAAGTGTGCCAGTGCTAATCATATTTCATATGAGTAGGCTTTTTTGGCCTTAATGCAAAAAAAAAAAATGTATCTTTGATGCAGCTCCTCTTGTTTACTATCATTTCTCTGATTGTTGTTTTATATACTTCTTGATTCCAATTATGAATGTGACTTACTGGTATTCTCAGCAGACTGCATTCAGGGACACCATCTTGTCAAATGTTAGACCTGAGATAATGGCTCATTTACGTACTTACTCTTATTTTCTGTTTGTAGGGCATCAGTGTAAATTCCTGACATTCAGATAATTGCATTACTTGATTTTATCTGGAGGCATGTTTTTAAACTTTGGACTGTTCATGAAGAATTCTCAGTAAACATTTCATGGTCGAGTTGTGATGGTTAATTATATGTGGTCACACCAGCCCAAGAGCATCATTTCTATTTATTCATTTGATAGCTGTAACAGCTAAGTTTGAAAAGATCTATACTCCTCCAGTATACTGGTTTTCACTGGTCAGTGAAGCAATGCCAAGTGGAGATAGAATAGAGCTGGACTTAGCCAGCATGGTGTCCCAAGAAGAGGTAGTGACCTAAAGTTTTCCTTCAGTGCATCCCATCAATACTCCTTCACATTTTTCCTAAATGCTTCTCCCACCATCCTCCTCCAAACCTCCCCTCCCCACCTTTCTGTTCCCTCTCCCTCCCTGTTTCTTT
Organism: Fregata magnificens; assembly: GCA_013389945.1. NCBI lineage: Eukaryota > Metazoa > Chordata > Aves > Suliformes > Fregatidae > Fregata > Fregata magnificens. The sequence goes on along the minus strand of WAAD01032197.1, from coordinate 351,731 downwards.
CACGACCTACGAAGGAATTGGACTCTGAGGAGCATCTAGAGGTGGATCTGCAGATGTGCAGAGCTGACAGTGCTGCTGTGGCTGTCCTAGTCAAAGCTTGATCTAAATCCTGCCTATGTAAACTTACCAAATCATTGGGACAAAGTCCTTGGGTGTCACTCAGTCACGCTCACATTGTCCTCAGAGGTGAAATGAAATGACAGTATGCAGCTACATAGCGGGGCATGAGGGAGTGTTCTCCTACTGCTGGTGTTCACGCAGTATCTGGCTGAGGGTTGAGGGTTGCAACTGCTCCAGCTCTACAGCTGTTGCTTAAGAAGGGAAGGTCTTGTACATCAGCCTCACTGCTCTTGTTATTGTTGCTTCCATTTGGCTTGGTTAAGTAATAGATTATACTCCATTTTAGAGTTCCTGTTGTAACAGATGCAAATGATCTGCACTCTTTGGTTGCTTTTTTTGGGCTGACCTGTGAATAAACATTGGTTCTTCTCCAGCAGTGAAAAACCCAAAATTGTCTGAACATTGAGAGAAACATATTTGCTCAAGCTGCAAAATGAACGTGTAATGGTGTAGATTCATTCCTGTTTGCACTTCCCGTCAGCACGTTTCCTGCACGGATAGGTTGTAAAATTGGTTGTTTTAGAAGAAAGCGGTTGCAGGCACTGTCTTTGGGCACATGGTGCTTAAGTAGAAGTTAGGGGGAGATGCCATCTGCTGGAAAGTTTGGACGTTGTCAGAAGGAGAAGCAGAGTTGAAAGCAACTGTGAGCAAATGATATGGAAGATTAAATTAACGCTCAGCGTCCATGAGTAGCCACTAGCTAGGGGTGAATGCCACCTCCCACTTTCTCTGCAGCTTGGAGCGCTGAAGCTGCCACTCTCTTCCCAGTGGGATGTTTGTCCGACCCTTGTTGGCTGAGCAGCTGCTGAATCACGGCTACCACCACTGTTTGCAGTTGCATGAGGCTGGGAAGGAGATTGTGGAGCAGAAGAGAGAAAGAGGCCAAATACAAAGATGTAGGACAATCACTAAGAGTGGGTATAAAGCCGAATAAAAGGCTAAAAATCTAGAAATCTAAGTGGGAAGAAAAATAAGCCTTCAGAAGCCTTGGCAGGGAAAGCTTTTAATAGTGGGAACCGCAATAACAATAATTGTCATCAATGGGGACCGATAAATGTGTGTCTCTAATCCAGCAAGATGTTGAACTTCACTGAGTAATGCTACTAACACCTTAGTTAAGCACTTATGCAAATGCTTGAATGATAAAGATAAAATGAAACCAAATGCAGGAAACAGCATGTCAAGAATAAAACTGTTAATTGTTTTTTGATTTAATCCTCTGATTCTCATTACTGCTTCTCTCTGCAACCCACTGTGTTTTCACTGTAACTTTCAAACTTTCAAGGTGGTTGTAGAGAAGTAGGTAGAGCTTAGTGCTTTCTTCATTTCCCCCCAGTGTGTGATTGCACTAAATGTCTTTTTAATATTGCTTTTTACCACTTTGATTTTTTTTGTTGTTGTTGTTCTTCACATCAGAAAACCACAAGGCAGACATTAGATATGATTTATCAGGAAATATCGGGGGCTATGCCAGCTGATTGAAAAAGAAAAAGAAAGCAAGCGCAACACACATGGGAGCCCATCTGAATAAGATTCATTGGGCAGCAGTCATGAGAGAAGTTCTCTGTAAACTGGAGTTGGATGAGCTGACAGCAACAAAGATACCTGTGTCAGTTTGTCATGGAAAAGGAGAAATGATACCTCACAGCACATATTGATAGGAATTAAAAATAATAGGCTCAAGCATCCTTCTTTAGTGCCAGAGTTCAAACATATACAAATGTATATTGCTGTGGGGCTCCACTTTCATATGCTACCTGAGATCTGGCTCAGAGCCTTGCAGGGAGGCATTTAAAAACGGGTAAGTTCAGCATGATTCTGCTCCTGTCAGAGTGGATGGGAATAGGCGTGCACCATTAGATGCTCCCACTGGCTTTAAAGGCCAGTGTTAAGCCCTTGGGAACCATGAAACATGGGTCTTGCTTTAGCAGAAGGAGGCCCTGGCAACATCCTTATATGGATCTTGGGGTTGGGAAGTAGAAAGAAGATGTCAAGGACAAAGAAGAAAAGAGTGGGAGAGAGAATGCGAACAGAGAAAGGAGAGAGCAGAAATGTAGGTGCATCATATATCTGTTTTGTGTTGTCAACCTAATTCAACTTGGAAGCTCCATGTCTTCCTTGCACTGGCAACAATTGATAGCTCATAGTAATGACTTGCAAAACTGTGAATTGTTAGAGACTTGTAAGGTTTAATCTTCAAAGCTCTTCAAAGATTGTTTCTCAAAGATCTGGAGGAATTAAGATATAATGGTGATGAAAAATAATAGACAGTCACATGGGTAGCTGGGTGTGTAGATGGCTAACTAGCCAACCAGCTGGCCAGGGATTTAAGAAAGTGACCTTTGGATGACCTGTGTTTCATTTGCTTGAAAGTTCAAATCTTTTCTCCCTCACATGGATCCTGAAACTGGCCACTGGAGGATTAACAGTTTGCTGGGGCTCTTACGCTGATCTCCATGAGGAGTCATTTCATGAAGCACCCTTGGGCATGGGCTCACTTACTCTTCTGGTTGGTTCTGGGGTGAGAGGATGCACCTGCTCCTCCAGAGGGAATCCATGCTATTGGAAGCATCATTGCCAGCTCCTCTCAAAATCAAGGAGACATCTTTTGTGTGATTTTCCCCAACAACAAGAAAATGGGAGAATAAGACCATTTATGCCATCCCTGCCACCAATGAGTTTTACGTGGGCTCCAGATAGCAGCACCATGGGAAGCTTAGGGGTTGCTCAAGTTAAGAGAAAAGAAGTTGATTGCTGGGAAGGGGAGGTATGACAAACTTGTGGCTTTTGAGGTTTAACTACTACTGAAATTTAAATCTCCCCAAGCTTTCTGAATTTAGTTCTTATATCTGAAAAGTTTTCTTTGTGCTTGCCCCAAGACTTTAACACCATAGAAGACAATAACACCAGAGGACTTCTGTGTCAGAATGCAATAAGACACCCAATGTAATTAAACTAGTACAATACTAATAACAACTCCAATAATAATAGTAGCCAGAGGAAGAAGGAAGGGTGTAAATCCTACTGTTTGAAGAATTCTACATGTACTCAGAGCCCATGAGCAACACTGCTGTTCTCAGTGCTGCAATGCTTCTTCTCCCTCCCAGTGAAAAATAAGGTACGCTGTCCCTCTACAAAATATGCCAAATGACATGTGAGTCAGTCCTAGCGCTCTGAAATCCTATCTGGAACACCAGGGGAGTAGTTAAGCAGCTGCCTTCTTATTGTCGTAAAACTTGATAGGTTTTTGCAAATATGTACAAGCAAATGTTTTGTTTACTTTTAATGTGTTTGAACACGCACGCTGCCAAAAAGCTAAGTACCTCCAACAAAGTTCGGTATTAATTCTTTCCCGTCTTCACTTGGTTGCTTATTGATTTGGCAGGAGAAGGAAGTTACAGGATTTAGGACAGAACAAAAAGTAGCCACAATCTCATTGTCAAACTTGAAAATTTTCAAGACACAATGAAAAGAGTGAACATTTGGAAGTAAAAAAATGGTGGGTTTGTGGAGTTGGAACAAAAAATGGGGGAAGGGTACTGAAATACCTTCATTCACTGGTTAAAACAATTGCTCCAAGCAGGAAACTTGGCACTTGAAGCTTGTATTAAATCAATTCAGAGGGATCTGTTTTCAACAAATGAGATAAATGTCAAGATGAAGTTTTTAGGCACTCACAGTACATCACATTTTTGTTCCCCTAGAAAGTAGAACAAAAATGTGCACAAATAAAATTACTTACATATGTAAAAATCACATTGAGTTTAAATAATCTTTTCTTCCTGCCTGGGTATATCAACAGTGTATCAGAACTTAATGTAATCTCTTAAGAGTATGATTATTTGAGAATGTTTTCATCCCCTCTACTCCTTATTGTTAACCTACTTCAAAGCAAACATGTAAACATACATTTATCTGCATAGCATCTTTATTTTGGTCACTGTGGTTCTGGATGCTTCCTATGTGTATGTGGAAAGGGACATTCAGGCAAATCAATAATAATTCTTGACAATTTTTTTTGTTCTCATCCATTTAACAACCTCTCTTTCTTTTTGCTCAGTCTCTCATCTCCCATTATGTGCTTTTCAGACAGCTCCAGCTCCTGGAAATGTCTGTTTTTCTGCTGCCTACTCTTTGCTAGCGCAACCTAATGCTGCCAGGTGCATTTGTTGTGGCGGACAGGAGGGAGGACCTGGCATGGAGACAAGGGCTTGCTGCTCTCATCTGCAGCTTTCAAACTTCCATTGCCAGTTTGTCCAGAGCCCTTCTGGCAATTGGGTCCTTTGCATTTTAGTAGAAATATGGCAATGATCTTAGGTACTTATATTCCTTTTTCTCGGAGAAAAGAGGCAGGGAAGGTACAGGTTGAGAAAATGCTAAAACAGTCCTGGGTCTTGTGAGGTCAGAAACTGTGGCATAACACTGACCTCTTCATGCCTGACTCTGTTCCCTGAAGATCCCAGCGTGATGCCTAAGCAGCCACGGGAAAGAAGGAAGTTTTATTTCCAATCTCTCTTCAGACTACCACCTGATTATGCCTTTGCAATACGGGGGAGGGAGAGTACAAACAACTTAAAGAGCTGGGAGGGTGCTGAGGGAATCTTTCAATCCCAAAGCACTGAGATTTGTAATCCTTACTCAAGCTAAGGAAGGCTATTGTCAATAGTCCCTTGATATTTAAGCTCTGCAAGCCAATGAGTCATTGGGCCTACTCATCTGAGTCATTACAAAAGGGAGGGAGTGCTGCCGTTGCACAGAGGACTTCAGCAAAGACCAGTTTTCAGGGAATATCCCACTGGACAAATCCTCTCCCATCTAAATGTGAAGAATGTTCAAAACTCGACAGAGTAGAGCAAGAGAGAATCAGGGAGAGGATGTCAGATGGGAGGTGGAAAGCAGTGATGAGCACAACGGGTCAGCTGACTTCTGTCTTCTCCAGAGGACGTTCAGCCAGTTTTCCATATGATTCACGCTTCGCCCTCCCAGTATTACTGATGGGAATCTCAAAAGATCAGGGAAGGAATGGAAAGAAAGTTTGTTACTTGCCAAGTCAAAACATCAGCCAGGGACAACACAACTCCAGGAAAAGAAACGGAAGAAGGAAAAGTATAGTTCTAGTGGCTCACATTGCTGGTTACAGAGTTTGGCAGCAAATCTTTCTGAATGAGCTGTCTGGCAACAAGTAGAAAGGCCCAATGGTCACGCAGACTTCTATGTTGGGCATCTCTGGCACAAGCGTCTGTCAGGTTGACCTTGGCCTGGGGTAAACAATGCTGTTTGGTCTTGTGATGGCATTGAAATATGGACCTCTGTCTTCCTAAGAAAAAGTTCATTGAGGTCTTAGAAAGCAAATCAGGAAGTTGTATTACTGTCACTGAATGCTTTCTTTGAAAGATTCATTTCTCCAGGAGGCAGAAGCCTGGCTTCCAAATCTTTCCATATCTCCTACAAATCCGTACTCTCCTCCACCTGTTCATCTCAGTGTATTGATGCTCCAACCTGACATACCTAGGGAGAAACAAAAGCCCGTATCAATCTTTACATTTTCAGAGATTATGGAAGTGACCCTGAATCACTCTCCAGTCCATATCTGCCCTGCAGAGATACTAGCTGTATGCTTGGTTTGGTCCCCAGAAGATTGCAGGAGATGTCATGGTGACAGGAATATCTCAATGATCCTTACATTTTTCTCATTTCTCAAAATATGCCTGTGATACTATGGAACCTTAAGGTAATAATCCAAATGTGGTAGCTTTATTTCTCCCCAAGATACGAACATTGGGATTGTGTCCATTGTGTCAGCACCCCACATGTTGGCTTCCAAGGTAGAAGATGGGGTTAGAGATTATTAAATGCATCACTCCAGTGCTATGAAAGCTATGGACATTTGTCCTCAAAGGGCAACTGAGATGTTTCAGGTACAGGCATCCCCAAGTAGCCAGAAAGCCAGCATAACCAGATTTATACTTTCCACTACTTTGTAGGCACAGGGACCATTTCATGGCCAGGGTCATGCAAGGGGGGTTTTGGCCAGAGACAGTAGTCCCTGCAGGACCGTTCTAGTTGGCATAGGTTAGAACAGACTTCAAGATGCTTTAGCTCACATGTGGGATTGTTTTGGCATCTCTAAATGCCAGAATGTAGGATATTGGGATCCTTGGATTTTATCCTGGGTTTTGGAAGTGGTCTGCTGGTTGATTACAGAAAGTACAGCCAAGGATGTAATTTGGGAGTGCCAGCATGGATGGATTTTGGGTCTGTTTTAGCAGATACCTATTTTCTGCTTCCCATTTTGCTTAAGATGAACTGCCACTTCCTTTCAGTTCTGTTATGTAAATAAGGAGATGTGGAGACTTTTATCTAACAAAATTCAGACTATCAATGGGCTAAGAGAGAAAGTCGGATCAAGTTAGGAAAGAAACTGTGAGGATAAATGATCAGGTTCTTAATAAAGGAGTTTTATCATTGGGATTAAGGCCAGGATATTTGGTGCAACAGACATATATCTAGAAAAAGGGGTGAGTAACAAAGTGATAACGTTTGCTTGTAACACAAATTTTTCAGTGTAAAACCAAAAGCCAGCTGCAAAAAGTGGAGAAAAGGTTTCTGAAAACTGAATGACTCTATGAAATGGTGAATGTCTATACATACAGAGTAACAAACATGGTTAAAAGAAACAATCCCGTGTATATGTACAAAATCATGAGCTCTGACTTAGCTGCCACTGCTCAGGAGAGAAATTTTGAGTTATTATGAGTAGTTCTCTGAAAATATCAGGATCAACAGTTATTGGAAAGGCAAATAGCAGGTACAAAGTATTAGAAAGGGAATAGAAAGCAGAGTACAAAACATCACTATCCTAATGTTTTGGACCATGATTCACCCACATTTTGACTACTGCATGCAGTTCTGTTCTCCCTAGAAGAGGATCAGAGAGAGGCACCAAAGATGATCAACAGGTACGAATGGCCTCCCGGTGGAAACAGATCAAACAGTCCAGCACTCTTCAGCTTGAAAAAGAGAAATCGGGGGGGGCCTGACAGAGGCATACATGTACGAGTGACATGGAAAAGGTATACGAGGGGGAGAAACACTTTCCTTGTGCTCTGTTCCCTGTACCAGGCATTTATTACCAGTTGCTGCTGGAAACAGGATACTCAGGTAACTGGAGCTGTTTGCTAGTTCTTACGCTCTTTTATTTGGGATAGGAGAAAGTTGTTACAACCAACTATAACTCATATGGGGAACTTGTATTGCATCTTGCTGTATTGTGGATGTATCACTGATTTTTTGCACAGTATTAAGGGCAGCAGAGAAGGTCAGGCCAGGGTTTCTGCTGAGGCATCAGTTACGATGAAGAGAAACAAGCCGAAGCTTAGCTTGTGGGCAGAAATTTCCCAGAATACATTGGCAACTGGGCAGAATCAGTGCTTTGGCTTGGCTCCCAAGCACACTGGCTCTCTGTTCCAGCACAGGAACAAACCTAGGCAGTGTTTTGTAAGACGGGTCAAATTCCTCAGAATGGACATGATTCAAAAGTATCTGCTAGTCCATGACTGTGCCCCAAGTCTAAGGGCTGTAGTAAGGCAGTAGTGAAGGGAATCACATGGTGACACTTAGTGAAGGTATTTCAGATTTATAAAGTTGTCAGCTACCTATCAGCAATTCAGAGAAATGCAGAAGTTACAGCAGTGTTGTTGTAATTACTGCTGTGCATTATCTGTCATCATCTCTGGAAACACTCAAGCAGTTAACATGCCCTTTGTTAAGGAGCATCATGAATAATTGTTTTGTCACACTGATACTACTAATAAAAACTAACAAATTTTGTATGATTACTAGTGCTGTCAAACTGTGTTCTCAGCTGAGTGTTTCAGATATCTTATCTATAGCTGGTGTTATTTTATCACCAATGATAGCTGATCATAATTTTCGTGAGGGACCTCAGTTCAGATGAGGATCCCACTTCACTCCCCCAGTATCACAACACTGTGAGGACTCCCCTTCCTGGGGCATCACCATTGCCATGTAAGAGGTGGGAAGTGGTAGGATGAGACAGGGTACACACAGCAAGGCTTTCATTGATGGTGGTCTTGAATTTGGGGTAGAACTGTTTCCTCACAGCACAGGAACGCTACAGGAGTGGCTGTGATGCTGGTGGACGTGGATTCCTAAGCAGGGAGGTTCACCTCTGGATGAGGTGTAGGCAGCTGAGGGTTAACTTGTGGCACTGCTTGAGGCTGGCAGCAGAGAAGCTGGGAGTGTCTGAGAAGCTAATCTACACGCTGGAAATGGTGTGCTGGAAACATTAGCTCTACCCAAACTAATTTTCCTTGTTTCTGAGCTTGCTCAGAGGTACCACAGCATCTCTCCAAGGCACAACATTGTGCAGCTCTCTGATGGTACCTCCAGAAATCACATGGATGTGCTCTGTTAAAAATGGGAAGGAACTGAAGGTCCTTGCCAACACACTTCAGAACTGACTATGTCTTAATTTATCCATGGCAGAGTGTCTTACTCAGTAGGTGAGAATTTAGCAATGAGTATATTGAGTGGCAGCCAAGCTTGGAGCATGAGTCTAATTTACTGTAACTCTTGCTACATTCTGTCTGATCATTATCGTGCTGAAGAAAATGTTTTTAAAGTACTTTTATAGGGTTGAGTGACTTATTCAATAATTTATATCATTTTGGAGGGATTAGAGGATGAATTTAAGTCATCAAATAATGTCATTATGGCTCAATGACTACATTCTTTATCAGGAAAAAAAATCAGTTGTAATTATGCTCAAAAAGACAGAGACCCTTTATTCAACAGTTCCCCCAAGAACAATGATATCAAAGATGCTGATAGGTCTCTCAGCTGTAAAGAGGGCTGTCCTTCTATGTTAGGAAGGAATATATCAGCTGCCGTCTGCTTATGTATATCACCATTGTGCCATTTATGCCACATATTTTCAGTATGCCATGACTTTAAATGTCTGTTCCTTGCACAGGCCAGTGATCCGTCTGAGTGCAGACCTGTGCAAACTCTCAGGGAGCCTATGGCCCCGCATAAGCTGGTGGAAGTTTTGCCCCTAATTTCAGCAGAGACTTTCTCTCTGCCAGAACTCATGGAGCAAAAAAAAGGTACAGTCCTTGTGGTGACTCTCTGGAGACCTTTATTCACACCAGATATTAAGGTGTCAGTCTGGCCCTTAGGATTTTTCTTATGTTTTTTTCCCTTTGTTTTTATTCATCTAAACTAATAGCTGCCCTGGGTAGGGGACCACTGGTATCTCAAGATGGATGTGCTTTCCACTGGTGGACTGAGCACTGCGAGATTTCATTGGACCCAGCTTATGTCTAATGCTGGCAGACTAGCAGTGTAACCCAAAGCTCTCATTTTCTCCTTAAAGGTATCCAGTGAAATCATGAAATCCTGCTCACTTGACCTCTGAGCTGGCTTTTCAGACCAGCTTTTAGCAGCTTAGGAAGACTTATCTCGGAGAGGAAAATCAGGTCATGCAGTGTGTGTGGACAAAGACTAGATAAGTCTGATTTGAGCAAGGGAGGAAAATACATTAGGTCATCCCTTATCCTTGCAAAATGACTGTACATACAAGATGGGCATTAATCAGAGTAATTCCCCCAGAAGAGCTCAAGAGGAGCAGGCCAGAAGCAAACACGTCTCTCCATGAGGGTATTTGGATTTAGAGTTCTCTGCACATTGCTCTCCATGTCTCTCACTTACTAACAGCACCAGCCACAAGCAGACAGGCCACAAAACAAAAGCTCGTTAAAGACAGGAGTAATGAACAAGGAACACATTTAGTTTAATGTCTAAAGGCATGTAAATTACTACTAAGGTCCACACCTGAACAATATTTTATTGCAGGCATTGCCCTCCATGCCATCTGGTGTAATATGACTTTTCTAAAGTACACTTCTTCTCATCCAAAATGCCACCTGGCTGCTCCATGACTGTGTCTCTCTCCTTCCAGATCAAATGTACCCTGCCCTGACAGCCAGTAAAACCTGGAAATCTCTATATTACGCACAAAGAAACACTGCCTTCCCCTGCAGCCATGCTTTCACAGCTTGAGCTCTGAAGGAGGTTGGGTCCCCACATTCCCAAAATTTGTTGCCAGCACCAGAGCTTCTGCACGCTAAACGAAGTTATTAATGACACATTTGTTGTCCTATTAACAAGTTAATGTTTTCAAAACCAGAAGGAATGGAAAATTGTATGTTGATGACTCAAAATAATAATACCATTCAGCCCTCCTGTCTGGTAATGGTGTTGTCTGTACAGGCCTTGTAGGAAACAAGGGCAGAAAAAGTTGATATATTGGCCCAGATTCATCAAGACACTAGTCTTCCTTACTTCCAAAGTCTAACTGGCTTTCAACCAGACCATCCCAAACAGAATAAACTTCAGTTCATCTTTACTGCTGGGCAAAAGAACTACGCTGCAAATATGGGAAATGTCTTTATGTGGACACACTGAAAATACCCAGAATTGTCAAAAACAGTATTTTAAGGGTAATTATGAAGAGTTCTTTGGATTGCAGTGATATCCCACTGATACCAGCCTAAGGAAATTAAGAAGCTTAAACATCTTGTGGGTCATGGTCTTGATTGCTAACTTTGATACACGTGGAAGCAGGGTAACAAGCTACCATTTTACTTTTATTTTTTTTTAAAGCAAAACCAGCCTTTTTCTGATCAGTGGCATTACACTATATTATCCTTTTCTACCAAGGCTAGAATGAAGGAATAGCGTGACAAAGCAGCTTTGCAAGTAAGGATAATGTCTGCAAGGGTAGTGCCTTCTCTACATTTCATTTGCTTTCCTTCTTTATGTGATGAAAAGGTGTACAGTATTTTTATGAATCCTTTTGCCGGCTTCCCCTCGAGCGTATCACAGCAGATAAGAACTTTTCTTTATGACAGAGCCTGGTCCAAAGCCCAGTGGGATCTTCGCAATATGTTTGCATTTGGCTCCTAAATCTGTTACTACAGATGTGATGCCTGTGCAATTTCTTATTCCGATTTCTTACCATCAGGTGAGAATTGTCTCATTTCAACGTATGGTCTCGTGTCCAAGTTAGCCCCCCATGCTCCTCCACTCAGCAGAAGAACATAGGGACCTCCAGACTCACCCCACGCATTTCAGAGGCCAGACTCAACCAGTAACCCTCTGGAGGCAATGAGTTGCTTTCACTCCATGAATGACAGCGAGAGCTTGGGTGACTGGATTAGATACCTGACTTTCTAATGACATGAAATGAATCTGTTTCTAGCTCCTAGATGGGACAATATAGTAACTCCTCTTTGTTGCATGTCTAGGAAGGCAGGGGCTGGTGGGTCTGGCTGTTAAGATGGCTGTCTGAATCAGTCAGCACTCTCTTGAATTTAGATGCCATAGTAGTTGCGACACCTAATTATCCATGTATAGTAGGTGGTCCAAATAGGAGTGCACAGCAGAGCAGCAGATGTGGGTTGCTGCTGTCAGATTAGATTGAGATTAGATAAAGCTTAATTAACACTTTATTTTCATTAGATTCAACTCTGATTAGTCACACAAATTATTACAGAGAAGCATGGCAGAAATCAAGAGGCACAGCTAACATTCTTATTATTAAAATCAAAGAAGCATTTTCACAGAGCAAGACCTTGCTAGTAAGGGGTTATTCCTTCAGTTTGACACCTCTTTGGTCTGGAGAACAAGATGAACTTGGACAGAGCTCTTTACCACACCAAGCAACTACTTTGTAAACCTGCCCTTTCTAGCCCTACACATCCCAAGCGATCTAATTTACATAATCATATATATTTCAACACACATTTGAGGTACTTTATGCCATTGGCTAAAACTCACATTATTTCCCATCATATCACTTCTATATTTGTAGTAACAAGAGGGACACAGTATTTTAGAGATGTTTTATCAAGACTCCTAGTAACTTTAGTACAATTTATCAAGAGTTTTGGTGTCAAACCCCACAAATGTCACATCAGAACTCATTGCTACCCAGATACCACAAACCAGTGACCCAAGTAAATCCCATTTAAACCTTATTTTGAAGTTAAAGGAGGCATATGCTGTCTATTGCCCAACTTTTGCTTTTTAGGACAGGGAAAAGGATGTCACAGTTCAAGGTATTTTTTCAGTAGAGCAAATATGCAGGTTTAGAATATCTAAAATCCAAAATAATCCAACCTTGCAATAAATGAATGCTTCTCTCTTCTACATTATTGTCCAACTGTCAGGACTGCAAAGGGATGACCTCTACAGGCCAAACCAAATCAACCTAAGCCAACTCCTATTTTTTACCTCTGTGCTGTCTAACCAAGTATTTACAGAACGTAGTACAACTCCATGTAGTTCATTTAGTTCAGCTGGTTTCTCCTTGTAGTCTTCCTTTTGCTTTATCTCCTTGTTTTTATGAAAGCACGGTTAAGCGGTCAGTTGGGTGTTTCTACCTCCGTGTTTTGTCTGAGCTGTCTGATCCAACACACCTCAACAGGCATTGCAGATGCCTGTGAAAGGTTCCTCACTGTACTGTTATCTCCTCAGCTCTGCCACCAGACAGTGAGGATATACTCTGTGCCCTGAAAAGCCTGATACCAATAAATAGAGTCCTTTCTTAGTTTATGTGTTTATTAAATTGTGTGGATGTGACCAACAGCGTGCTGAACATCTTCATTCTCAAGTCTGCTTGCTGTCTTGTTCATGGATTGCATTCGATCTCTCCAAATTGTTGGACAAAAGCTGAGCCATGTAATGTTGACAAGGGATTTCTATATTAATTGCTTCTTAAAATAATACTACTTATGTATTTTCAGTATGAGCTGTGAGACTAAGGAGGAAAGGGCTGGTGTAGGGAACAAAACGGCAGTGGGGAGGGCACTGAAATAATTCCTCCCCATGGGCATTAGAGGCTGCGTGCCGGTCGAAGCCAGGCTACACATTCAAGAAAGTGAAGTTCACAATGAAGCTTCCTTCATCTGCGTTTTTGCTGACACATGAAACAAGGACCCAAGGACCTCTCCAGACAGAATAGCAGGAACATGGAAAACTGAAACAAAACATGTAGCTACGGCCACATTTAGCAGCAGAAAAGAGAACCTGTTGGTGCCAGGATGTGCTCACTAGCACTTGTGATAACTTAATTAAAAAGTCGCGTTAGATAAAGGATGAGAGAAAAGAGAGAGGTCAGGTCACTCTTCAAACCATGGACCAAGTTCCATCTCTGTGCAAAGATGAGGGCAGAACTTGCATCTCCCCGATGCCTCTTAGTAGGCCCTGCCAGAAGACAATGCTGTGTCCCCCTCAGCAAAGCCCAGGGCTTGTCTGGCAGGGGGGACAGCATGAGTGTATGTTGTGGTTTAACCTGGCAGGCAGCTAAACACCACACAGCCGCTCACACACACCCCCACCCCCCCAGTGGGATGGGGGAGAGAATTGGAAGGGCAAAAGTAAGAAAACTTGTGGGTTGAGATAAGAACAGTTTAATAAGTAAAATAAAATAATAATAATATTGTAATGAAAAGGAAAATGATGAGAGAGAGAGAGAGAGGGAAAGAAAACAAAACAAAACAAAAAAAACAAGTGATGCACCCGCTCACCACCCGCCGACCGGTGCCCAGCCAGTCCCCAAGCAGCGATCACTATCCCTGGCCAGCTTCTCACCATTAATATACTGACCATGATGTCATATGGTATGGAATAGCCCTTTGGCCAGTTTGGATCAACTGTTTTAGCTGTGTCCCCTCCCCTTCCAGCTTCTTGTGCACCTGGCAGAGCATGGGAAGCTGAAAAAAGTCCTTGACTAGTGTAAGCACTACTTAGCAACAACTAAAACATCAGTGTGTTATTCTCATAGTAAATCCAAAAGACAACACTATACCAGCTACTAGGAACAAAATTAACTCTATCATCACAGCCGAAACCAGGACAGTGTAGCAGGCTAACCAGAGGCCCTTAGTCCTTGCGCTGTGGGCTACTGACCTTTGCTATTTCCCAAACTGTGGGAAACACCACAGCATAATTTGAGGATGATTTGTAGACACAGGCAATTGCATTTGCACTTTCCCCTGCTCAGAGAAAGAAAACAGGACAGTGATACCCTGTCCACCTGTTCTTTTCTATACGTGAGTAGGTCTATTTAAAAACAGGGATGCAAAACAGGTTTTCACTGCTCTTGCACAAGAATAATGCAAAATGAGCAGAAGTCCAGGAAGGTTTTTGTTGGCACCAACCTTCCCATTCTCCGGAGTCACACTTTATCTGATAGCTGGAATATGGCAGGCCCTGGACAGTCTGTTATTCTTTCCCACGCTGCAAGATTTGGGCAGTAAATAACTTAAGTAAATGCCAGAAGTATAATTCTTTTTTACTTCATCTGATTTAAGGAAGCCTTTCCTCAGATAATTCCTCCCAGGCATGCTGTCCACGGCAGGACTAGTCCCTGGTGGATCGAGCTATTTTCTGACCTCTGTAGCTGGCTCCATTTCAGCTTTCTAAAGGTTGCAGATAGAGAACAGAAGAAACAACTCACTATATCCAAGTACTGTTGCACCTTTCTTTGAGGTTAGTGAGATGCCAGGCTCTCCTTGAAGGGCCTGTGCCATTTTACAGTGGTAGTGGCCTTCTGCCACCTTTGATTAACCTTTTTTTTTTCTGAAGCTAGATAAAAAGAGTAACCACCATGCAGCATTGCCATGTCCAGTAATGCTACCAGAGGGACAGTGAGGCAGCAGATAAATTCCCATTATGGGGATCTGGCCAGGCAAAGAGCTAAACTCTGCAGGGCTGAAAGCAGAAGTGGGTGAGCTCTGTCTAACTCTGTTATCCCCCAGAGAAGAGGTATTCAGAGCTTCTGGGATACCTGATGAAACCACATTTCTTCCTACGTCTTGAGTTCATAGTGAAAAATGAGGCAAATCCCAGGAGTGCTCTTTAAGAAACCTGGTGTTTTCACATTTTAATGAAACTGCTGTTGGCACAGACAGATGAAGGATAGGTAGATTCGTCAAACCCTCAGGCTGCTGTGGCCACTGGCATCATTTTATCCCACTCATCAAGAGAGCAAGAGGGGATGGTAGGAGTCTAAGGTTTATGTCAATTCCCGCAAATTAACAGCCATCAAATTAAGTTGTTTTATAACAAAGACAGCAATCATTATAAAAGGAGGAGGCAGCCCTTTGGCAGGAAGACGGAAGACCACTGTTGGGGTTGTGTGCTAGGGACTCATTTAAAACCAAGTAGATGGGCAGTCATACCTGCTCCATTGAACCGTGTGTTGTGCACTCACACCAGCACCACGGGCTGTCACAGTGGGAGAACCATTTGTTGTCCCCCCCACCTCAGTGACACTTGGTCCCCAGCCCCAGATGCTGATTTCAGTTAGCATCAGTCATTGTCTCGGGACGGGCAACTTGAAACAAAGAGATCCAGTCCCACCCTGTGTCCCACCTCAGGCTTTAATCAGCGCAGGGCAACACAGGTCAGAGCCATTCTTCACACACTGCTTTTCAGTATTTGGCATTGTTTTCCATCAGAGTTCAGAGCTGTTGGTTTAAAAAGTGGATCCCAGGAGGCTCCGGTTTAAGGATGCTTATGTTCTTGCTGTGTATTCTCAGCAGGAGGGCTTTGATCTTAATATGTGCCTCTGACAGTCATGTCACCCATGTTGTGCCCATTTGTATTCAAGTGTTTGGTCCCAGTGATGTGGTTTTTCTCTTGTTGTTGTTGTTCTTTGTGTTTAATTATTTTTTCTTTCTTCATTAAATATTTCATTCAGGTTGCCTGCTCCCTCATACCCTCCCGCAGAAAAATTGGCATTTAATGATGTTTGCTTTGCTTTGTTTTATTGCTTGAGGAAAATTTTCACATTATGTCATCATCCCTTTTTTTTTTTTTTTTGGTGGTTGTTGTTTAGAAATGACAGAAATGTTTAAACTGCAGACAATTAATAGGGAGGGTGAATCCTATATGAGGAGGGATATGGAAGGTGCAAAGAAAACCTAGATAAATGCCAGTGGAAAAAGCTGAGGAAACTAGAGAATAGCCTGGAAATCAAGAGGATAAAAAAATTACAGCAATTTCCTATAGAATTTTGCATTAGTGTTTATGATCGAGAATAAAAGGCACAGACTGTTTTACTCTATTTCCGTTAGATCCGTTAGGAAGTAATAGTTTTGCAAATGCAGCACTAGTGTTGACCTGATCTTACAGCGACAACGCTGGGCTCGTTCAGGTCTAGAAGATGGCTGCATTCACGCAGCATCCTCATGAGCTAAACGTCCCTCAGCATGGTTTATCTTTGAAAACAAACAGTGGCCTTCGAGAATAAATATTCCACACTTTTAGCTAGTTCACTTGGCACTGGTCCATGCGGTCTTTGCTGCCCAGGTCTGCACAAGCCCGGGGACCTCTGGACCACACTCCCCGGTACGTTGCCCATATGCCCTTGTGTTAGTGGGACTGTCAGAGTTGCTGCAGGGAGGGAAACCTGAGGATGAGGCATGAGGATGATATGGCAATAAAGACACACGTTATATGTAAGCCTGTTATATGTAAGACTTCGGTGTCATTTTTAGCACTGCTCTGTAAACTGGACAGTTAAATATAAGCGCGTATGTATGAGAGTGCCACCTATTACTGAATTCACCCAACGCTTCCTCTTACAAGACCCTGGATTTGATTGCTTATAGTTTTTCTAAGTAAGTGGGGTGAAATTTCCCATGTTCTGTATCAACCTCAGGCTAGATAATTTTTGGTAAAGATAATAAACATATGGCAACGAGACAAGAACATTTAGATGAATAAGGTATACATATCCACAGATAATATATGCCCACACTAAAGATACAGACAGATAATCACAAGTGTTTAATTCAATCAGTTTAGGAAGTTTTCACTGCCTCAGCTGGAAATTACCACTCCTTAGTGGAGGCACATAGCCTGCGAGCATGCACATACCTTGTCCTGAAGTACTAGGCAAAACAGGTCCACTCACACCAGCTCTTTTTCTAGCTGGAGGAGTGGCAGTTTCTTAAACCTCTCTGATTTGGTTTCCTGCAATTGTGTGATGACAAACTAAAGGGCTTGGCATGTTGCGATGTGGGTATTTCATATTACAGCCACTGCAAATGATAATGCTAAAGCAGAACAAATCAGTATGTGTCTGATCTTGTCAAAAACCTGATAGGAGTCTTCATCATTCGTGCGTATTGGCATACTTTTACTTCAATATAAGTTAGAGCACATGCGGCGTTTGAAACCAGAGCTCCATACAGATCTCAGCATAGTCTTTGCCCTAGTGTCTCTCTGAACCAGGTAAGTATCTTGTCCAGAAGTTGTACGCTGAGGTCACTCCAAGCCAAGGGTGCCACTGTGCCCCCATGGCCAGATGGAGACCTAGGAGGAAATTCTAGCCCTGTTGAAGTCAGCTGGAGTTTTGCCATCGAGTTCGATGGAGCCAACATTCCTGTTTTGATGCAGACATTTCACAATAACCTCCTCTGTTGAACTTTCAACACATGCATGTTATTTTCATTGCAAATAAACAAAATCTTTCTAAAATGGAGACCTTCATATATGCATTATGCCAGAAGATCACATTAAAAGTTCATCACGGTGCACGCGGTAAAATACTAATAATCCATCCTTGAAGTCTCTGGGAAAATTTCTGATGTGAACAAATCCCCTTTAGGTCATTTTGCCTGAATATACAGCAATCAGATGTACAGCTGAGGGTTTATTATTTTTGCAGAATGCACATGCATTCCAAATTTGCCGTGCTCAGAAACAGAGACAAGACGTTCATCTGTGCGCTTGGCTTTGGGAAAAGACGTCTCTGTGTGTCCGGACATGGGCCCTGGTATAGCGCAGACAGGAAATCTGCCAGACTGCCTCGGCAGGAGGCTGCCTCCAACACGTGCAGCAAGGAACAAGAAACTGCTTAATGATTAATCACTGTCAACCTTTGTTCTCGTTAAAGACTTGATTGTCGGACAAGGCTTGTAATGAGGCACTGTTCCTGGGTCTGTTGCTATGTGATTGTGCAAGTGCTGAATCTGAGCCTTGGTCCCTGCAAGATGCAGCTCCCACTTTGCCCAAGTTTAAAGAGTTGGGGTGGGAACATTGTTATAAGAGTGCCTGCTATTGGTTATAGGGCTGTGCAGCTTTCCGGCAAGGGATTATGGCAAGGCTACAAATAAATCACTAATGGCTGAAAATCAGTTCACAAGAATATCTAAGGAGTGAGCAGCTTCCTTGTTGGTGCTGAAAAGGCAAAGTGCTAAAAAAGGTTTCTATTAAGAACTGCAAAAATAACTGTCAAAGTCTTTCTTGCCTGTGGTTTCTCACCGAAAGTGGGGATTGGCTCCTTTGAGGTATTTGATCATCCATTTTTACCTAGGAGATTGTGCACAGTGTCTGGTTTTTACTCTTTTTCTGTATAAAGTTTTGCAATACTGAGTAGGAGGAGAATTAGCTATTTCTGAAAATAGTTCTGAGGTCCACCTAACTTCCAGTGTGTGCAAAAACCTGGCCTTTTAAAAATCCTGGCTTCCCTGGCTCTCCCAGTGAGAGCTGCAGCAGTTGGGTGTGCTGAAGTACTTATCCGTTTGCATCTTGAGTATCTGCTGCATCACTTGATATGCAAACCTATCACTCCAATGGGTGATTCCCACTTGTGAGGCTGCAGAAATCAGGTGTGTCGTCCCTACTGTCATGATCATTTCCAGCTTTGTAGTATCTGAAGGGATTTGTCCACATTTCCTCTTCGAGCTCTGTTGCTCGGTTTGTTGGAGTGACACAGCATTTGCTTCTTTTCCCTGGTTGGATGAAGGCACAAGTATTTCTGGCAGACAGCCTGGGCTTGTGAAATTGCAAATGCTAGTGTCTGTGATTCCTTGTGTATGTGCCTTGGAAACATGGTTGGCCCTGAAATTTTTGTCCTGAGAGCTCAGATGTTCACAGGAGAAAAACACAGAAGATGGTCTCGTGTGGCTGAGCCAACTTCTTACAAACACTCCACACAATTACTGAAGGGGAATATTTAGCAGTCTTCACCCAGCTGTATCTCTGGATATTAGACACAGGAAAAACAGGTCTTGGGATCTTGCAATATTCAGGTTTTTCAAATGCTGTTTATAGATATGAATGCAATCTTGCTAGAATGCATAAAACTACTCTCTGGCAGGGTATTAGGAGAAATTCAACCTATAACAGTATCTTCGGCATGATTAACTTTAGAGGCTTTTTGGTCACTCTATACAACATCCTTAGAAAGCAATTCACTAGTGCTTGGCAGATCAAGGGCTGTTCACACTCACTCTTCCAGGCATCTTACTCAGGTGTGACTATAAGCATCTAAAATTAGGAGTGTAAGGGAATGTTCCTATCATCTAATCTGGGCTCCTAACTTAGTTGTCTAAATTAGGCATCTAGAGCCTAATTATACAGCCCCGTCCCTCTGTACAGTGAAGGGAGAGCTCCAGCAGGCAGTTTAGTGAGAATCTGATCTAAGTTTTTGGTTAGAGACCTAAACTTAGAGGAGACTCACTATGTTGTATGTTCCAGATATGCAAAATTTTAATGAGTTTGAGGTGCTCAGGAAGATGCTTTTTGCACCCCCATTGGGCGGAACAAGCAATAAGGCAAGGAGGAATTGGACTGGCTGTGTTTTTGCCCAGTCTGTGTTATTTCCAGCCCTGATACATAGATCAGATCCGCAGCTGTTGCAAATCACTGTAACCTCAGGAACTACTTGGGGCTCTCACAGTGTACACTGGCACAGAAAGCAGCCCTCTGCGCTCCAGTCAACAGTGGGAGTTATTCCTAAAAATAAGAAAACTCTTTAGCTTTTTCACTATAGCTAAAAGGGTTCTTACTCGACAGGCACTCTGCCATGGTCCTGCTGTAGTTTTGCTTTCTTGCCTGAGGCAAGGACACGGGCAGGCAGTGCTTGGAGTCCAGATGTCCATGGAAACCCCAGCGTTTAGCAGAAAGGGGTGTTTGTGCTTGCATTAGATGTAGCAGAAAAGAGGTGGCTCAGAAGGGGGCTGGCAGCTGCTGAGATGAGCCGTTGGATGGAGCACCCCACGCTTGGCTTCCTAAAGTTGTATGAAAGAAGACCAACGAAACTGGTGAAGGGTTTAGAGCACAAGTCTTCTGAGGAGCGGCTGAGGGACCTGGTGTTGTTTAGTTTGGAGAAGAGGAGGCTGAGGGGAGATCTTATTCCTCCCTACAACTACATGAAAGGAGGTTGTAGTGAGGTGGGTGTTGGTCTCTTTTGCCAAGTAACAAGCGATAGGACAAGAGGAAATGGCCTCAAGTTGCGCCAGGGGAGGTTTAGATTGGATATTAGGAAAAATTTCTTCACCGCAAGGGTTGTCAAGCATTGGAACAGGCTGCCCAGGGAAGTGGCTGAGTCACCATCCCTGGAGGTATTTAAAAGACATGTAGATGTGGCACTTAGGGACGTGGTTTAGTGGTGGACTTGGCAGTGTTAGGTTTACAGTTGGACTCGATGATCTCAAGGGTCTTTTCCAACCTAAATGATTCTATGGTTCTATGAGTGAAATCAGCTCTTCTCAATAAGCCTGATACTGGCCCATGCTTGGTCCTGGGGGCCACTTGAGAACCCCAATTTCTGGCTGTGGAAAGCAGCATGCCAGCTGAGGTGGTGGAGGTTCACACCAGGGGGTCACAGGGGCTCTGGGCTTTGCCACCAGCCTTGCACCACCCTGAAACAGTGTGGCAGGACTTCGGTGAGCCACTCCTTGGAGTCCTCTTCCTCCTCCTTCCAGTGCTCAGTGTCCAGGGTGGTTTGCAGCCAAAGCATAATGCCCTCGAGAAGCTCATAGGATCAGGACAGCCACCAGTCTCTGATTTAAGAGGAGGAAATCCACAGAGGTGCCTTGATCTCCACCATCCTCACTCTAAATAGCCTGTGATGCCAATTAATGCAACTGAATCAAATGGCTCCTCGGTGGGAATGACCTGCACAGGTTGAATGAGACTTTACACAGCATCCATGGCTCAGCAGTTTTCAGTGAATCAGTCTGAAGCCTTTTACTTTTTTCTTTTAATTCATTGTTTCTTTAAACCAGAACTCATGCAAAAGGAGAGCAAAAGTTGGCACTGTCGCTCCTGACCGGACACTGGGCATAGAATGAGCTGCCCCACAGAGGAACAGAAAGGTGGAAAAAATCTCTCCCACACTATTTTGAGGGAAAATCTGCAAGAAGCAGAAGCCTGTCCTGTGACACAGATGCCAGCACTCCTGGCTGGGAAGCAAACAGTCTCCGCGGGCATTGTGGTTTGGTAAAAAATTGACCATTGTTTCCCTTCTGTCCCACCAAAGTTATTCATCAGTTCAAGGCGTTTTCCAGGAGAAAGAGGTGAAAGGTTAGCACAACCTTTCCCAGCCAAGTGTCCCTAAACCACTTCTGAACTGCAAATTCAGAAATGCAAGCCTGCAAAAGGCTTTCGGGGGCTCCTGACAAGCTTTGGAGAGAAAGGGAGAGTAGAGGAAGGGAGGAAGGTGCACTTTGTCCCGGCGGCACAGGGGCCCTGCCAGCTCTCAGCTTTGCAGAAGTCCCTCTCTCCAGCCACGCATTGCTGTTACTGCTCAATATAAAAGCAGCGATCAGGAAAATCTCTTTCTTTCCCTGGTAAATGCAGTAACGTCTTACATTTCTGTGGAGCCTTTCATCCACCTCTTTGAGCTCCATGGAGGAGCCTTTTCAGAGCAGTATGGAAGAAGCCTGCAGCGCTGTGGGGTCACGGAGGGAGGGATGCCCAGCATTGCCCACAGCTCCTTGCCGTGGGCTCGGCCCAGAGAGCAGCATTTTGTGTTGAAGGTTTAAGCAGCAGCACAAGGGGTCCTGGCACAGGAGAGAGCCCGCAGCCAAGAGCTGCACGAGCCCAGGAGGTGCTGGGCAGGGGCTTGCTGGTGGGAGCTGCCAGACCTGGCAGGGCACAGGCAGGACAGAGGTTGGTCAGGCTTGTCCTGCAGGTGAGCAGAAGACCAAGGTGAGGCAATCTGCAGCACCTCTTGGTGAAAGCACTGGGAGTGGCCCCAAAAGGGGCAACAGAGCTGACATCTGGCCAGATCCTAACTCACAGGCAGGGTCTGGGGAAATGG
>WAAD01032197.1:294637-329248 GCA_013389945.1 Fregata magnificens | reverse complement strand
AAAAGAAAAGAAAAGAAAAGAAAAGAAAAAAGAAAAGGGAAGAGAAAAGAGAAAATTCAAGTCTATTTTGGAAAGTCCATATGTTTGTTAGAAGCCAAAATCTCCATTATTTGTATGAACACAAGTCAGCTGCAGCAGGGATAGTGAAAGGCAAACTCAGTCTTAAATGTTTCGATTTACTGCTAATTTAAACATTTGAGCATAATGTTCTTTGTGATGCTTATGAACAAAACCCCAGTTGTCCTACCAGCTCTGAGGAGCTTTCATTGCCTCTGCCACTCTTCCTGCTTCTCGTAGATTTTATATCTCACTGTGACATCAGAGAATGAGGTGCAACACTCCTGCTTTGCACCTAGAGCACTGCTGTGCTGGAGTTTCAGCACCAGCAGAGCAGATGGGGGTTTGTGGTGCTTGGTGAGCACTAGCTCAGCCCTTGGCTGCTGCCCCTGCCCCAGCTGGCACCGGGCATGGCCCTGCAAGGGCTGCAGCTCATCTGCAGGGCTGGAGGATAGCAGCGTGCAGGAGCGGTGCCAGCAAGTGGAGCAGGAGTTGGGGGTAAACCCAGACTGACACTTGTACCTGTCGGAGGTGTGATGCTTCCATCCTGTCCCTAACACCCAGCTGGCTGCAGGGCTCTGCTGCCTGTCACATCACCTCTTTGGAGGCAAAGCAGGGAGAGGGTTACCTTCCCCATGCAGGGAAACAACATGGTGTCACCATGCAGGCACGACACCATGCAGGCAAGATGCTGGGCTGCCCCTGCAGCCCACTGGGCAGAGGCTCCCCTGGGCGAGGGGACACATATGTCCCACTCCAGGCATTCTTTGGTCAGGGGTTTCTAAAGTTAAAGTGCATAAACCACAGGCATGGGAACCCAGGAATGAAGTTCAAAAGGCCACCGGCAGCTTTAGACGTGTGGAATCGTAATAAAGCTGCTGCGGTAAAGCCAGGCTTAGAGAAGGATGAAGCAGTTCAATGAAAGCAAGGTAGCTCCAGCCCAAATCTTCCCTTCCTCGGCAGGGATGTTGGAAAGCATGCCTTGTCTAAGCTCAAGGGCAGAGTCTCATGTCCCTGGCAGTGGTGTAGCCCTTCTGCCTTCGGATTTGCAGTGATGCAAGCGCGGGGTGAGAGTAAGGCTCGATAGCACCGGTTCACAAAGGGTCAAACTGCCGTGCAGCTAACCCCCTGATTTATTAGGAAACTGTTCTTCCTTCTCCCACTGCATCACTGGTGATGGAAGATCAGCAGGCAGGAGAAGTAACACATCGTAGATTCATAAGCTCACGCTGACATTTCATGAACAGCAGAGAAAGGACCAAATGCAAAAAAACCCAAACTGGCTCCAAGCTGATGATTTACACTGTTTTCTCAGGGCCTCCTTGCCAAGCAGCTGGTGTTTTGTGCCAATTGCTATTACAGAAGAGCTTTCTTTGATAGGTATTGTGAATGGACACTACACGGTTTATCTTAAAACAAAATCCCTCCCCACAGCTTATATGGGCTGGCAGGGGATGAGGGAGAGAAAAAGTTGGGCTTTGTTGGGTTTTTTTTATGCAGGACTATGAAAGCGCATTTGGGGGGAGCCTGCATTATCTGTGCAAAAACACAACAGATGAGTTCTATTAATGGATGTAACATGTGGCTGGGTTCAAGCTAGAGTTGTCATTTGAATATAGAAGTCAAAGCCAATTTATTGAAACATATTTTTCTTTTCAAAATATTTTAAGAAAGACAAAAAAGTTTGCGCAACAACTTGGCAAGCAGATCTGTTGAGAGGAGGTATTTTCTATCATGCAGCTAACATAAGGGCTGAAAAATGTGGCAGTGCCGAGCAATCCTGGATTCCTCCTGGAACTGAAAGAAAGTGTGCGGGATATAATTGTGTAAGAGCCCAATAAATTTTGAAGGGTGGGTTTGTAACACTGCCTTGGGGGCTGCAGGTGGCTCCAGAAGAAAGTCACGGTTTTTATTTCAGTAACAGACGTCAAATACTTTATCTAGCTAGCTACACACTCGTGTGGCCCCATCTAAAAGCCACAGAATTATTTTAAAATAGAAATACCCATACCAATCATTGTGTTTCTTCCATGCCAGATGGTAGAAAGATAAGTTGGATTAGTTTGTACTCTGTGTGTGTGTGTGTGTGTGTTATTGGGGAGGGGGGGTGCAAAAACTAAGGCACAGAAATGAGCTTTCCTGGAGTTTGCAAAGTGATGAGCATCAGTGCTCCACAGTCTTCCGGGCATGAGTAGGCTATGCCTGGCCAGTTCTTGCTTCACTGTTGGTCAGTCTGTATTTCCCTGGATGCCATGGGAGGCAATGGCCATGGAGCAGAGCTTTACCTAGGTAATAGACCAGACGTTGGGACTACACCTCGGTACTGAGAGAACTGCTGTATAACAGGGAGCATCAGACTGCAGCTGTTGGGGATTCGTGTGTTGTGGAGCAAGTACACTGCTATATTATGGTTATACGGAATTAAGTGGTTTGGTTCCTATGGTGAATTGCAACAAAGTGGAGTCAGAAAACTGATGTTTCTCATTACTCTTGTGACCTCTCCAGTGTCTCCTATTTTCTTTGCAGCTGGGCAACTAAGGAATACCTGACTATCAAGTGATCCAACATAAGCTGAATATTTTTGTGGGGTAACACTTTTTTTTGTGAGTGTACTGAGAAAACTATTTCCTGCATTTGGTAAAGGTCCAAGTACCAAACAGTGATGGAGCAAGTAGACAGAAAACATATTGCTGCCAAGGGAAACCATGGGTAAAAAAAAATGCACAGCATATTGTCATCCCATGTTCATTCTCATCCTGTATGTGCATGGTCTGAGTTGCCAAGTACCTTCGCCATTGCCCCCTGAGATGACTTTTTGCCGTTCCTTCCTTATAAAGCTGCACAGGCAGAAGAGGAAGTGGAGCTAGATCCATTGCAAAGACCAGGGAGACCCTAAAGCCCTCTTCAAAGTCCTGTCCACTTACACATTTGTTTTACCCAGGAAGTCGATAAACTCTAAGACTATTTAATCCTGCTGCTAATAGGAGACAATTAGCAATCTCTCAGAGATTGCTCTTGTCAGGGAGGTGACAGGACAAATGAAAGCAGCACCACTCACCCCACTGCGAAGTAACAACTTACCGCTTCTGTATTTTCTAAGAATAGATGCCACTTCTAGCAGTGACTGTAACTTCTCGCTGCTGCTCGCCAGATGGTAGGAACCAGCAGATGCCGAGTTTGTTCCCTTGTGGTCAAACAACTGCCATACGGCCCAATGCAAGTTTCCTGAGAGATCCCCAGGATGGCTCCGTTACTTCTGTTAACGTTTCCCAAGCTCCTGGTACAACATTGAGGTTTTCCACTGGAACCACCTGGCACGTTTTCAGAGTCTTCCATGAGTGATGAAGTTACCCAATCCCCTTCTTATTTTGTCAAAGCCTTTGTATCTGTCGCTGGTCCTGAGAGTCTGTGGGCTGTGTCCTGTACTTGAGCTAATTGCATAAAAAGGATTATTTCCTTTTCTTGATGCTTGTTATTATTTTCATCCTTCACGAGCCATTTCTTCTGTTTCAGGATCAACACTCTGTGGTAGGCCAGGGAGCTGGCCCCTCTCCAAGCTCCAGTTCTTGCTCAAATCCAAACACTGGAAGTGGTTACATGAACTCATCCCAGCAATCAATGTTGAATCAGCAACTGATGGAAAAGAAACAGGCTCTGCAACGGCAAATGATGGAGCAAAAACAACTCCTTCTACAGCAGCAGATGTTGGCAGAAGCCGTAAGTTTTCCAATTCCTTATTTTACATGGAAAAGATTGTCATGGAAACAATACAAAAGAAAGCTAAGACAGGGGGAAGAAAGCCCCCAAAACTTCGAGGTCATTTTGGCAATGCCTAGACCTTCTAGAGTGTGCCTCATATTTTTCAGCACTTTGCTAAGCCCTTTTGAAACCTTCTTCAGTTTATATGAAAAAACTCAAGTATCTGAGCTACTGTGGTTTCGTTATGAGAACACTCTAAGCATCTGCTTAATTTGAGGCACATGGATATTGTCAGTGGTTTTCTTTGCAAGATAAGCTAAGGTGCACTGCTACACTACTTCGACAACAGATGAAAGTTGACTTCCAGGCTCTGCAACTGAGGCAGCATGGTATAAAGTGCCTGTGTATAAACAAGGATCAGGTACATCAATTTTAGTGTTCAACACAAGTTTGTGTGTGTGGCTGGGATCATACATGAGTTCTCCTTTCTCTATTTTCTTTTTGCATTTCCAGATATTTGTAGCCAGTTCTTCTCTCTCCCTTGGTATCTGAGAAACCAATTGGGAGTTTCTGGTCATTTTATGAGGTGTGGGGCATATTTGTGGTCTTGTTGGGAGTGATAAATACTAGAACCCACTGGTCTTGTTCCACTAAACTGGCATTGCCATTGATACTGCACAAACTGAGTCAGCTGAAGGTGCTTCATGGCCCATCGCCCATGGCCAGTGCAATGGGGGGGAGTCCCAGCTGCCCAGAGCAGTAGCACATGCCCTTTGCATCCTTCATATTCACCATTCCTTGGTAGTCCTGCTTGCCAAAGCATGGAGAACAGAGAAGTCCTAGAAGAGGAGCTGAGCTTGGCATGTCCTTGGGGCAAGCAGAAAGCAACAGAGGTGCTCTCTGGCAACTAGGGAAGGGCTGCAGGGAGGATTCTGGGGAAGGATGGAGGTGACACCACCACCTGCTTTGCTTCCTCCAGGCTGCAATGACAGCAGTCCCTGAGCCTGTGGCTTATTTACTTCAACCTGCATCTCTCAGCCTACGGGGCAGATCCATTCATGCTGGCCTGACATTTTGAATCCAATACTTTCTTTCCTCTATAAAGATGTAGACTCAGAAATACTGACACATTTAGTGAATGCTATTCACTAATTAAAGAACAACACAGAAGTGGAAAAACAGTCATGGTTTTGTGGGGATGTTTTAAAAAAAAATTCTGGTTTTTTATAGAGAAAATGTTTTTGTTTGCAAATTTATTTCCATTCCAAAAATACAATTAGGAAGCTTGGGTTTGAAATTAAGGATTTGATTTGTCCTATGAGGGAAATATTTGTTGACTTTTTAATTTATGCAGAAGAAAACTGAAGTTTCAAGTCAGCTCAAAACACTGCAGGTTTCTGTCAGAATTTTTAGCAGAACAGAAAGTTAATTGCTCATGTAGCTTTTCTTAAAAATAAGTAAAATAAAAAACAAAATCACTCCACAGAATGTGGGTTTTTGATCAGCTTGCATTGGCTTTTGTGTCGTGCTCATACAAATACACACAAAGCCTGCCTACAGTTTCTACATGTATTGCAGGGATTTCCTGGGAGATAACTTGTCTTTCTTCTTCACAAGGGTTCAGGTCAAGCAGTATGTTAAAACGAGCCTTATAAATCTTAATCAGACCCCTCACTCCCAGAGTGCATTACAGAAATGCCTAAATACCGCAAGAAAGGCTCTTCTCCCAGTGTTTTAAAATGCTCCTGGCAGAAGAAAAACAGATTTTTCATAAGAAGGTCTGTTTGCGTGCTGTTTTCAGGCAGAAGATCCCCAAATTACTCTGATGGACATCCAACACCAGCCAGGGCCTGACTCTTTTTCACACCGACGAGCCAGTTTGCCATTCTAGCAGCCGAGCATGAAACCCAGGCGTGTTGCAGAGAAGGGGTGAAGACTGCCCAGCAGCTGCCCAGTAAGCACGACTCCAGAAGGCACGTGTGCACCGGCAATGACTTACCAGTGACTGAGGTGGTCAAAACCCACATTTTCCTGCCGTGAGGCCATGTATCCCAAGGAGTCGTTGCTCATGGGCAGGCAGTAGCACTCTGGAGGCATCAAGTCACAGTGATGCTGATGAGAGATTTGGCATAGACTCCAGTGCCTGTGCTTTCCAGATCTTTATGAACACAGGGCAGTTAGTCAGCTTTCAGTTCAAGGACCTGGATTTCTATCTTCCCTTCACCAGAGATGTGTCCCTGCAGGCCCAAAATAAAAAAATCTCCCCTACTAATTGGCTTTTTCTGCAGTCTTTTCCCGCTGTCCTTCCCCCAGCGCTTGCTCTCCAGTGTAAGAGGAATGACAGCACCGCATACGTGTACGGGGAAGCACAGGGCAATGGTGAGTGGCACGAAAATCAACCAGCCCAGCCCCGTCCTTGCTAAACCCTGGCCATGTGTCCTGCTGGCATCCCCACTGAGGAGAGGGACTGGGGAGGACAAAGCAACGGGTTTTGATGATTTTTGTGGGAGCTCCTCCAGGGTAGGAGGAAGGACAGAGTGAGGGATGGGCATGTCTGGGGTTGGGGATGACAAGCTGAGATGCCCTTTGCCAGCTGTGCACACTCAGAGGTCAGCATGGGTGAAATGGGTTGATGAACATTGATGCAGCCAAGGGGCAGGTGTGGACCTTGCTGGTCTGGACCCTTGTTGCTCCCCAGCTGCATCCCAGCTGTGTGTTTGGGTTAGACCTGGGTGTTTGGTCTGCCTCTGTGCTTTCTCTGAAAGCAAACCCAGCTGTACAGACAGGGAGGGAGCCATGAGGAACCATCAGGTCCTGCTGTCTGATGAGCACGGTGAGCAAGATGGTGCTGACGTCGGAGGACACTTTGTACTGCAGTGCAGACTTGGCCAATATTTGCAGAGGCTGAGCAACTCTCAGTGATTTTAAGGAAAGTTAGACCAGACTCAAACACAATACAGCCAGCAGAAAGGTTTCCATACAGCCTTCAGTGGGTGATGGCACAGGTTCACAGCTGCCTCTCCTGTTGAGCAGACAGGGTGAAAGGAAGCAACACTTCAGCTTTGTACATACTGACAAAACAAAGAGGTGGGCAAAACACAGAGCCAGGAAAGCATAAATAAAAGCAAATTAATATATTTCTACTCTAATCCTCTAGGAGAAAATCACTCCACAAGATCAGCTGAACAGGCACTTGACACGACCACCACCAGATTATAAAGACCAAAGAAGGAACGTGGTCAACATGCAACAAGCAAACCAATATCCTGGTAAGTGCCCATGTGCTAAATGAAACTGTTTCCTTCCTTCCTTCCAGCTGGAAGACCATCCAGAAGAGCCATGCACACACTGATAACAAGGGCCTGATTTTCTGGGTACCCTCTTACATTACCGCAGAGGCAGTCAGTGGTGGCTGCTGCTCTCCTGTGCTATTTACCTCACTGCCCCCCACCACTGAGAAGTGCTGATTTATGGAGCTGGTGGTTCATCCAGGCTGATGCTCCATGTCTCAGACACAGGGAAGGAGGTGACCCTCCCATATACTTGGTACAAAGGTGTCCTCTTGACTATGCAATCTCACTCTACCCAGATGCTTCTCTCATGTATGTGGTACATCTTGCTTCAGAGACTGAGATAAGAACCATCCATCCCTTTGAATGGCAGCTCATGTACAGTGTGAAGACCTTCATATTGATTTTTAAGTATCTCATATGACACCATCATGGGCAACCAGAGTGATCATCTGAACTTTTGGTCTGCTTAATATGCCATGGTCTTGGCCTCAGTGCTGCTCTACAAGCAGCATTTCAACAGATCAGTCAAACAGTAGAGTAAAAGCCCCTGCAGAACTGCGCAGGGCAGAAAATGGCCTTGGTTTTAGCTCTTGAGCCCTCACCTTCTTGGAGAGTCTAGTTTTGGGAGCACAGGACTGCCTGTTTGGCTTCTCATGCTGTTCACCTTGCTGGTTAGCCAGAGGCTGTCTGAGAGCAAAGGCAGAGTAAGGAAAAGATGCTGGGGAGAGAGAGAAGGTGCAGGGAAATGCAGCAGACAGGATCAAAGGATGTTCTTTATACTGTAAAGCACCTGTCCATTTAGGTATAAAAAGGATCCTTTACCTTCTAGTATATATTTGTATACAACACACTGAGGAAAAAAAAGATGTTTTGGTTTGTTTGTTTTTCCCTAACTGTTGGCTCTGCAGATTCAGCCTTTGTAGCAAAACTTTTTCAGTTGCTGTTACATTTTTAACAAGTTCCCAAGTGCAGCTCGCTCACATGCCACCACTCTGCCCAACCTGCTGACCATGGCACCAACAGCCTGGCTACGCATGGAAGGGCCGGGCTGGGCTGCTTGGGCAATGTTCATGCACTCCTCGGCTTTGTTTACAAGTTCTAGCAGCAACAAGCTTGCTGCAGTCTGGAAACTGCTTCTTTCTAATGGGCCTGAGTGTTTATCATCTTCAGTAAATTTGCACAAGCATCACTGATGCCAGCGTAATGACCCATGCTGAGGGCAATGCCACAGGGCAGAGAGCCCTGCTTGCTGGCTTGGTACCTCCTGTGCTCATAAAACAAATGCGTTGGCAACCCTAGCAGTTTCCTGGGGAAACCTGTGATTTGGTGTGTTGTTTAAAGGCTCATTCCTGGAATCAAATGATTAACTGAGATTCTTGGCTTTTACTTAAAAACAATCCATTTCTAGCCTGAGAGAGAAAATGGAAATGACTGCAGCCACATCTGTGAAAGGCTCCAAAATAAGTAGATCGCCATTGTTATGTGGCTCTTCTTGTTATTCTTAATCTGATGGACTTTTTGCCAATCTTGTGGTATTTGGAGTCCCATCTCCTGCATTTGAAACATGTGGGATTGGCAGCACTTGTCCATTCAAATCTCAAGTCCCCGCTGAGTGAGCCCTGGGAGGAGAGCAGCTTTTCAGGCGAGCCTGGGAGAAAGGGCTGTGTTGGGAGCTTGCAGCAAAGCTACCAGATGGAGCGATTAGGAAACTCTTGCATAAGGGAGTAACAGCAGGGAATCTGTTCCCTTTTTCTGGGAATAGCTTTGCTCAGGTCAGGGAAGAAGAGACAAAAAGTTAAATAAAATAACGTAGGGGCTTGGATACACTTGGTTAATCATTTTATTCCTCTATGCTTTTCCCCATAGTGCGATGTCATGGCAAGAATCCCCCAAGACAAGAGCAGGTGAATCGGGCAGTGAAGGCGTTTCTCCGAATCGCCGTAGCCTGGGGTCCCCAGCTGCTGTACACAGCACTGCCGGGGAAGACATTTCTTCCCATCTGGAAGAAATCAGAATGGAAAATATTCGTGTTAAAAATAAAAGGATAAAAATAGCAATACAAAGAAAGAGGAAGCTTCGTCTTTTGCACAAGTACAACCCATGTCCCGACCACTTGTGCTCTTTCAAGAGCATGGCATTCGCAGGAGCAGTGTGATGGTAGCCCTGGGGGCTGCTCAACAGCTGGCAGGGTCACCCTGGGAGGGGCTTCATCCCAGCGGCAAGTGAAGTGACTCCACGAATTTGTAGTTCAGCTGGAGGGAGAGAACCAGCTCTCCCCAGACAGCTGTTCCAGGTCCACCAATTTCTGTGCCATTCCTCCTCTTTAGTACCGGCATAAGAGAGCAAAGAATCAGGGCCCCCATCTCTATCACCCCTGTGAAAAGATGTTACAGTGTTTCCAAAAAGCAGTGAGCAATGCACAACCCACTAGCAAAGCCAAAGATGGGGCTAATCGTGAGGTTGCCTGCTGAGCACTGATTTTTTCCTCTTCATTTCCAGAGCTAAATTCAGTTAGGGGGCTCCCTGGGAGGACATGGGGAACAATCTGATTGTCCCTGTGGCGGTAAAACCATGTGGACTCCTCATAGCATCTCCTGTCCCAGGGACTGCTCAGCTCAGGGACTGAATTTAGGTGCTTAAGTTAGGACAACATAATTGTTAGGACAATTAGATTCTCTGTAGTCAAGTATCTCCTGCTTAGAGGCAGTTTGTGGAAAAGCCTGTCTTTCAGGATAAGGTGAGCTTCTTCATTTAGGTATCTATGTTTATATTGATTTGGAACAAGCAACTCTGGTTGTGGAGTCACAGTCAGTGTTAATGATTTGGGATGAGATTATTTTTAAGTACTTAAGGGAAAAAGGAATTCTTTGCATCCATTACTAAATGGAAATAGCATATGTATGAAAATAATGCAGAAAAGGCAGAAATATATGATAACTTTTTCTTCAGTTCCAGTCTGAGGGAACTGAACATCATTATGGTGAAATTTCAACAGGAACAGTATATTAAACAGCTGTTCCTAAACACAGACTTTTTAAATATGTATGCACATGATTTGTGTTCAAGAGTTTTAGAAGAGCTGGCTGAGTGGTTCTCCAAATTCTTAATGTCACTTTTTATTTAGTCTTGAAACTCCAAGGAAGACTGCTAATGCCATGACAAAAATTAAGAGTAAGTAGGTATTTGCAGCCCTAGTGACCTAATGCAGAGCTCAGCAAAAATACTGGTGAGCTGATACAGTCTGAATAAGGAGTTTAGGAAGGGAATATAATTAATGTCAGGCAACATGGACTGATGTAAAAGAATCTTTTCAAACTAGCATGGTATTTTTTTCAATGAAACCACAACTTTGGTTGATAAAGTTAACAGTTGTTCAGGTAATGATGTCCTTTAAAGCATCTGACCTTGTACTGCCTGTTTTGGTTAAGAAACCAGAGTGATACAAAATTAACATAGCACATAAGGAAATGGCTGATAGGTCTCCAGATATCACTGTAAACAGGCTGTGTGATTGCAACCAAAAGGACAAACACAGTCTGAGGTGACGCTGAACAAGAAAAAAAGAGCTTACTTTACATCCATGTTGGAGATGTGCAAGAGCTATTACTGTGACCAGCTGTGATGTACAGCCTTGAAATCAAATGTTGAAAACTGTCAAGTTCTGAAAAGAGCTTAGGACCAAAGGACTGGAAAACATGCCACACACTGAGACTGATGTATTTGGAGAATGCTGCAGGCATGATCACAGTCTTGAAGCACCTGTGCAATAAGAAGGAATTGATGATGGACTAACTAATAAAATTAATTGCACAGACTAATATATAATAAAATTTGATGACGAAGTCAAAGTTAGTCAAATTCAGTCTGGTTTTGTTGTATATACATATGTATGTATGGTCAAACCAAGGCATGTCCAACAAATTGCTACTAGTTGCTACCTATGAAATAGCAAAGCTCCAGGGCTGTACATTCCTCTGTTCCTCCTCTGGAAGAGGCTCAGGGAATTCCTGAAATGTGGTGGTACCTTGGTAGCAAGCCCATGCAACAGCTTTTCTCACACTTTCGGAGCCACCCAAAGTGGTACGAGAATTTAGCTTGTACTGTGCCATGTGGCAGATTTCCTCGGCTGACCCTCATGTTGTGTGAAGAAACATCTCCTTTCATTTGCCTTGAACCTGACTTCTCCTAGCTGCACTTCTTGTAGGGCTTGTACTGGAAGCGACAGTAGCGAAGGGAATTAAGCTGTGGAGCAGCTGATTGTGTGCAGAGGGTGGTTCTCCACAGTGCCATCTACACTGGCTGTGTTTAGAAAACGTTTGGTCTTCTTCAACCAATCTCTCAGGGATTAATTCAGAGCCTTGCACTGCATAAGCAATTCGCCTACATTGCATAAATGACTTATTGTGGCCTCAAAATAGAGACTATGTAGCTGCAAATCTGCCACAGAAGTGAGCTTGTATCGAGGTTTGGAGGCCGAAGAGAAGAGAAACCTCTCTTCTTGTGATTCATTGGCAGATGTCAGGTACAGGAAAATCCTCCACTGGGCAGAATTAGCCACGAATGGTAGATTTGTGCCAACTTATAACTTTGAGTTTTCTGATGCACAAAAGGTGATGTTCATGTGCAGCAAATGCCTGCACATCAGGTGTCATGTGTGGCTCCCTCATGGGCAAGTCAGCTTCTGCAGGGGCAAATGGCCATAGCCCAGCTGGGAATAGAGCTTAGAAGGGGCACGTGGGTGTCACTCACCAGGCACAGCACCGAGCCATGTCCTCACGCCTGCACGGCTGCCACGCAGGAGGACAAGCAGGTCACAGCCTGGGCTGAGCTGCTGTCCCAGCACTTGGCTGGGAAGGAGGCTCTGAGTGCTGCAAACGTGTGAGATGCAGTCTTGACTCCTGCTATCATCTGGGACAGGCATTTCCAGAAGGTATAGATACCACTGCTGTAGGTGTCTAAGAAGGGTGCAGAAGGGGCCTGATGATGGTGCCTATCACTCCCCATTGTCTCAAGAGGGAGCCAGGATGAGCCATGCCCTATAAGGAAGAAAAGTTCTTGATCTCCTCTGCCTCTGCTCACTTAGACAGGCTTTGTCCTGTCCAAGGTGTCTAGTGCTTCTGTAAAAAAAGGCAGAAAAGTCTTCTCTCCTGCCCAGTGGTTCTGTCTGTCCTTCCCTGCTCCAATATTTCTCTTACAGTGAGCACCAGTTTTGGCTTATCTGATGTCCTCTGAAGGAATGGAAAGACCACCAATGGCTTCATATAGACCAAACCACCCTTTGGATGACAGGCACCTTTAAGGCCTTGAGCAAGTTCATGCAAGTCCTCTTAAGAGCAAAGTATCTTCTTCAAGAAATTCTGCTGCTAGAAAACTGGATTTTTAACCTGTTGATATTTGAATGGCACCATGCATGGGTGCGCTCATGTTTGTTTTAACACTTTTGTTTTCTCCTTTCCAGGTGGTTCACCAGCTGTGAGTATGAGCTCCAACAACATGTCCTTATCCAACCCGATTTCAACACATAGCATCATGCCCCAGAGCTCCAGCCTCATGTCCACCCCCACTGGCACCCGAATGCCTTCTGTTCCTGCCACTCGGAGTATGGGCTGCTATGGGAACCTTCCTTGCAACCAACCAAGCGCATACAACATGACTTCAGGAATGAACCAAATGCAGCCACACAGAAACCAAAATCAAGTCCTGCCCAGTCAGAATAACCCCATGATGTCTCGACCACAAACCATGACGCAGGGAAACAACGTAGCAGCTTTTGGGACGGGATCAGTGGTCAACTCGCAGCAAGTAAGGCCAAGCTTGAACCATGGAGCCACAGGTATCCCTGTGCAAAGGCCGGCCAACGTGATGATCACGGCTACTGCCACTGCCCAGAACTGGGCCCCGCAAGAAGCTGCAGTGAAGCAGCAGGATGCACTGAAACCTGCAGGGGTCCGTTTCCCCACTGGCAGTCCATATCCTAACCAGTCTTTGCAACGCAATGTAGGCAACCAGCATTTTCCTCAGCGTGCACTGGCACCCCCTAATCAGCTAACAGCGGGAGTCCAAATGAGGCCTCCTCTAAACCAAATGCACCAGACTCTAAATGGACAATCTGCTGGCTCACTAAGAGGTCTCAGCATAAGACCTAACCAGCTGAGAGGACAGACTGTGCCTACCTTGAATCAGCCAGGAACAAGTATGACACCTCCGTCATCTCTGCCATCAACCAGTTTCACATCTACCAGCCAAAACTCTCGGGCTTATCAAGGAAGTGACCATGGTAATGACCTAGCGTTTGACTTTCTGAACCAGCAAGGTGACAGTATAGGACCTGCGCTCAACAGTGACTCAGACTTTATAGATTCTTTACTGAAAACGGAACCTGGTAACGATGACTGGATGAAAGACATCAACCTTGATGAAATTTTGGGGAACCACTCGTAAGTGATAGTACCAAGGGCAAACCAGATGAAGAGGCAGTAAGGACATTAGCTTTCTCTTTAGATGCCAACAACCTGCTTTATTAATTTACACTCCAGTAATCGGGCTGCCCTTTAAAATACCACGTAGGGCGACTGCCCTGTTTGAAGAGTTGCTCTAGGAACAAAACTGAAGTCTCCCCCCGATGAAACGATAACGTAAGTGATATTCCTGCCTGCCACAAAGGAGTGAGAACATGTGAAGGGTCTGTTCCCCACGCTGGTGCCCAGCGCATCGAAAACCCATCAGTTCTTCTCACGGGGTCTGCGTGGAAAAACATGTTTAGCTTCCCACACACGGAAGCACCAGACAGTGGTACAGGTTGTGGAACTTCATTTATCTGAGTGCAAGTAAGAGCCCAAGAGGTCCAGAGCCCAAGCGGTCCAGAGCTCTTCAGTCATCATGTTTGCAGCCCTTAACTTCCTCGGGACTACTCAGCCCTGACAGCATCAGGCCCTGTGTAAATCTCGTTGCGTTACAAAAACTGTTTACTTCTACACAGTACAAACTCACATTTGCTTTCCCAATGATTTTGGTTTAAACCCTCTATGTTTTGTAGCACACAAAAGGGTAAGCGGTCTCATCCAACATATCATCCAGTGCATTACTCAGTGTGCTTTAGTGTTTGCTTTCTCCCTTTCATCAGTGCTTGCAGCGAGTATCAGAGGAGGCTACTGTCCTGCCAGCAGCACAATCATTTTCGGCATGGAAGGAAACATGAGATGAACTACACCAAAGCTCAGGATCCTCACTTTTCCACCTTGCTCTACCCCAGGGACTCCAGTGACTTAATGGACAACTTAAGTGAGAAGGGTGCTCACCGACTACTTTCCCAGTCCAGCTTAGAGGAGGGCAAATGCATGAAGTGGCTCAGCTAAGCCACTATCCTCATTTTCATTTTAACCCATGGGGAGCGTCAGGTAGTTCAGCCCGGTCCTCTTCTATCGAACAGGTTTACCCCAGCAGAAATGCCAGCATCTCTGTCTGGGGAGAGGCTACCATTTTGATTGCATAGCATTTTGGCTCCAACCCGCTTTCCCTTTGCCATATGTGGGAAGTTGAAAGAGGTCCAGTGATGGCCCAGGTCCCCACAGTTTCCATCAGGCAGAGTACAAGAGGCTCTGCCCCTGCAACTAGCATGCCGATCAGTTATAACCACCTGGGTTACTCACAGTAGGAGGCTCCACTCAGCCACATCTGTGCTTGTAAATGAAACAGTTTGGGGGAATATTTCTGGGCACTGGACTCAATCATCTGTTCTGGGTTTGGGGATGGCCCAGCTAACATTGCCCTGAGCAATTTCTGTGCATCACTAGGGAGTTAACCTGGAGCAAGGACCGTTCCCATAGACAGTTTGCAGCCGCCTTGCCTTGGAGGCTAACAGAGCAGAGCAGTAAGGACACAGGTTGTTCCACACCGCTTGAGCTCGGTGCCAGGGAATAGTCTGGACTGTGTTAAATTTTCTCCCATAGACTTGGTCAGTAAGGGCATCAGAAGGAGGTGCTATGTCACTATAAAGCAGAACCGCAGTGAGTCAGACAGGAGGATTCATAGATGGGAAGAGATCTTGCAATTCAAATGAAAATGCTGTTCTTTAAAATGATGTGGTATGACGTGTTTCACAGACTCCTCTGAATTAGCTAAAACTAATGTGGCAAAGGAATACAATGCCTACATCCACATGCCTCGGTGCCAAGAGGCATTGCTCTGCCCCGTGCAAGTGCTTTATTCATCCTTGTTAGTGGCAGTGGGATGAGTAGACTACTTGACAATAGCCTCTGCACTTATCTGACCTATTTCTCAAGAGAGGTTTTAATAAGGCTTTTCCAGTCATTTCACCTGTCACTTCATGTGGGCACAATTTTTCATTATGTTTCAAGAAGCATCATCACACAAATGAGCACCAGCACCTCCAGGAAAGGTGTAACGTGGGCATTTAGCTAGATATGCCAGTTGAGGCAGGCTGGTCCATGATGCTGTTCATTCCCAGACATGTTTTTCATAAGAGGGACAAGAAAGCTTGCTGAAGAGTCCCTTCTGCTGCCCCAGCTAGTGATTGTTTCATGCCCCTGCATTGTGTAATGTCGCGGCTGAGCTGCCCAGCAAGCTCCCTCTTGTCCCCAGTTCTGGCTGGGGTGCATGCGGTCCCTTTGATATGCCAGTACAAATTTTTCCAAGTCTTCAAAGAGCTTTTCAGCCCAGGTCACTGGCGCCCCACCTAAGTTTGGAGAGATACAGACACGGTCTAACAAATGAGTCGCCTATAAATTGTGCAAAACTAGACTGAAATAGTAGCTACATGAGTTTAAGTGGAGGGAAGATCGGCTCATCTGTCTCACACACAGGCATACACCCTGTCCACGAGCAGGTCAGCAGTGACTGCCAAAGTTCTGGTAGGAACAGACGACTGTGATGCCACTACGGCCAAGGCTGAGTTAGTATCACCATGAGCAATGGGCACTGAAGTCTGGTAACTTCAACTACCCTCACATGCTATTGAAAAAGCCACCACTGGTTTCTGTATTAAGGCCAGATTGTTTTCCAGATCCTCAAATGATGTAAAAAAATTGTTCAGCTGAGGAGCTGGTCCCAAGACTTCAGGATATCATCTGGTGGTGGATTCAATGCTGAGCTTTGTCCCGTTGGCCTCAGCCTGGAGTGGAGAAGACACTGGGCTGTGAGTGCCATCCCCGGGATCAAAATTTCATCCTGTCTTAAGTAAATTCAATGAAGGTAGAGGCCATTTGCAGTCCTGTAAAGATATGCCTGATGCATTTGAAATGTGAGCTTGTGAAAGACTCTTGCAACCAAAACTTGAATCCAATATAATTTCTTCAGAACATTTGTATCTGAACGGAGCTAGTGTCTTTTTTCTCTTTCTTTGCAATGGCTAAGTGCACTACCCTTATAGTCTATTTTTCATCATTGACCGGGCACTCTTTGCAGTATTGGGTTGTAAATATAAAGAACTATTTGTTTTGTAAACTTTTGTAAAAAAAAAAAAAAACAAAAAGTAATAATATTTTGGTAGGAATAATAAAAATCATATTATTTGGGTTATATTTATACATATGTGAAATAAATATACTATCAAAAAGTTGTATTTTATACAAAAAATCAACGGTTACCTTTTGTATTCTATATACAAAGTTTTGTATGATACAATTGTTTATTTTTATCTGCAGACTTCAACTTTGCATTTTGGGGGAGGGCAGAACGGGACCGTGGTTAAATAGCTGGGTCTGACCCCAAACTCACTGAAACCAATGGAGTCTTTCCATTGCCTTCACAGGGCTTTGAATCAAGCCTTTAAATCACCTTCAGATATGTTTGACATCTGAAGCTCTCTGGAAACCTCAACATGAAAACATTCCGGGTTTCAAATTTTTTCCCTGAAAAAGGCTTTTATTATTATTATTGTTATTATTGTTATTATTATTGTAACTCTTGGGAGGCAGGTGGGACCTATGTAACTGTCATGTCCTTGTTGCATGTATGTCTGCTTTATATTTTCCCCATATTATAAACCAGTGTTTCTCTATACAGACTGAAAGGAAAAGTTGCTGTACAGAAATGTTTGTGTTTATGCATTTTTACATGTGGCTGTATATACCTCCTAGTACTAT
Organism: Fregata magnificens; assembly: GCA_013389945.1. Lineage (NCBI taxonomy): Eukaryota > Metazoa > Chordata > Aves > Suliformes > Fregatidae > Fregata > Fregata magnificens. The sequence goes on along the minus strand of WAAD01032197.1, from coordinate 312,096 downwards.
GCAGTGACACTTATTTGACTCCATTTATTTTTCACCTAAACATGAATAGTATGTTTTTCAGTAGCTATCAAAATTCTGCCAAGTAAATCAATCAAAATTATCCCAAGTGCCTCTTTTCTTAATATGAATTTTATAATGGATGTCTGTTTAGCCAACTACTCGTTCATCTGAGTAAATTAAAATTACAGTGATATTTTAGGAGGGGGTGAGAAGAATGTGCATCTGGCAGCTTCTGGGAGCTCAGTCTGCCTCTTTGCAAGAGAGCTGCGATGTTTTCCTAGTGACTGAAGACATGGTTTCATTACCAGCAAGGGTTAACAAATAACACATGGTATTTTAGCTCCTGGTGAATGGGTTGGTGTAGCCTTGCAGCACAGCAATTTGCTCTGGGATCCTGCTGAAGTTAGAGTAGAGAGCTGGGTACCCCAAGAGCTAGGTACCCCGAGATGGCTGGCCAGGTCTCCAAGCCCATGCCCTGGAGATATCTGCCCCTCTCTCCCCACTAGCAGAGACCCCTAATGAAATGCCAGAAATTAGGCAGCCAGCTTCTCCTCCTTCCCTCCCTGCCTGCCTCGCATTACGCCTCATTTTAGCCTGAAGAAATTCCTGTGTGTACCAGATCGCATTGGGTTGTGGATTGTTTCACACAAGTATTCACCCCCGCCAGGCTATTTTTAGCAGGCCAGCCCCAAGGAAGTGATGTCCCATTCCTCGAGAGGCTTTCCTCATTAGCCAGGCTCCATCTCCAAGTGGGTGGCTCTTCCCACCCCACGAATGGAGCGGCAAGGGGTGGTGGAGGGGACGCTTCAAAGGGACAAATGTCAGCACAGTGCTGCCCATGCTCGAAGGCTGTGCTGTGCTATTTTCACATGTAGCAAACAAAAAAGGGCTCCCCACACCTTAACTGCTTCACTGCTGTTGGGGATGCTGAGGGACTGCCATGAAGCACATCTGCCCTTTTAGTCCCCCTCCGCTCACCTTCCCCCACGGGTAAGCGGGGAGACACCTTCCTTGGCTGCCCCCCACGACCCCAGCTCTCCTGGCTGCTGACCTCCCATTTTTTTGCCAGTGCTGCTCAGTCCCTCCATTATATCTGACTCCCACCCACAAATGGCTCCTGTATCTTTCCCTGGCATCAGGGGGCTGCGCAGGGAGGGACAGGGGAGGGATGCTGGCACATGCCCTGCGCCCCACCGCTCCAGCTGTGCCTGTGCTCCCCATCCCAGCTGGAGATGCTGAAGCAAGGAGGTGCCCAGGAGGTGCGTGGCTCTCTCCTCGCTTCAGCATCTCCAGCACAGGCGACAGACAGTGCTCCCCTCACACTCGAGGGTGGAAAATAAGGCACAGTCCCACTCCTCTGAGAGTACGTCTGAAATAGGTCAAGAAACTCATACCCTAAAGGTGCCTCTTTGTCTATCCCAGCTGTAAAGGCAGAAGACAGGGCAGGTGGGTGGGGGAGCCTCAGGCAGGGCTGCTGCCCAGCTGAAGAAGCTACGTCTATATCAGTGAGCTGAAAAACAGCCAGGGACCCCTCCCAGGCCCTGGAGCACGGTTATCTGTGCCACCAGGCTGTGAGGGTCCCTGGCAGTGCTTGGGTGCAACGACCGCCCTCTCAAACAGGTCCCACGACCAAGAGCCATTCCCACTTTGGATGCAGGATAAAAGCGGTAAGAGGGTATAATAATATGGACACGAGTCACCCTGTGCCACGTGGCCTCCATGCCAGAAAATGTCCCCAGACCTGTCTCCTGTGCCCAGGGAGATGTAGCCAGCGAGACCACATGGAGGGGGTGGGAGACATGGGTGGCAGTAAATATTTTCCCTGCACGGCCAGATGCAGCACAGCAGGAACCGCACCAGATCCGGGTGAGGGCTGACCTTTCCCACTGCATCCAAATCACTTGGCAGGAAGCACTACCAGCTCGGACAGGCGGCACAGCCAAGAGCACTGCTCCCTCCCACGGCAGCACGGTGGTCCGGCAGCCACAGGAACCATGGGTGACATGGAGAGGATCCTGCCGCAATAAAAGCTTAGACCATGGTAAAAGCTTAAATCACCCTAATTTTTAAATTAGGCACTCTGGGTCATGCAGAGCACTTTGACAGAGCCCCTTTAATAGGGTTCCAAATCATATCCCAAGTATCTGTTTAAAAAAAAAAAATTCATTTTTTTCTTCTAGTTCACAAAATTGTTACAAACTAGCTCAGCCACAAGTTACTGTCTTACTAGAGGACTCGCAGGATGAAATCCCAATCCATATGCTACAGAACAGGTCAGGCAAGCTGATAAAAGCAGCCTGATTAGGACTTAAAAATCTAGGTTTAAAAAAAAAAGAATAAACCCAACCTCAAAGTAGCATTTGCCAATCTTGCATTTTCATTATAAGGAACTGTTATAAAAGACTGTAGCTGAAATGATTGTTTTTTCTGTAATGATTCAGCCTCTTCTGTGCTGAAGAGCAGGCACCCAGCAAGCAGCTGCAGCTCCTGGTGAACATGTGTTGATGTTGGTGTTGTTGCTGCTGGGATATCAAGGTTAGACGAGCTGCTTAGTCATCCTCAGGACGTGCAACGGCAGAGCCAGTCAGCGTCTCCCGGAGCAGCATGGTTAAAGCCCTACTGGCTGCGCTGGCGTGTGCCTGGTGTGCAGCCCTCTCTCCCCAGACACACTGTGCATTCCTGTGCACGGCTTGAGACAACAAAGATGCTCTATCTCGGTTTTTTGGAGGGCTGCCTGCGATGTTTTCACTCTGGCTGACTGGTCTGCCTTGTTCTACAAGACACAGTTGCTCTGTTTTATCCTTCATGCCCAGGAACATTGGGAAAACCCTGTGGTGGTGGTAAGCGTTTGGGTGAAATGCTGACTGTAGGTGCACCCATGCAGCTCATGTTCAAGTTAACACATCTGATGGCAAAATCTATCCCTCAATATCAACTGACATGGAAGGAAACGTTCCTGGTTGTTATGAAGGTCAATGAACACCACATAAGGGCAGAATTTGCCCTTGTCACTGTTATGTTGGAGTGACATGGTGAAAATAAAACCAGGGAATGTATTCAAAATGCCTGTTGTGCTCATCTGGTCTCTAAGTACCACAGGGAAGTTCAACTCTAGAGGCCTAAAAAAATTTAAAAAAATTAAATTAGTGCCTGAAGAGTACTAGCTCCAGGGTACCAGCTGACTGAGAAATCCTTATTAGAAATTATTCTGTTATCATTTGAGGATTTGATTTGGAAAGTTCCTTCTTATAGAATTAGCCCATAGGGTTAGTTCCATAAACTGATCACACATGTCAGTCAGGTTAATATATGAGTGTAATTCATATATGAATGTAATTTCCATCAATGAAAGACATCTAACTTTCTCTAGGAAAGGCATATCTGGGGACTCAGCAAGTTGGCTGTGTCTCTTAAAATTTATTTTAGGAGGAATTTGATACATTTTCCAAAAGTGTCATTTTAAAAGAGAAGTATGTCAGAATGCATGTTGCATATTATTTGATTCATTAAACTTACCAGTATCTTTAAGGTAAATACTGAGGAATGGCTAAGAATATATATGCATTGGCCAAAATATCCGTTTGTGAATCAGCACGTCAACTTTGCCAATGATGATTTATTCCTTTCTTGAGTTCCTTTTTTTCTTAAGGACCGCACTGTTTTTCTTGTTACTTGTCCTCCAGCAAGACTTCTAGCTGGCTTAATGTTATTCATAGTAATTCTATGAGTAACTGAACTCTACACCAAATTAAAACTGGTATAAAGAAACCTGTTGTACTCTCTCTCCTGTGGTTTCCTTAGTGTGAACACGTTAGGCTTAGTCTGTTGGATAACCAGGCTCACAGGATGTCTACAGCAGAGGGAGGAACTCCATGTGTGTTCCCAAAAGGCTGATCAAAGCTGCAGGGCTATGTGGTATCCCCATTCACATGTGAGCAGCAAGTTAACTGCATTAGCACAGCTAAAATCAGGATTTCATGCATAACACTCCCTCAAAGCCAACCTTTCCCTTCATTTAAGAAACAAATTCACTGATCAGAAAAGTTTCCCCATATTTACATTGCATCTTTATATTATAATGTGCCACAACGGTCTTGTTTAATTGTATGGATCTTACTGTAGTAAAGCCATTGCATGCTAATCTTATTCATTAACTTTCCCTCCAACACCAAAGACTTAGTCTAGTCTGTTTTACAATATAATCTGCTAACTTCTTACAGACAAATACCAACAGACCATCTGTTTATACCGGGAAGTTTAAAACCTTATAAAAAATGTCTGGAGTGTTTTAGAGGGTTACAAACAGAAGATTTCAAATGCTGACAAGATAGTGCCTTTTAAAGAAGTAAAACATTAAAAAACAGGAAAAAAAAAACCCATCCTGAAGAACATTTCATTACCTAGAAACATTGAATATAGTCTTTCTGCAAATGACTCAAGTGCACAAAACAGCACAAAACCCCAGAAATATTCTTTTGTTACATATGTGGTTTTAAGCCTCAGTAGTGGCCTATTTTGGTTTTCTTTTTCATTTTTCTTTCAAAAGAAAAAAAAATTAAATTGTGTCCTTTTTATAGACTTTGCTGTGCCTCCAAAGCCTCCTGCTATTAGATCAGTTTTAGCTTTCAGCAAGCAAGAGTGCAATAAAGAAAAATCTCCCAATGGCCACCAACACCACAACACAGTGTAGCTGTGCATTTGGATGGCAGACTAGCTCCAGAAATGCTACTTTATATTAAACTATTTAAGCTTTCATCAGAGAATGCTTACACCAGGCTTTTACGGCCTTTGATAAAAGGCAAGATTTTCGAAAAGGAGCCCAAAGCCTGGCTCCCATGCCCACGCTGATCAAAATGGTGATGTCTGGCCCTCAGATTTTAGCCCCAGGGTAGCTTGCAGAACAGGGGCACCTTGGTAATATAATGTGCTCCAGGCAGAAACAAGCAATGCAAATGATCAGAAGTCTCGAAAAAATATTTAGGAAAGAACTAAGGTTGTTCAGCCTAAAGGAGGTTTGAGTGGGGATAGGATAAAGAGTCTTTGAATGGATAAATCATTGCTGCCAGGGGAAAAGATGATGTATTTCCCTATTGATTTGTATAGGCCAAGAAATACCAAGTTCAGGATATGCCAGGTGGAAGTTTTTAACAGGAAGGATAATATGAGGATGGACTGTCTGAGGAGGGTACGGGGTCTGGAGGTCCTCAGGACCTGGGTAGGCACCTGTCAGAAATTATACTAGTATGGTTTATCTGCCCACAGCTAGTGGAATGGACTAAATGTCTCTGTGGGTCCTCACAGAAAGACAGAAAAACTATGGAAAACAAGCGGAAAGTTTTCATGTTGAGGAAGAAAAGGAAAAAAATCAGTAAAGAGTTTTGCGGGGCTTATATCAGTGAATACTCACCAATTCATACGAACATCACCCACCCACCCCACCCCCCATCTGTAATGCAGCTACTCGAATCACTCTCCGCTCCCATACCATAAAAACACGACAGGAGGCTTGAGAAAGTTGAGTTCGTCCCAACTGTCCTGCCTGCCCCTTCAGTCTTTTTCCAGGGGGGTAAAGTTAAGGAAATCTTCCATCTAAGCCCCCTTTCCTGAAGAAAAAGATTTTGATTCTGTGCTTGCCCTTTTGTGTTGAAGTTACCAAGGCAGGCTGGCTAATCGCTAGAACGATCAGAAGGTCCCAGAGATACCCGAATCCAGCCCGGAGCATGTCTAAGTTGATGTCTTTGTTCACTTCACAAAACCAAACAGGAGTAGCTTGTGTGAGGATTAGATATCTGCAATTCAATCTGGATGATCGCTTTATTATGGCAAAGCATCCCTCTCCATACCACCCAGAAAGACAGCCACCATGGGATGAAGTATCGCAGGCTCCTGTTCCGCCCCAGTTGAAGCTGCAGGCTTTAAAGGCAGAGTTAGAAGAAGACGTACAGCTGCTACAGGAGACAGGCTTAACAGTGTGTGAACACCATGTGCTTGTAAGGATATTTCAAGGATTAGGAGAGAATTAAATGTTTGTCTGTCTTTGCTGTTCAGCACAGCTTCAAAGCTGGAAGATGATATTAAAGAAGATATTTCCCTTTTTTAATTCAGGAAGGGGACTCCTAAAACAATAGCTGGAAAATGCAGGCATGACCTAACAGATTTATACACAAAGATGCTGGACAATTCTTATCAGATGGGTGAACAACATGCTATTCTGCAGTATAAAATAGTGATATGAAGTTCACAATTTAAAATACCAGTGAATAACCCCCAGCATGGGCAAAAAAGCCAGCTCAAAACTCCTCTCCGGGAAACAGAAGGCAAGCATCCTGACTGGTGGTTTCAGTTTGTCCTGCTACGCTGGGTTGTGGGTTAATTGGCCAGTAGCAGAGCGACTGTGGCCTCTCCCAGGAGCGGTTCTCTTGGGGATGATGGGGTGGGCAGCCAGGGTGGTCACCAGTTGGGCTGCTGCTGTTAAATCTGCCTCGTACCTAGGATCAGAGCTCTTAAGTTCCCAGACAGGGAACTTTCTCTCTAACCTTTCAGAAAAAGGCAAATCTGAGACAGAAACACTGTTGGTGAGATTCTCAGGTCAGTGGGTGCTTTCTGGGGGAAGGCTTAGTTAAGGATTCAAGTAAATTCACTGCCTCAGCTTGCAAGGGGAGGAATGGAGAATCTCTAAAGGAAAACAGACATCTTTCTCAGAGAGGTTATGACATTAAATCAGATTTTTACTGAACTGAGAAACTTGCAGCTCCAGGAACAGGGCTAAGGTGGTCTTAAGATACCTTGGCATGTTCCTGATCCCGAACTATTCTGCATAGCATAGATGACTTTGGGGATATTGGCTAAGTTGTGGCACACACCCCACAGCAACTGCCCTCTGGACACCAGAGCTTTGCCTGGGGCAGCCACTCTGCTCTGTGCTGTGGCTGCGCTCTTCCTCTGGGCCGTTCTCTCTCCAGCATCATCTTCTCAAAATACCAGCTCCAGTGCTTCTGAAAGCATCTTTAGAAGGCAGACCAATGGCTGTTTTCTGCATGAGGGAACATCTCTTCCAGCTGCATTTGGTGCTTTTATGGATTCTTCTTCACTGCTCTTCTTCTTTTATTCATTATAGAAGGGGCAGAGCAAAGGTGAAAACCTCACTCATTATATCTTTCCCCTCTCCCGCTCCAGTCTTTCTCTGAAAGATGTTATCACTGAAACAGTTAATTTGGACTAGCAGCAATTGATATAATCCTTAGAGAATAAAGGAAAACTCTTTGTAACAGCAAATACTCATTCTGAGCAAACACAGCCCTGATTTCCTAAGCTGCCTAACACCGCTGCATTACTTGTGACTTCACAGGCCCCACAATGAAGAAAATAACTTTGTTCATCTTCACTGTCACCATAGTATAAATTTGAAACATGTTCGGTTTTGTGTTAGGTTTAATCAGAAGGGGAATGTGCTCTATAGAATATTATCCAAGCATTTTTACAATGGGCAGTGAGCTAACAGATATTCAAGTTATTGAGCAACATATTCATACAGCCAAAGGCTTTAAATCTTGTCTATGAAGAAATGTTTGAGCAGAACAAGGACATTTCTCTTCTTTCCTTCTTTTCCTTTCTAAAAGTGAATTAATATCTCTTACTGGGGACGCCGGTCCATCCTACATTAACTTTACTTAACCCTTGCCTTTACAAAGGATTCTCGTGACCCTTCTCTGGGAAGGGATCACACCTCCATTTTTTGGAAGCACCATTTTTGTACTCGGCACAGGGAATACCTGTGGGATAAAGAAGTATCTTTGCCCTGGGAAATTCCACTCTGCTTTGGCTGAGACATTTAATGTTAAACCTCTGTTATTTCACTTCTCAGTTTCCTTAGGCTGGAAAGCATGTCGGCAGTGCTCCAGCACGACTGAAGCATCCGAGGGAGCTGAGGCACACATTGATGGTTCAAGCCAGGGCTCATTCTGAATTCCTGCTGGCTTCAGGCACTGCCAACCCCACAAGCACCTCTGCTCTCTGCAGTTGCTTTTGTAGCAGAGCTGGCCAAAGCAAACATGTCCCAGCCAAAGCATCAGCCTCCAACCTGCCTCCACTCACGAACCACCCGAGCTTGTCTATCAGCATGCTGAGGATGGGCTGAACCTGTTGGCAGAGCAGCAGCAGATATTGCCTGGAGACACTGCCGAGCTGCCAGAGCAGCTGCAGCTGGGAGATGGTGGAGGACTGTGCTTCATGTCACAGTCCCATCACACCACTCTGGGGCCCCCATGATGGACGGACGGGTGCCATCCCCAGGCAGGAAAAAAAAACAAAAGAAAGGTTGCCTTAGGCTTCTTTCTTCTCCCTCCACAGTAGTGCCAACAGATCCAGCACTAAAACTTACTTCTTATCCTTTCCCTTCCTTGTCAGGGGCAGGAATTCCCTAGCTGAGAAATGACGGCTATCATCTTCCTCCGTAAACTTCCCAACAGTAGCCTATGGCCCTCTCAATCTCTCCAACAAATTGCAGGGACACGAGGCCCTTGCCTTTCTAGGGCAAGAGGCTACTGTATTGTACTCCTCCCCTTATCTTTTGAGCCAAACACATGAGACAGCGATCCTTTTCAAGCACCCCAGGCCCAAACCACACAGACATGCACAGAGGAATGAGGGTATCAGGACCATCAAAATCTCTGAGTTACAGTACTGAAGGCTCAGGGGCCACTCACTGTAGATCATAGTAAGGTAACTTATTACACTCACATAAGATAATTAATGCTTAGTTTTGGCCCTCACAAATTGCAGGAGTTTATATATCAGCACCGCACCAGAGTCTTGCTATTAAGGGTAGAAGCAGTTGACATCCAAATGCTGGAATATGGCCAGAAATGGCATCATTGGAGTTGCTTGTGAAACCTGAATTCAGCCACACTTATGTGCAGGCATTAAACTGATTTTTAATTACACAGTCCCATTATGGTTTTTGTCCTGAACCTTCACTGTATCCAGCACAGAGATGGGATGTCTGAGCGGGATCCATTCAGGCTATATGGGGAAATTTAAACCAGGCATTTCCTAACTTTTGGTACACATGGCATTGCAGCCTAAATATTTCTTTCATGCATTAATGTGATGAACACAACATAGATTTGACTACAAAACAAGTGGCAGGATAGGCACAAGCTGGCCGCTACTTCCATGATCTAAAACTAGCTTCAAGAGGAGGGAAATGGTGCTCGTGTCTACAAGAACGTCCTGGTTTCGGCTGGGATAGAGTTAACTTTCTTCCTAGCAGCTGGTATAGTGCTGTGGTTTGGATTTAGTATGAGAATAATGTTGACAACACACTGCTGTTTTAGTTGTTGCTAAGTAGCGCTTACACTAGTCAAGGACTTCTTCAGCCTCCCATGCTCTGCCAGGTGCACAAGGAGCTGGGAGGGGACACAGCCAAGAGAGCTGATCCAAACTGGCCAAAGGGATATTCCATACCATATGATGTCATGCTCAATGCATAAACTGGGAGGAGTTGGCCAGGGGGCAGTGATCACTGCCCAGGTACTGGCTGGGTGTTGGTTGGCAGGTGGTGAGTGGTCGCATCGCTTGTTTTTTCCTGGGTTTTGTTTCTCTCTCTCTCTCTCATTGTTTTCCTTTTCATTAAATAATAATAATTATTATTATTGTTATTATTATTACATTACAATTATTAAACTGTTCTTATCTCAACCCACGAGTTTTCTTACTTTTGCTCTTCAGATTCTCTCCCCCATCCCATCAGGCAGGGGGGAGAGTGAGTGAGTGGCTGTGTGCTGCTTGGTTGCTGACTGGGGCTAAAGCACAACTGGTAACAGTAACCCGTCCTTTCAGCTCATGCCAACATTTCAAAGTCCTAGACAGCTTGTAGGACACTGCGTGCCCCTGCAGCCACTGACCAGCCGCTCACTACCACCTTCTTGGGAGAAGCACACTCTTGCCCTTCCAGCTGTCCGGTGCTCCTAGAAGCATTGACCAGTGTCCCCATACTGGGTATGTAATGGCCTTGGATGCAATGAGAAACAACTTCTTGAGTAGGTCCACATTGCTAAATAAAAAGCGGTAAGGGAGAGATGCTGGCCATGAGGCCAGGTGGAGCAAACTGGCTTCTGCTCACACTAGAACCAGTTCCTTCTGGAGCAGTCTGGCCACATCCACGCTATACTGAGCCTGGTTCTCCTCTGGCCCCAATACAGCTCTAAGATGTCCTTTTTATTTTGGAGGCTATTTCAAATCAGCATGTCTGCTACAAAGGGAGACCCACCAGGCAGGTATTTTCATGGCAGGAAAGGACGAGTATGCCTTGCACATCTGGAGGTGCGTCAGGAGAGCACAGGGCTGTTTGAGAAGGCACAGCTTGCTGTCACTGTGCCAGAGGCTGCGTAGGGTGCAGGAAGCCCAACCTGGCGCGGTCACATCCCACACTGCCTTTTGAGAGTCATCACTGGGGCAAGCTTCATCTTGAAGACCATTCGCCCAGTGGTAAATCTGAAAAGGCAATGTGTCATGAAGGCAGTAGATTGAAGCAGCCTCCCCAGCCCAGGTGGTAAGCTAACAAGTAAGTAGCGTGATTAATCAAGGCTTCAGCACTTAAATTTGCTCGTTGTGCCTCTTATTTGGCACTATTGACAACCCTGTGATCTGCCATCTCCAAATTATAGTACCATTGGAACTGGCAGTAAGCTTCCTCCCTCATTGTATCCAGGGGCTTAACGTGTCTTCAGTGGCTTCCTGAATGTTTTCCACAGCTCACCCACTGCAGATAGGTTACTTACACAGAGCAGATAATCAAACACCTTGTCGTGGTTTAACCCCAGCCGGCAACTAAGCACCACACAGCAGCTCACTCACTCCCCCCTGGGGGGGCGGGGGGGGCCATAATCTGAAGAGTAAAAGTGAGAAAACTCGTGGGTTGAGATAAAGACAGTTTAATAGGTAAAGCAAAAGCCGCGCATGCAAGCAAAGCAAAACAAGGAATTCATTCACTACTTCGTATGGGCAGGCAGGTGTTCAGCCATCTCCAGGAAAGCAGGGCTCCAGCACACACACCGGTCGCTTGGGAAGACAAAACGCCATAACTCCAAACATCCCCCACTTTCTTCTTCTTCCCCCAGCTTTCTATGCTGAGCATGACGCCATATGGTATGGAATATCCCTTTGGTCAGTTGGGGTCAGCTGTCCCAGCTGTGTCCTCTCCCAATTCTTGTGCACCCCCAGCCTACTCGCTGGTGGGGTGGTGTGAGGAGCAGAAAAGGCCTTGACTCTGTGTCAGCACTGCTCAGCAGTAACGAAAACATCCCTGTGTTATCAACACTGTTTCCAGCGCAAATCCAAAGCATAGCCCCATACTAGCTACTATAAAGAAAACTAACTCTATGCCAGCCAAAACCAGGACACACCTCTCAAATACTTCATTTTTATTGCACTCACTGTTAAGCCTGCAACTGCCCAGCCCTTCCATCACTAGAGCTGAACACCCTATTGCTTCTAAAAGTCAGACAACTGTATGAGCCTTCCACATGGACATTTGAGCCATGAAGGTAAATAAAAGAGAAACCAAAATAAATTAATTCCTACTGTATTTTATATTCTAGATGTGTCCTTCTCATTTTTAATATCATCTCCAGATCTTACCATCATCATTTTATTGTGTTTTATTAAAACACTACCACAAATGCACATCTTCCTTAATAGGAAAACAAGCATAAAATAGATAAAATCAAGTATTCTTAAACATTTCCCTAATTGTAGCTATTAAATACACCAACTGTAGATTAAGATCTCACTTTGAGAAGACTGTGCGCACATACACAATATAAAGACAGATAAAGACAACACTATTCCAGACATAAAAGTACCTGTATTTAAAATGACTGTTTGCTTGAAAATTGGTGTATAGATCAGGACTGTAAAATAAAGATTTGAGATCCAAGAGGTACAGAGACTCTTACCCTGCATATGAACACCTGTCCCTGTTGATCTTAACAAGACTGCTCAGCCTAAGTGCTGGGATCTCAGAAAAGCCCCCTCCTAGTGGCTACCAATACCAAAACCAGTACTTGCTCCAATGTCCTTCCTTCCTGCCTGATCACCCTACAAGTTCTGGAAACACATTTATTTCCAGCAGTGGTGGTTTAACAAGTGCCAGAACTTTCAAATTTAACTCCTGTGAGTAATTCTTACTTCATGTTTGCCAGATTGGAGACCATTACACAGATGGCAAGGAGCTGCTGAAGCGTTGCAGTCCAAACCTGTAGACAGCCAGACAGCTACTGTGATGTATTTAGTCTTTCAGGAGGAAAGATACTATACTACTTTATTTGAAGTGACACTAAAAATTGATCTTCTAAATCTACAATATGTTTTGCAGCATGTAATGGAACTCCTGCCCGAGGGATGGAGCACACAGCAGGTGAGGCAACCACGCGCGCTCCAGAACAGGGTACCTGCACCTTCAGACTTCAGTCTGCTACAGCACTAATGTACTTACCTTGTCAGCCTTGGGCTGCACTGGTATCATTGCTTAGCTATAAGCAAACGCATGCTACAGTACATTGCAATAAATCCGTATGTGCAGAGGCAATTAAAAATTAAAAGCAGAAGGCAATTAAAAGCCAGGTGAAATGCCTGACTCCAGGCAGTGGTCTGTACACACTGAGCACACGTTGGGATGGATCCTGACGTACTCATTAGGCTGTCTGCTATTTAATGCCTCACTGCTCTGTGAGCAGCCATGAGCTGGTGGTGGGAGTGAGGACAAGAAAGCACTACACAGGCAGAGCAGCAAGCAGACTAAATCTTCTGCCCATCTGAAGTGCTATGTAAACAGGTAGCAAGCTATAGCATGCAGGATTAGGTCCAGGTAGAGTCCAGAGCTCCAGATCTGTAACACCCTGCACCAAGATGTGCACAGCTGCATAAAAAAAAAGCAATCATGTGACCAAACAAAAAAGTGTCAGAGGCCCAACCGATCACTAGCTTCTGCTTCTATCAGACACATGTGGGTGCAAGGCAAAAGCACTGTCAGGGTGCCATCACAGCCAGTAAAGAACCACATCATGGGTGAGCTAAGGTGACCACTCTGATCAGGTTAACCTCAAGTACAGTAATCTTGGAGACATGGTGACAATTTAAGTGTCGCTGTAAGTCCCTCTCTTGGTTTTGACTCGTTTCCAGCTTCGACGGCACAAGCATCATGCATCAGCAGGACCGAATCCGTGCATGTGCCCCATGACCATCTTGTAACAGATGTTCTTGCAACCACAAGCAGCTCTAGCTCCAAATCACAGCCACAGCACGTTGTTCTTCATCAGCCTCTCTGTGTGTGCCAAAGCTCTCGCTGTTTCTGACCTCATACTTTATCAGCTGATGGAGCTTGACAAAAGGAACACATGCCACCTCCAGTGTGATTTGATGATCATACATCACAGTGGGATCTCGCCAGTGACAATCCGCCCTTCCCAAGGCGCTGAGAATCTTTTATCGGCTGCCCACTGCCCTTAAGCTGTACATCAAGGAGACAAGAAAATGTAATAAATCTGAGAACCATTTTAGTGAATCAAAGGGAGAGACGAGGGTGTCTCTGGCTGTGTGGTTTTCAGAACAATTATGGGACTGAGTCATGCTGCAAATTTGTTGGACTCACTGATGTGGACTACTAGAGAGGAAGGCACAGTGTGTGAAGCTGCCATTGCCATGAATTATTTAATGCATCGGCTAACAGGGCACAGGCAGAGATACAGGAATGTATGAGTATAGTGGGGAAAATATGGAAGATCCACAGAGCTCCAGCAAGGAGAGCTAGTTTTAGGATGCATATGATTTTAATGTTGGGGCTGGAGTGAAGGGGACAAGGCGACTGTTTTCAGAAGGGATTAGGGCTCTTGCTCCCTTGTTATTTATAGGCCTTTCAATTATCTGTGTTGGGTTGTGTGATGGGGAAAAGGGGGAGGGAAGGCAATGGCTGATGAGCTGTACCATGTAAGGGCAGGTTATGGCAAAGACTGCATCAGGGGAGCATGCTTGCTTAGACAATCATTTGAGTGCATGGTCCTGCTTCATGGTCCATCCTTTGACCACTGTTGAAACATGATTCCTCCTCTGCTCTGGCACCTGATGTTCCAGGTACATTTAATCAAGGAGTCACAGACCACAAACAAACATCGCCACGAGACTTCTACAAGCAGGTTGTGCCAGGATGCCTGGGACGTGTGACTGTCCCTAGCTTTGTGGAGCACTGTGCTCACAACGTAAGACACGACAGGCCTGTCTTTGGCTGTGCAGCAGCAAAGGCGGGGAGTTCCAGGGATGGGAACATCTGGATTTGTAACATCCGGCACATTCATCTATCCTATACCAGATGTATGGACTACACATACACACAGAGCTAGAAAGCCCCTTACTCAACAGACACGTAGTTTAAATACAATGGACACAAATACTATCTCCCTTTCACACTGAAGGACTGAGGCAAAAATTTTACTTCCCCTCACTTAATCATGTTTTACATGGTACATAAAACTATCCTCTTTGTGCTCTATTTGCCACAGCTTTGGCAGGCTCTAAACACCTAAGAAAGCCAGACTATGTATCTTGCGCTTCTTATGTGCTATAAGCGAAAGTTATAACCATGTACAATTTCAGAAAGTGTTGGAGGATATCTGCTTGTCCTTTACTTGGAAATAAACTTTCACACCTTTGATTCAAGAAACTTCCTTGTCATTCTCTCTTTCGGGATATCATTTACCTCAGCTGTATCAGCCACATGGCCTTAAAGATGAACACAGATAATTTTATTACTTATCCATGATGTTAATTTTCTTTTACTGTTCCTGTGTTCAAATCACAAAACAGCAGAACATTCCCTCATAAAAAACCCCAAATTATGATACTTGTAAGATAATGGTAAGGGATGTGGCAAGCAAAAGTAGGTTAACTACACTTATTTTGCATCAGTTATAAAACAGTTTTGTGGATTGGCCTTAATTGGTTTTGGTTATGTCAGGGCCTTTATTTAATTCTCCATCACTTCTAAGAGCCCTGAGGTAACTCACTTCACAGAGAGAAAATTCTGACTGACATTGAAAATGTGGTATTGTTGAGCAAAAAGACTCACTGAGCAGACTGCTAGTTTCTTTCACCAGCAGGAGAGATCCAGGAGGTGATTAGCTTTGTTCTCATTTACAAAGCACCAGTGGGAATTTCTAAAGGGTTTCACAGGCCCTGGGGATAAGGCCAAGAACAAAACAGGGCAGTGAAAAGCAAATAGAGCACTTCATCAATAAACTACTCAGAGACGCCACATCAATAGCAAATTAGGAAGAAAGGAAGGCACTCTAATACTTTCACATAGCAAAGGAGGTTTATATATTGTTTTTATTCCTACTTGACTTTTTTTAAACGACTGCACCGCTATCAAACTACCCTCAGCAGAGGGAACAGAGGTAATACCAACTCACCACAAGGCTATTAGTCTGATAAGATTTGAAAGGGAGACATGCACTGCTCTGTGCTAGTTCTACAACGCTGACCTCTCCCCAAGGGTTACCACCATCAGGAGCTCGGTCCTCAGAAAGGCTGGGAAAAGAACGCACCAGTGGGAAAAGGCTACAGGAACTGCGTGACTGCTTACCAAAGATGCAAAACTACTGCTGCTATACAGCACCCCCTGCCCGCTTGTCTCCGAAGAGGCCGTGGTCTGCTCGCCCAGACATAGGTGGGGATGGAAAGCTAAAGAGAAGCGGTGGAGGGGAATAGTATCTCATTAGAATGCCATTTTCCATTAATAAATGGTACTTCTGAAAGGTTTCTTGCCACTAACTACAGTTGTTTTCTTTTTTTTAAATGAACATTTTAAAAAAATTTTACAGCTGGAACAAAATCAGTACAGGTCTATTGATCTTTTCATTTTAATAATGTTGAAGCATTTTGTTTGGATTTTAACACTGCAATAAACCACTAGCAATTAGCTTATTTTTTAAAACAAAAATCTCACTTCTAACCAAAAAACAGAGTTTTCATTTTAGAAAAGCCTTCACAAACTCCATTTTCTAGGCTGAAAAAAACCCCCCACCACTAGACAAACTCATTTGCCTATTTTTTGTTCAGAAGATTAAGTAAAAAATACAGAAGAAAACCCTGCTTCGACAAAGCTGTGTTTTCAAGTTTAAACTAGCTTCAAAACCATCTCACATCAAGCTTACTCAACAGCAGCTGATAGACACTAAAGGAAAAAGCGACGGAGGCAATTTCATCGTGCAGTCTCAGGCGGGGCTATTGCAACTCCGCTTCAGCATCCTGCTTGTGTTCACAGGCTTCTGCATGATTTAAACTGCTCTAGAGTTACACTCCGATGACAGGAACAAAATGGGAAACAACAGAAAGAGATACATCAACTAATTTACTCCTTGGAGCACAAAGAGGGGTGATGTTTCAGTAACCATTTACAGCCACAGAGTATTCATATGTTTAGATGATACAGGGTTTATGCTGTTTTGAGGTAGTGTTTCAAATGGGGAGGTCCATTTGGACTGATGCTGCTGACATCGGGTGCTCTCTTTACCAACAAGCAGGCCTTACTGGAAATCCACCTGCCTACTAACATGTCACCAGTGTTTCAGTTTCTTTGCCTCGTGGGATTTTTGCCAAAACAGCTGTGCATTTGGAAGACACTTTCACGCTGGGTATGGGAGGCTTAAGATGCAACTCCCCAGTCTTCATAAGCAATGCCAAGAGCTTTTCTCTTGCTCACTAAATTGTTCCAAGGAACTGAACGTACCATGCTTCTTCCATCAGAACATCTGATAGCGAGTTGTGACTGCAGAGCTTCCTGGGCACCAATCATCACGTAGGTACATGAGCTGCCAGTCTTCTTCTCCCTGTGGGCACACAGAGGATCCATGCCAGCGCCCTGCGGACTTGTGTGATTTTGACCTGCCACGTGCCACAGCTCTTGTCCCATCCAGTTGAAGGATAAACTCAAAGGGGATTCTTGAGCAGATATGGACAATTAAAAATTTCAGAAGCACAAGTGTTTTTTATTACAGGAACACAACCCAGGACAAAAAGGGGTCTCAGCAGAGCCTCTAGCAGGCCAGCCTACCATAAGTAAGAAGATGACTTCAAGGGGGATCCTTCAGAGAGACCATTTCCTTGCTCCTAGGAATGACCACCATGCTCCGGGGAGGGAGCCCGGGAGCTGCCGTCTTCCCTCGGTTTTCATGAGGCCAAAAAGGGCCAATTCTCTACCCGCATGAACAAACACCTCCACTCGCTGGCTGGCTCCCCCGTCTCTCACCCCCTGCTCGCCCCCTAGGCTGGGGGGATGAGGAGCCCCCGGACCCCGGCCGGGCTCACGCTGCGGGAAGGGAGGCGGGGGTGTGCCGAGGGGAGGCCGGGCACAAGCCCCTTCCCCTCCCTCAGGCGGCCGAGCTCGGCGGCCCGGCCCCCTCCCC
>WAAD01032197.1:206928-294435 GCA_013389945.1 Fregata magnificens | reverse complement strand
TGCCGCGGGGCTCGGCGGCCTGAGGGGCCCCTCGTCAGTCAAGAGCCATCGCGGGGCGTGGGGGGAGAGGAAGAGGGCGAAGAGGGGTCGGCAAGGAAAAGGAAACTGAGGGGATGGAGCCGGTGCCATTTTCTCCCTCCGTGGGCAGGAGGCTCTGGCGTCTCCCCGCCGGTGGGGTGGCCCTGCGGGGTGTCCCCAGGGGGTGTCCCGGCGCTTGGGGTGGCCTCGGGGTGACGGCGCACGCTGGCATGTGCGGGCACCGCTCTGCTGCAGCCAAGCTGGTTTCTTTGACAGGTGTTTAATCAGAGCAGGAGGTGCCACCCGCACCAGCCTCTTGATAAAGCCCTCTGAATAACCAAAGCTGTGCTACCTGCCTTCGGTACGTGCAGTGAATGTATTTAGGGAATCAGTAGTACAAGCGAGCTGTTGCTGGAAGGGCAGGGAGGGCACCAGGTGCGTTAGCCTCCTGCTTGGATGCTGCTGTTCCCAGGCTAGGCCTTACCCTCTGCGTGTTAGTGACAAATTTCCTGGGGTGTGCTGAGCGTTTGTGGTTTTGGCCTCACGGCCTTTTCTGAGAGCTTGACTTTGCGGTCTGAATGATTTTTAACACCATGTGGGTAATTTCCAAGGTCTTTAAGCCACAGAAGCTGAAAGGAGACTTTCCTGTTCCTCCCACCCTCCGCAGGTGATCGGTGAAGTTTGACTTTTGTGACTCAAAAGCACGTCTCACTTGGGATGTGAGTTTGATGCAGGAGAGTGGGGTAGGGTAGTAAGGGAGGACGTTGGCTGATGGACAGGGGTGGTAGCACGGGAGGCCCTGGGTTTCGTGATGGGGCCTGGGAGGCAGGATGACATGGTGGCTGAAGGTTGTTATGTCCTCTTATGGTTGCCCTTGCCATGCCCAGGTCGTAGGATCACAGGGTAACTCAGGCTGAAGGGATCTCAGCATGCCTTAGTCCAGGATCCTGCTCACAGCAGGGACAGCTCTGAGACCAGATCAGGCTGCTTGTGGCTTTTACCTAGTCTGGTCTTGAAAACCTACAAAGATGGAGACTGCACAATCTCTCTGGGCAGCCCATTCTCCATCTCCTGGGTACCTTTCACATAAGCACTGGGGCTGGTTTTCGGTCCCCTGAAGCAGTCTCTGCTCCAGGGTCCACCAGCTGCTCCTCACAGGCAGGTGCTCCAGCCCCACCATCCCGATGGCGCTTCCCTGAACTCGCTCTAGGTCATCAATGGCTTTTCTGCACTGGGGGGCTAAAAACTGGATGCAGTATTCCAGAAGCACTCTAATGAGTGCCGAGTAGAGGGGGATCCTTCCCTGGATCTTCTAGCTCTGCCGCTGTTCTTACAGCCGAGGGTGCTGGTGGCCTCTTTGCTGCCAGCATCACTGTACTCCCATGCTTGGTTTTTCCCCAGCAGGACCCCCCAGGCTTTTCCCACAGAGCTGCTTCCCAGACAGGCAGTGCCCATTTTGCACTCAGGTTACTTCCTTCTTGAGTCCTTCATGCCTCCTCATCCTCATTTCACCCTCCTTCATCTAATTGTTCTGTTCTCTGCTCTCTGTATCGGTTTCCTTGTGCAGTTTACCTGTGCCCTGCCAGATGCCTACAGGCCTCTTTCCCCCTCACCTCACTGACACAATATGCTCTTCTTTTTCCCTCTGCATCAGCTCGGGCAACTTGGAACCATCTGGAGGTCAGTCACTGTAAGAGACACAGGCCTATGGACACAAAAGAGAGCTTAACTCTGAAGAGCCAGTGGCTACAAGGAAACTCCTGTTCAGCCTCTCAGCAGCGGGCCCTGCACAGATGGAACCATTGGGAAATTGAGATGATAAATCTGTTTCTGTTGAGCATACACAAGGCTATGTCCTCCAAGCCCTGAAAAGGCCCAGATTTGAACAGATTTCTTGGGATATAAAAAAGCTTATCCAAAAGCTTTCAGAATTTCAAGTCTCTGCTCCAACATCTAGAAATCGTAGAAGCAAGCTAGCCAATTTTTTTAATGTATTCCAAACAAAATATATTTTTCTCTGGCTGGATGTTGGAAATAGATAAATGTTTTTCATCTGCAGTTATTAATAAAAAACTGCTCATCTTGACTTGCTGTATGCTGTGCAACTTTTTAGTTTAAATGGTTAAGATCAGGGCAAAATTACAAGAAAGTAAAATAAGGCTCGTGTAATGAGAGATGCCTGCTGACCTTCAGAATGTTTCTTACCAGCTTCCCCTGCAAATCCAGTGATACTTACGCACAAATAAATAATTTTCCTATGAACTGAGCTGTAGATCCATTTTCAGCAGGCTTTTTTTTTAAGATTTTATTTTATTTCATTAAGGCTGCACTGCAGTCTGATTTTATGCATCAGAACAATCCCTCTGAATCTAATGGGGCTATTTGTATGCATTGAAGCACACTTATTTTCATCTCTGTGGTTTTGGTCTAATAGCTAGACCAACTTTGAATTGTTAACCTATGACTATAGAGATGTGACATATTTTCGCTAAGTGATTTTCTTTAAAAAGAAAAAGTTAGCTTTGGGGATGATGTGGGGAGCACAATGAATCATGAGGGTGCTGTCATCAGTTTTTATAATCCGTTTTATTTAAGAGGAACAACAACAAAAATGAGTAGAAGGTCACTCATCCCAGATTCACAGTTACCTAGCAATGTGAAGCCTTACTGAGTTGTAGTTGACTGCATTGTTTTATGCAAGAATTAGAAGACTTGGAAAGGTGCTAGTATTAAATACATACAGCAATGCATTATTTGGATTCTCTCAGCTCCAGCTTGGAAGTTAAGTAAGTGTTGTATTTCTAGAGATACTTAAGATCTAACTCCTCAAGAAGACATGCTTGATAGAGTTTACTTATATGTAAGGTTGCTCACATGAGTTAAGTGCCTTAAAGAACATAGATACATTTATTTGTCTTTTAATAATGCACATGAGATATGGCAATAATGGCATTTGACAGTGAAAGTTGCTTTGATATTTTAATAGACCCTGGTAATGTGTGGTACCTGTGGTCCCTGAGTAAGATATGGGAATAACTAAACAAGTGTTACCTACTTCCTGTCCCAACTAGAAAGATGTTTGAAAAACCCTTTACGAGAGTCACAATATAGCTGTTTGTACATGGGAAAAAATCCCCAACTCTATGTGGAAATACTGAGTTAGCTTCAAATGAGCAGGTCACAGCTAATTAGCTCAGCTGCCCTCATAGTTGTGCTGAAACAGCTATTCTGGTTTTCAAGTCTAAGCTGTCTCACCCAGTGCTAGATTTGGGTGGCACAGCACTGGGTTCTGCAGCTCTCTGTGGTTTCCAAAGGTCAGTATTTAGGATGGACTTTTGCCTTGCATCCTGTTCTCGTGGAAGACAAGTGTCCATGAACCAACTACTCATAAAGAGCTGCAGTGGTATTTAACTAGCAGCTTGCAAGGAGCACTTGTGTGTCTGCAGTGTCAGGCGAGGAACAACCTGTGAGACAGAAAAAGGACTGAGGTAAAACACTGATTCTAATGTTTGATGAGCTATGGTATGGTTATGTCCAGAAGAGCAAGCTTTACTCGGTGTTATGGACTGCTTTTATAGCTATAAAATGGCCTGGGCATCCTGGGTGAGTGAGTGATAAACACATCAGCTGTGCTAGTTAATCAGACTTCTTCAAAGACCACTCTTAAAATGAATTTGTAGGTAGAGTTGTGGGTGCGTTTTGGGGTTTTTTTTTTTTTTGTTTCTTTGTTTTTAATTTGAAGTTGCATATGGACCCTCTGACCTCTGGAATTCAAGTAACAGCCAACAAAATTCTACCGTAATCTTTCCTTTTGTGAAAGGAAAGCCAGATAGAGCCATGTATGACTTTAGCAGAATACATGACTTTAGGAAAAAGGTGATGTCAAACTTCAGATATTTACTTTTCATTAAAAGCAATTAGGCATTTTGTTCATGCAGTCTGTGTGCTTATGTGCCATAGTTTCTGAATGAATGTATATCTCTTTGTATTCCTTTGAAATGTTACCTGAAAAAGCATATTACAGTCCAGTCTGAACAACAGTCCAATAAGATATCTGAGAGGCTTTCTGTTAGATCTGCTGAAGGTAAATTTGTATTGCCTGTGCAAAAGTGTGGAGGTGATTGTACTGTAAAGAAACTGCTGTAGATGTCAGTGGTATTTCAACCTCAGTATAGAATGAGAGAAAGAGAGAAGGCAGTGGGCAGATGTTTCCTGCCAGCATGACTGTAGCAATATTTGATGTTACCACTTTCTGGTTGCTTGTTACCACCTCTCTACTGGTGGTTATCATCCACAGAGGTCTGCAGACACAGTGGATCTTATGCATTGCACTTTTACCGAAGCATATGAGAATAATCTTGCTCCTTGTCTTTATGTTTGCAGGGATAACTCTGAAAACATAAACTCTGTGTAAATCAGTGCAGCAAGGTCTGTTGAAGCAATAGCTCCATGAGGTATGAACTCCCCCCTTCATCTCAAATAAGGTCCTGTCACTACCTGGTCTGATTTAAGGCTACGTTGAAGGAATTCTTTCCCCATGGGTGAGAGCGATGCTGGAAGGAGTTGGGTCTGTAAGCTGTTGGCTGAGGAGGGCTCACTAGCACCACATTGCTACCAGATGTATGAGCTTTGCTGATTGAGTTGTTTTGTGATGAGTCATTGAAGTTAGAGTTTGAAAGGGAAGATTTTTGCCAGTTCTGGTGTTCAGTGAAATGTGAGTAGCTGTCATTTTCCTCATGGGCTTTGAGAGCACTTCTTGCATTTGATTTCTTATATGTGTGAAGCAGGATTTCTCAAGAGTTGTTACCATTAAAGACAAGTACATTGCTGGCTGAGTGTTGATAATGAACTGTTTTTTGCATCTGAGAAACTTAACACTATGCCGAGAACCAATTAGCAACTCCAGATGGGCTCATTATCATTAATTTTAATATGTGAGTGATAATTTGTAACACTTATTTGCAACTGAAGTCCCTTCTGAGATAGTTTTTTCATGTACTGTATATTGTGAAGATAAAGAGCAGTTGTGCCTGCATATACGTTTGCAAAGTGGGGAGAGTCTTATTAGAGTCTGAGGATTTGGGGCAGAAAATAATGAAAATAACATTCAGTCAAAAAGACTTTAGAGCTTTTAATTTATGCAGTGCACTTGTGAAGAGAAACCATTACCTTTGAAGAAGTCGGGAATTGTTTTTAGTAGCAATCTCTGGCATGCACGTTTCTGCTCCTGCATTCAGCAGAAACCATTCCTACTTCTCTTGGAGTGTGAGACCTTCAGTTTTAGAAGTTTTCCTCTGTCAGGCACACGCATATCTCTTTGTCCAGGCTCTGACCATTCAATAAAAGTGTATGTGTTTGTTTTTTAAGTATACTTTCCATTTGAGAATATAAAATACAATTGACACTCACCTGTGTCTTGTGTTGTAATTAATGTTATATTGCTGTTTAAAGGCCTCACAAGAATTTGGGGTGCCATGGTTCTAGCTGCTATACAGATACAGAAGGAGATGATTTCTGCGTTGATGAGCCAGGGGCCAATGTGTCTAAGCGAGGACTACTCTATTTTTACTAATGCCTGGTGGGTAATTTTACTAAGCTCTTGGATATGCAGTCGAGTGCTGAGACTCCTTGCTGAGAGATTGGGTGAAGAGTGAGAAAGTCTAAGGATGAGATGAAAAACTGCTGTGGAGAGATGAGGCAAGATGTGACAGCTGGTGAGGAGTAAAGCTAGGCTCAGAACACGACTCTCTTGGGTCCCATCAAGCACTGCCTTTTCTGAAGAGAGATGGTAATGTTATGTTGACTAACAGTCTATTTGCTAGACAGTTTTGAGTTGTACACATAGTTCCTTAACTACAAGCTATTTACAACAGAGACTTAATTACAAAACCTGAATTTTGAGACTGAGGATGACCTGATGATGTCGAATTACACAACTTCTATCTGTTATGTGATTGTACTCCTGCTATGACTTCAGTATAGGTTAACACCTGCCTCGAACATATTTTGTTATCTATTTCTGATGTTTTATTGTCTCCCTTCCTTTGCTAATTCTTTTATAGCTCATGTAGAAAGGCAAGAACTGCATTTGGAAAGGTCATAACACCTCTTGGATGGCTCAGCAGAATCAATAGTCGACAGCTTCTTTTTCATTAATCTTTTCCTGATGACCTGCTTTACTGTTACTGGTTTTTCAGTGCTGAGGGTATCAGGTAGTGTAAAAAGAGACCTGATCCATACACCAAAGGGCTTATGTTACCAGAAAGCTTAGCTGAGGAAAAAACCAGCAAGCATACCTTAGAAATTCATCAGAAACCTTCCAGAGGTCACTCTGATAAGGTGTTATATACAAGGTGTAGTCGTAAAACAGGACATGAAAAAAGTGGTCTTGTTGTTTGTCCATGGGAAGCCCATTCCACCATGAAGAAGAGGGTGACAGGAAGGTAATGAAGTGCTTGGTTTGCAGAGGTGCTTGGGATAACCCAGGGAAGTGAGAATACAGAAGAAACATTGTCACAGTAATTACTCCCGTCTTCATTTTTAACTAAAAACTATCTGACTCTTTTATAGCCCCAGTAACTGGGAGCTAATTGAAGAGAAAAATCAGTGAAAGACAACAACAAAAAATCAGTGGAACTTTTCAAGTATTTGTTTTTCCTTTTCCTACCATCTGTAGTTTCTTTTGCCAGACAATGTTCTCACTCAGTAATTTTCCAGTGATTTCAAGGTAGCTCTTTTCCTTGCTTCTCTCTTGCCTCTCTGCTCCATGAATTCTTTTCCATTGCTTTCTAAACCCTGATATATTTGATGAAGAGAAAGTGTTAGCAGTTTTCTAGTCCATTACCCCTTCAAGGTGATGTTCTAGTCATTTTGTTAGCTCTGTACAAATGCTCCAACTTTACAGATCTGGCCTTTCTGTAGTCTTCTGGCCATGGCTCCAGCATCATTAATGTTAGGTCACCCAATGGTTCAAATTTGATCTGGGTCAGGTGTGGGTATGTGATCATACCTCTGCTGAACTAGTTAGAAAAACACGAGTTTATGGGTTTTTTTCCTTTGTTCTGGGAAGACGGGCAACACCTGTTTAGAATAAAACAACGTTTTTATCTGAATTTATTTACTGTGATGTAGAGAGTCTACATGCCTGTACAAAGTGTTACACCCAAAATCTTGTTCACGGGCAAAAAGCCAGCACATGTTTATATAGCAAAGAATTTATTGTTAGCGTAACTGAAATTTTGTAAGTCTAATCATTATTAGTCCAGATGCGATTATTGCAGAAAAAGAAAGAATAATAATGCAGTTAAAACTGTCATACATACAATTCTTAGTTTCTACCCTTCTTCCTGGTGTTACGCTCACCCCTCCCCTGCTCCTCTGGGTCCCAAGGTTGCTGGTTTTATTCTGGTGGTGGTGGGTGTTACAGCGAGTTGTCAGCATCTGGAGTCCTTTGCTGGGAGAAGTATGAGGTTCATGTTGATGGTTTCTTCTTTCCTTACTGTAGGATCCACCTGGGTTCATTTTAGTATGTTTGGTACAACAACTTTATGTCTATCTCTTTCTTCATTGGTCTGCAATTCCACATTACATCTGATTTTTGCTATATATGGTTGCTTTTATGGGTATTAGATACTATTTCTTTGTTCTCTTTGTTACCCCTAAAACCAGTTTTGTCCAGCTCCAGGTCTGCATTTCTTTAACTGACCGTTGGTGAGTCGTTTATAGCCATGGTCTCCAGTGCCAAGCCTGTGCCCCATCTCTTCTCATCCTGTGCCTGTACTCTATGCCACATCCTATGTCTCTGCTTTTCCAGGCCTCTGCTATCATACTAGACTGTTGTATTTCTCTATACAAAGTCATTACCTTAGTGGTAAATATCTCATTCTATATACAATAACTGCTTGTTACTGCTATCTGTGCAAAACTGTGGTTGTACCACACACAAACAAAAAGAAAACAAAGTAGATATAGACACCTGGCCAATTACAGAAATTGCAGTCACAACTAAGCCAAGTAAAACAAAGCTGCAGACAGGCCAAGAAAATTTCAGGCAAAGCAAGGGTAACAAACCTCAGTCCAGAGGCCTTCAGAGTTCGGTACAAAGCTGATAGCCTATGAAGCGCAATGGCAGTAGTGAATGACAGGGCTAAAGGTTAACCCAACTATATTTTTCTGAACAAAATTTAACTGCTGGAGTGAGTATACATCCGATCATTGCTTGGTGTTTTGTGAGCAAAGTGTTTGGTGGGTTTTTTTTTTTTTTTGCCCCTGGCACAAAAAGCACTAATATTGGAATTACTGAGCTCCTGAACCACAGCCTCGTTCATACCTCCTGCCTTTAGTGAAAGTAAGGCATTTGTGCTATTTTTATTGCTGTGTCAATAAATCCTGTTGTTGATTTCAGTTGACATCACTCCTATAAGATGGTGGTCTTCTCGAAGAGAAAGATTGCACAGATAGGACTAGCCTCATCAACTGTTTCAGCTAAATCTGCCCATGAAAGAGCTGGAGCCTGTGAACGAGTTGGTTACATATGGAAGATTATAGGGGCTGTCTGGCTGCTGTGGAGAGCAGATGCTGAAGGTAGGGGCAGGTGACTGAAACCTGCAGTACCAGAGATGAGCTGCTGAAGGATGACTGCCAAAATCAGTCATCAGAGTAGAGGTTGGTTTAACCAGCAGATGGGATACCTTTAACAAATCAAAACTGATCAGCATCTGATTTGTAAGTAGAACACCTCTGATAAAGAAATGAAAAATGTGGGATCTTCTGCTTGCATTTTACCCAAGCTGACTTTTGGAGTAGGCTGTTCTTGAAAATTCAGGCTGTGTCCTCCAGTCTAAGAATGGACATCCCACTTCTGCACTGAAAATGTGGCCCCACACCTCATGAGAGAGTGCTTCCCAAGACTTTTTCCTCAAAGGTGAAGAAGCATGCTACCAGAATGGTCATTAAATGCCAGGGTGTGAGAAGAAGAATGTGATGGGATTGTTTGTGGATGTGCTCAGGACTTGTGCCAGCAGAGCAGTCTTGGCCCTTCACTTGTTACCATCTGCTAGGGTACAGCTTCTGCTGATCACTGCTGCCTCCAGCACTGTGGAGGGACATCTTTCATCTTTCTTTGCTAAAACATATTCTGATTCCAGATTCCACCTTCTGCTTCCACTTTCTGCTTCCACCTTGCATAAAGAAAAATACAGGCACCCTGCATGAGATTTGTCTCAGCTCACTGGACTTACAAAGATCTCTGCTAGTCTCTGGGTTTCTTTTTGTAGACAATGGGGAAGAGTGAGTCATCTCAGTTTCTCCCTGGTGACTGCAAGGAGAGCCTACAGTGAGTAATTCAGATGTGACCACCTACGCAGAACCCCCTCCCTGTCATTGTGGAAGGGGCAAAAAGTGCATTGAGTTTGGGTTCTCCACTCCAAAAAAGGAAGGAGCTATTTCTTAACTCACATCATTCCTCTTTTTTACATGTTAACTAAATCTGTTCGCGACTGAGGAGAGAGCAGAGATTTGTAGTCTGGTTTCCTAAGCCCCATTTCTTCATGTGTGTGTGTATATCTGTCTAGTTTGTCCACTAATAGTTTTTGGAACATTTGGACAACTTCAACCATGTTTGACAGAGGACTGAAAGTAATAACTTATGCCAGGTTTTGCATTTAAACAAAGATGGAGATGGGAAGGGAGACCATGTCAGTTTTTTCCATTATAGAAAAAACTTGTTGCTTTTTCAACATAAGGGAATACCTAGATGAGAAGGATGTCACGAATATGTGCGGATTCTCTTGGACAAGGCTTCTCTCAAGTTTGAGAAACACATTATATTCTCTCATTTTTGCATTTCCTTCTTTCCCTGTGCTTTCTCTGGTGTCTGAAAAAGGCTATGTTCAGTTGAAAACAAAAAGCAAATACAAACTTCTCTACCACAAGACACTCATGTTCTGGAAACCAGGGCAGGATCTAGTTCAGATTGCCATATCTCCATGTGAAGTAGGTATCTAAAACTTCCCTACCCTCAGGAGAGTCAATATACTCCACAAATAATTCAACTGAACAAAGGTAAGTGCCCACTCTGGGAGAGCTGAATTGTTTTCTAGACTCCATTGCCTGGGTTTCCATTGACTCAGTGGGAGCATAGACACCTGTGGTATCTACCATCGGGAGCTGAACCATCCAGACCTCGTTGATCCTACTCCTCTTTGAGCTACTTTGGTTTTTGCATACACTGATTTCTGCTTGAGGAAGCAGAAGCGGCAGGAGGAAATGGCTGTGGGTAATCTTAGAAGATTAGCCCTCATTTCGGATGCATGAGAACTGATGTACAGAAAATCTTCAGATGAGCTTGCAAACTTTGTGTGCCTCATTTCGTTGTAAGGTGGAAGAATTTGAAAGACCTTTGTTTTCAACATGTACCCTACAACGGCCAGTGGGGTGAATGGGTGTGCAGAGCTCTTTGGCAAATCTGAGCAATATAGAAATCAATGGCTGATGAGCACTTTGGAAATGGGGCTTTGTATTTAGAGATTAAACGGGACTGAGTTCATGGGAAAACCTGGTCCCAGGTATGAGCGTTGAACCTGTGGACTTTGACTGATGGACCACAATCTTCAAAGATGCTGGGCTCTCTGGAAGTTGTGACAAGATACAGGTGCTCAATGCTTCTGAAAACATCCTGTGTTATCTTGCCTTGAATTTCTGGAAATAAACCCCCCAAATTATTGAACACTTGGCTTACTTTAGCCTTGAGACTCTGCTAGAGACCAATTTCATGCAGGGGCTGGGCTGCCAACAGAATCTACTTGTTCCTAGTCCTTTTTTGGGCCAAGTCTGGCAGAGCACGCAGCTGCGTAGTGTCTGTGAAAGTTTATCAAGGTGTTACACCACGTCGGTTTTGCTAGGTGATACAAAACTCTCCAAATTGGCTGTATTTATATGTGCTTTCCTCCTCCTTTTGATTTTTCCCAGGATGGAACAAGTAATGTCATTGATGAGTAAATCGCTGGTATTTTTAATTCCTGTGGGTGTTTGGTTTATTGGGGTGAGGGGGTTGTGCAGTGTGTTTAAAAGAAAATCAGAACATTTAACAATACACGTTACATTCTAATTAAGGTGTTTTTTAAATAAGGAAATAGGTAGGAATCTAAAGAAAAATTGAGACTGCATATGAACAGTGGGACGTATACATATATTTGGTTAAACTATACGTAACTGGTTCTTAGTATGTAACTAGAAATTAAGACACTGCCAGAATACAAATAGTAGAAGAGAAGTTATATCTGGCTTTTTATCCAGTTCTCCTTTCTGTCCTAAGATGAGTACTTACTAATATGGGTATTATTTCTATTTCTTTCCTTGATCAAGTTAATAGTTTTTTTCCTAAAAAAAACCCCAAGCAACCAACAAAAAGCAACACCAAACAAAACAAAAAAAACCCCAACCAAGCAAACAAAAGATTTGATATCCTGTGTTGGTTTCCATTTTTTCTGCTTCTCCTTGCTCTCAGACTCTAGAGTTGTTATTGCAACTCATCATGGGACTGTCTGAATTTGCATCAAAATCCTGATAATTTTTTACTTGTATGTTTTTCTCTGGCTTAATATATTTTAAAGGAAGGGGGTGGAAGTTTATAGGGTAAATATAAATATTGGTAAACTGCAAGAGTGTTTTTGAACTGTATGTAGGATTTCCATCATGACTTTTCTCTGCGTTCTTAGTACCTGTGGAGACAGTTAGATGTTGCCAGCCCTCTTTCTCCTGTGGGGTGCAGTGGTAAATCCGAGGTTGCTCTGATGTAGGAGATAGCAGCACCACCCAGGTCTCTTACTTCTCTGCCACAAAATATCCCGAGCCCTGGAATCAGCTTCTTCCACAGGTAGGACTAAGAGACACCGGTGGTCTTGTAGCACCAGGAAACACTTGGATTTGGATTCTTGAGTTGCTTTTTTGCTAGAGAGGCAGTCGTGCTGCATGGAGAGCCCCTTGGCTGTGGTCTGCCCAGGCTGCTGCCTGGGCTGTTTGGGGGAGAAAGCTGCAGGTCAGGGCAGGTGCTGATTTGTCGTGGCCTGAGAGATCAATTGCCAGATGTCCCATCAGTCAGTGGTCTCCCTAATGGCTTTCTCTCAGTCACTGTACAGCACTTCTTCAACCATCTGTAGCCTGAGGTGCTGGAACTTTTCTCCCTCAGCCATGTTTTTTTTGACCTAGAAATACTGTTTTCCCGGCAGGGGGGAGGGATGGGAGAGCAGGATCTTCTTCACTTCTAATTCAGTCCTGCCCTCCACAGCATCTTATATTTGGAAACAAGGGCTCTAGCTCCTTCTGAAAAACCCCAAATGATCCCAAAAAGCATAGCAATAACCTAATATGTAGAGAGGCACAGAGATGAGCAGGTGGGAGCACTGTTCTAGCAAGCAACCTTGTTTGTGTTGACGGTAAGCAGGGTTGTGTTTTGAACCCCTTTTCACCTTAGAGTCTTAATTTATTTTCAGTGCTTAGGGTCTGTCCTGGTGACTGGAAACCCCAAAGCTTTGGAGCACACACCCAGATGTGCACACCATTTTGGGAAGTCTGTGAAACCTTTCTCCCAAGCACTAAGGCAGAGCCAGAACGACTGGGCTGCCTTCCCATCGTGTCTCACCTGGAGGAGGTGGGTTGCTTGCGTTGCCCACCACTCACTGCTCGAACTCCTAATGCTGCAAGCGAAGGCGCTTGTGCTAGTGGTGGATTTTGCAAGCCAAACATTTCCATTAGGAACTGGAATCAGACCGAAGTACTGGATTATCAGCCTGCTTTCAGGAGGTAGTAACTAATTTTGGACTCTGTGATATGGACTGAAATTTAGTTGGTGAAACAGAGGTAAAATGTCAGTTCCCTGCAGAAGTCTAACAACTTCTTGAAGAATAATTTTTTTTTTCTGTTTTCTTCCTTGTAGCTGAGCACCATCCCATACCAGCCTGGAGCTTGTTAGAAACCTAACTCCCTTTTGTTCCTCTCGTGAATACAGATCATTTTGTAGTTATCTTCCATGTGCTGATCCGAGGGTATCGGTTCAGGCCTCCGATAGCTGCTGTTCTTCCTGTTTTTTACCTTCTGGATTGTTTGACTCATGAAAGCATGATACTGTGGGCTGCTTGCTGTTATTAATTACGTGCTGCATATTGGTTTGTCTTTGGGTGTTGGCCTTCTATTCTTGGAATCTTGCAAATATTTTAAACAATCAGCCTATTGTTTAGCAAGTGCTCTACACACACTGTAGGCCTTTTGTGAATTTCTGTTTAAAAAAAATAAAGAATGACTAATGGAGCACGAACGGTGCTTGTGACACTGTAGTCCATTGTGTAACTATTGAGAGCAAAATTTGCATTCCTAGAAAAGCTTGTTCACGGTCAAAATATAGGACATTCTCTTTATGGCTCATGGAGAAACATGTACTATATATTCAGCTCAGGATGCTACTTAGAAGGATCAGCTTTTAAAAAATGACATTTTCCTCCCTTGGAACATTGAAGTCGGACTGAGACCCGGCTTTGCTTGGCAACAGAAGTGAATCTTTTTCATTCAGGCAAGTGGCGTGGGGGGCTATTTTAGGTCTGTCACACACACACACACACACAAAATGATTTGTTTGCTGAAATGGCTTCTTTTTAAGATGTTGTTAAGCTCTGACATTGCCAGCCCTTTTGAATGGAGAGGGTACATTATTATGTTATATAACTGTCTGCCTCCTCTAAATGCCAGAGGAAGCCTGGCAGTTGGTGCTTTTCTTTCCTTCAAAAGCGTATTTGTTTATGGCTTTTTTTTTTTTTTCCCCCCTCTGAGATTGTTACAGGTCAAGCAGAGGTTAAAGCAGGATCTTAAAATGTTTAGAAAAATTGTGAGCTCCAGGTACTTCTGAAATGTAGCAATTGTCTGTCCTGTGTGTGCCTAAAAAGAGGGTAGTGGGTGTTTGGAGAGGGTAAGGATGCATCTCATGTATGCTATAGGTAGTTTCCTTTGGTACTTGTTGTCTAAGTAGGATAAGCCTGTTTTGACTTTCTCTTTTGCTGTGAAGAATTAAGATCGAGTCACTGCTCGCTGGAGACACTAATCCTTTGTCTGTCCATGTAAGCTCTTCAGGAGAGGGGTTGCCTGTTATTATGGGCATGCGCAGTGCTAAGCACTGTGGGATTCCTGTTCTGAGAGAGATGGTGTTCAGACGCTAAAACTTCATTTACAGCGGCAGAGCCTGTTACAGCCCCGTGGTGGAGTGGAAGCCGGCGCAGAGCTCCTGGCTCCTGCTGCAAGGCCCTGCCTGGTTCGGTCAGATGCTAGCCATGCTTTCAAGTGCTTGTCCAAAGAGGGGCATACGAGGGATTTCTGAGTGTGCTTAAGTGTGTGTGTGTGTGTGTATATATATATATATATACACACACACACACACAGATAAGGACTATGGGGACCACTGAGCCTTAGCACAGATCCACAGAGAGCTGCTGTAAATGGTAGAGCCTGATGTGGGCAGCAGCTGGATTTCCCAGGCCAGTTCAGCCAGTGCTAGCTAGGACAAAGTGATATTCATGGGGAACAAGCACCGGTTTGTCTCCCTCTGCTCTGATGTGACACAGAAGGTTTTTCAGTATTTCTTTTTACTTCTCTGAAAGAAACAAGAGTGTTGAAAGTATTGAGGAGGGAGGGTTGTCGGCTTAAATTTGGGAAGTGAGCGGGGAGTGCTGAATACCTCTGCGTCATTATACTTTTAAGAGAAGTGCCCAAGTGCTGCAGGTGCCCTTATTCATGGCCCTGCTGTAAATTTGAACCAATTGGATCCTGCTCTCTTGGCATCTGAAGCTTCCAAATTAAATTGTGTTTGCCACTAGTCATCATTAATTTGCATTTTTCACCTTGATTAATTTTTAAGAATGTACATAATGAGAAACTTTAAAAAAAACAGGAAGAGAGGAAATGGAAATTTGCCCTCTGCAGTGTTTTTCTCATTTATGACCTCTGCATCTGAAACTCTTGCTCAGTGGTGCATTTTATCACCTGTTTTCCATGTCAGTTCAGTGACTATTGAAACAAAACATTCAGTTTGATACAGAAGAAATGGTGTGAGCAGCTCATGCCAATTAGCGTCTGAGTAATTGGCACACCTTTGCAAGCAATGAAGCAGTTACTTGTTGTACTGTCAGGGAAGGAATATTCATAAAGAAGGTGCTGGAGAGGTGACTTTATCATCACTGACTGCATTTTGGTTGTGTTATTTATAGGAGTGAGCCAGGTTAGCATTTTAAGACATTGGTACAGAAAAATAGGTGTCCTCGAGCCCTATGCATATGCTGTAAATGAAAATGGCGTATTTTCCAGAGGTGTGTTTCCCTCCTGTCCCATCAATTTTTTGCAGAGTTCCGGATGTTAAACTCATGCGTAGGTTCCCATTCATGGATTTAGGAGGGGAACTTTAGGAATCAGAACTTGACCCCCCCCCCCCCGCTTTTTTTGTTGTTTCTGGTTTTGGGGGATTTTGAGGGGTTGTGTGTTTTTTGGGGTTTTGGTTGGTTGGGTTTTTTTGTTCTAGTATCTTGTTCTGAAACAAGACAAAGGTCTCTTCCTTAGTTTTCAAAGTCTGAACAAGTGTCTTCAAAAATTCACAGTAGTTTCTCAGGGATTTGCTACCCACAGAATCATAAAATGGTTTGGGTTGGAAGGGACCTTTAAAGGTCATCTAATCCAATCCCCCTGCAATGAGCAGGAACTTTTTTCACTAGATCAGGTTGCTCAGAGCCCCGTCCGACCTGACGTTGAACGCTTCCAGAGATGGAGCATCCACAACTACTCTGGGCAACCTGTTCCAGCATCTCACCACCCTCATTGTACCCAGTCCCTTTCTGCATAGGATTGTTTCTTATCTTTGGGAAGGTGTATATATGTATATTTGTTATGTTCTTGCTGAACAGAAGTATAGTAGAAGGATTATATGTGTATATTTTTGATGTCCTTGCTGAACAGAGAGAGGCACACCTCTAAGAGCTTGCTTGGAAAGAACCATTCTCAGCAATTACAAGCTGGGATGATTTAATCAGATCACCCCCCTCATGTTAATATCACGACCTTTGTCTGAAGTTTTGCCAGAAGTTGTTGTGAAGTTTTATGCGATACATGAAATTGGTTGTCGTGACTTTCTTTTTGGGTCGCGCGGCCTAAGAGAAGAGGTTGTATAGCATGGTCATCCTTAGGCCTGACGTTCACAGAAAGCTCTTTGTAGAGATGTCCTAGGAGTTTTTCTTTCCTTTGGAGGGTGGAGACAGGGAAGTAAAATATCCTGGATTTGGAGTACAAAGAATGTTGTATTAAATTCCCTACAATGGGGTAAGGATACAAGGAGGAGATCTCAGTCCTGCATAAATGGTGCATTTGTCTGCATCAGCTTAAAGCTGTGCGGCTTCACTGTTTGATTCTGGTACTTCCCCTGCATCTTCGTGCTTATCTTCTACCTGACCTGAGTTCACTGTGTTGCGCTCAGACCCTCATGAGGTCAGATAGCCCTCTTCAGAAGCTGTACTTGTGCTTTCTCTTTCCAGGGAAAACTTGCTTCTCTGCACTAGGAAAGCAATAACTTCGTAGTCAAACTCTTTCTGTAACAGTTGGCAAAACAAATGGCAACTACAAGTTTTTATTTCTTTTCTTTGGCTTTCTTATACAGCACATTTTTTACATTGCAGGTCTTTGCATCTGATTGCCTCGGATGACTCTGGCAGATGCCATTTAATGATACTTTTTGAAGTGGCTTAAGTATCACTGCTTTCCCCCAAAATGTTTCCCCTGCACCTTCATAGTTTAACAGGATAAGTTTGTGTGTCTCAGACACTTCTGTTTGCAGCTTCTTTACATCTTTGTTGACAGTTTAAGCTAAGCGCACTGGCATACCTTCAATTCTGCTACGGATGCAGTAATACCTTTCAATTGCCTGAACAAGAATCACTGGAGGGCATCTGTCTGAGTCTGAATTATGTTTGAAAACCATCTGGCATGTTGTGGGATAGTCCTAATAATAACAATGAACACTTTATCAGGAGTTGAGTCATTGTGCTTGGTTTCCATTGTAATTCTCTTATTAGTTGCATATATGTAGTCCATATAGCCAAGGGGTTAATACTGCGTGCAGATACTGTACAACACCATGGTGCCGACAGCTCTCATTTGGACTCATTTATCATTCAAAATCTGGCCATAAGAAATACATTTAAATAATAAAAATAATTACTAAGATGAAAGACATATATTAGTGTTAATTGTATCCTAAACCTGTTTCCCACTTCTGCATGGGGAGGGAGGAAGGAGAGGACTAAACGGAGATGGCAGTCACAGAAGTAAGGTGCTTTCCCTGAAGGTGCTTTTGAGCTGTTGTAGGGGTCTCTTTTGGCACTTAACACAGACATCCATCAAGAGCGGTGTGGACCTGCCTGGGCCTGAAGCATGGGAAGAGAAATGCTCCAGGAGGTCTTCACAGGTTCCTCACAGGAACATCTGCACTCGCTTTCTTTCCTGTAGGAAAAGCTCAGAGTATTTTGTGAACCTGAGTATATGTTGTTTCCTAGAACCTTAATGAGGTTCAGAGATAATATCGTTATTTTACGCGTTTATTAAGTTGTATTGAACCAGACCTTCAGCTAGCAGTGATTGGCCCAGCTGCAGTGATTTTTAACCCTTGCTGAAATCTGGCCAAACCTTACCTGTGTTCTCAAGCATTTGTCAGGTGCCCTGGAACCCTGCAGTTACGTCTGACTGTTGGGCCCTTGCCATCGCTCAGGTTTGCTCTGTGTTGTCGTACTGGTGGAACACAGGTGTTGGGGGTATGTTCCTGTGAGAACAGGGCATCCTTGATGGGGTCCTCAGCATTTTAGACTGATACCAGAAGTACCCCGTCATGCTGCCAAAAGTATTGTATGAGACAGCTTTAACTTTACATTGGCAAAAGCTGGGATAATGTGCAGAAGCCATGACAGAAGCAGGAGTAAATGATTTGCCCAAGATGATGCAGAAGGTCTGGTGGCAAAGCATGGAGGGAGCTCTGGTCTTCTCGCTCTGAGTTTGAGTGTCGGCCCCAGGACGCTCTCCCCCTTTCCCCACCCAAAGGCATATGAAACTGTGTGGTTTGAGGATCTTTCCTTTTGCTTTGGCAGCAGAGGAGAGCTCGAGATTGACTAAACCACTGAAGCTAACAAACTTCTCATGTGCATGCAGGGACATCAGTTTAATTAGTTTGCAAAGCAGTGGAGCTGGAGCCACGCAACTGCCTGACGATGATAAGAGGAGGGAGCCACAAGCCAGCGGCGTTTCGGTTGCCTGCTCTTTCGTTCCATCTGAGCTCCCTATAAATGATGGATGAGGAGAAGAGAGGCAGCGAGCCAAACATATGCAACCTATGCATACTGTGCAGAGCCACATAATCCAAGTGGTATTGTTCGCTGTATGTGCAGGCGGCGCTTCCCAAAAGCTCGCGCTGCTGTTGCTGGAGGGAGGCTTCATCGGTGATTTCTGCGGGAGCAGAGGGATGCTGGTGCGGGGAGCTTTTGAAAATCCACTTCTAAAATGCAAATGCTTTCCTTCATTAAAACCCACTTGAAGCCAAGCATGATCAACAAACAGAAAACACTTTCACAGTTCAGACATGCTGTGGATTATGGTTCTCCTCTTTTTTATTTTGCTGCGTAAAGCAGTTTGCCCCTCAGCCTGCCGTAGTGAAATTAATTAACAATTTCATAAAAATCTTTGGTCAACAATTAGATAATTGCTGCTTGTCTATTAGGTAGACAATGAGAATGTACGAGGGCAGACAAGTTGTGTAAGCAGAAAAACTGGTGAAATTTTGATCCTTTCGTTAGCACTCTCCCTCCCTGGGAGGTGTTAAGAGCAGGTTAGACAGACAGGTCTTGGGAGTTGTTTGGGTGTAGTTTGTCCTAGCTTAGGCGCAGAGAGACCAGCATGCTCCATTGAACCTTTCCAGCCTTTCCAGCTCCCTTTTCTGTGACTAAAGGATGTGAAATTCTTGATGCAAATGCTTCTGTTAATAGGCTGCTGTGCTCAGTGGTTTAGCAATGTTCGCTCAGTGAGTAAGCTGTCCTGTGTGGTGCACACAGGCCAGGTTAGCTGCTGGTGTGCCCCTTGCTTATTTACTTACACCCGTGCTAAATGACTGGTAAACTCAGCAGAGTTGCTGACCTGTAAAATGCATTTAAATACACAAAATTCTAGGCCCTGAAAGGGGAGGGAGCTAGAAGGCATGGGTTCTAGAGGCTGACTCTGAGCCTCTGGCTCCCCCGGCTGGAGCCAGTGTAGGAGAAGGCACGGTGGGAACCCAGGGACAGGAGTTAGAGTTGTCACCCAGTGATAAAGGCATCTACAGTATCTGCTTGCTCTTCATTGATAACCTTAAGTACTGCTTCCTTACGGATTGCTTGTACAGTAAACTGGTGCTGCTTTGTGGAATAATTAAATTGGGTGCGGTTCTTTTTTTTTTTTTTTTTTTAACATGCTTTTAAAAATCGAATTAATTAAACAGTTGCAAACATGAGGGGGAACACTTGGAAGATGAAGGCTGACCATGCAGAAACCAGGCTGAAAGGAGTTTCAAGGGAACACGTCCAGGCGTCTGAACTCGTTTAAGTAAAGTAATGTAAAAATGTGGTTTAGTGCTAAGCCTAATTTAGCATGCCTGCAGGCTGCTGTGTGAGGAAGTGCTCTCAGCCTTCCTCATCATCTCCAGAGACAGATTCCCTCCCTCTCTGCGCGCTGCATCTGATGATTTATATGGCCGTGTAATGAATCCAATCAGCCCTGTTATCCAACAGAAGACTCTCTTCATGTTTATTAATAATTTAATGCCCCAGCAGATCAGCAAAATCACTGTGCATCCCGTGATGCTTGTTCAGTGTAACAGAGATGGCAGCAGTATGCAGCCCAGGTTGAGAGGAGGAAGAAGAGAGGGGAACATGAGCAGCCTGTTCAGCAGCAGCGTACACTTCATATCAATTTTGTTGTAATGTGAAACTGTACACAAATTCTGTGTATGTGTGAGGCCCTTTGATCCATAAGAACAGGAGGATTTGCAGATTCAGTTCTTGTTATTTTAGCGTAAGATTATTTTCTGCCTGGGACAGAGACTGGGGCTGTTGCAGTGTGAGCAGTGTTGCATGCATGAGTGCCACTGTCCGTCCGAAATGACATGAGTTTACCCAGCAACACTGCAAGAGTTCAGCAAGTTGGAAAGCTGAGTGATTAGCTGTTGAACCGTGTAGAACAAATGCATTCAGTGGAATTGTGCTATTCAATTGGCACACCAGTATCGTTTATTTTAAATAA
Source organism: Fregata magnificens (assembly GCA_013389945.1). Taxonomy (NCBI): domain Eukaryota; kingdom Metazoa; phylum Chordata; class Aves; order Suliformes; family Fregatidae; genus Fregata; species Fregata magnificens. Next base: position 274,077 of record WAAD01032197.1, on the reverse strand, counting down.
TTTTTTTACTGTTCCCAAAGGTTCCATTTCTAAGTTTCTACTTTGTAGGATGAAAGAGTTGCCAATACTCTCTAATCCTTGGAGAGAAAGGACTGACTCCCAGCAAGAACCCAATTTTGCTGTAGTTCTTCATGTTTTTAACACTGTCTGTGCAATACTTTGCCAAACTCCAAAGAATAGAAATAAAAATGGAACATTTTGGCCATTTGGTGGCTGTTTACCAGCAACAAAACAATTTTCAGACAATTAACAGATCTCCAGGCCCTTTGGAAGCTCAGATATAGCTGTTTCTAGGTTGTCACATGTCTAATTAATATGAGTAGTAACAGTAGTACTCCTGCTGGTATTCTGCTTCAGCCAAGGCTAGGCTTGCAAGCCTGGTAGCTGATCATTAAGAGTGTCTTTACACCCAGGTGGAACCTTTCTGGGATCCGTAAGAGTGTGGGAATTAATTGGTGCAGGTAGCATTAGCTGCTGTACTGTGGCTTCAGGGAGTAACATTGTACCGTGGAGGAACTTTCTTTACCGTCATCTGGAGTTTTAAGAGCATTATTATCAAATGCTAATTTTAAGCAGTTATGGTTGTAGGAGAGGTCGCAGCATAAAAATGGTATAAAATAAGCTTATTCTAATTGCTTACAGCTGTACTAGAAAAACTGTACAGAAAAAGAAAATAACCGTTTTGCTTTGCTATTTAGCAAATCGCACTTTGTATCACCAGAGAGGTATGCTGAGAGAGTCTTTTTAATTCTCGTGAGGGCTGTACTTACACCTGAAGGAGGAAAGTTATGTGTGATGGAAAGAGTTTTTATTCTGAGTTTCTTCCACCGTTGTAAAGCTGCGGTTGGAGTTGTGCTGGCGTGCATTCAGGAGTCTGTCTGTTTTCATCCCCTTGCAGCACACTAATATCTCCCATCTGAAAGCCTGAAATGGAGGCTGTTATTTTCTGTGATTTAGGATTTGATCAAGTGTGTGATCGTGGTAATGTTGGCTCAGTCTGAGCTGAGATTTGGTGATGAATTGTGTGCGCTTTGGTAATCCGTGGCAACAGCAAGTAAAACAGGTTCTCTTAAACCACTGCTGAGGGCTGAATAACTGAGAATGGAAAGGGTAGAAATAGTGAAAAATGCCTGATATGACTGTAAGCGAGTGGCTGTACTTATCAGCTTTTCAGCGTTCTTGAGCACAGTTTTGATACACTGTGGTGTTTCTCTTTATAGCGCTTCCACTTCTCACTCGGACCATTCTGCTCACACCAAATCTGCTTCTGCTATATCGTCTGACTCGGTCTCCACCTCGGCAGACAACTTCTCTCCAGATTTAAGGGTATGTATGTTTTGTCTTAAAAAAAGAAAAAAATATATATATTTTGGCCTCCTTCAGAGGACATTTCTTGCTCCTGTGAGTTTGGATATGGTAAAATTATGTCAGCTTTCCGGTTAATGCCAAATTTTATGTAGCCAAAGCATGAAAGGACCCAAACTCAAACAGGTGAAGTTGAAGTTTAATCTCTACCATATTATTTCCTTCTCTATAAAGTTGTTTAATCTTCAGAAAGCTGAGACTGCAACCCACACTTGGAGATGAATTTTCAGAGGAACTCCATTTTCTTTTAAGTGCTTTAAGTAAGTGAAGTCCTCAACCTGCCAGTTGTATATCCTTTTTTTTTTTTCTGTTGTGTGTATATATAAGAGATGTTCTCTCTTGAGGACTCCTGCTTGTTTGTAAATACTGAGTCCTTGGAAGTATCTTCTTTCAGAGAAAGATTGCTATCTCCAAGCTGATAAAAATAATCTTCTGTCACAATAAATTGCTCTGATATAAAAAGGTCCAAACAAGGCTCTTTTGAGTCTGTTGAGTTAGTTAATTATAAATTCAAAGTTCTAGTTCAGTGTCACAGGAGTTTTGAAAGCTATCTGTACGTTCCTCTTATGAAACCAAGGGGTTTGCTGATATACCTTTGCTTTAAAAAAATGTCCCTGAGTATAAAACTGTTGGCATTGATACATTCTAGTAATGACTTTTAGCATTTCTCAGCTGTGGTTGAGCATCTTTGTAAAATCTAAAGACAGTAAAATTGCACAAAACCCTCTAAATGTAAAACTAATTCCTTTGACAACCATGATAATTTTTTTGTCCCATGACTGTTGTCTCAGTAGTCCGTAATTAATAACAGAAAGTCCACCTGTTCATAAGTGGCAAGAACATGAATGTTTCTTTCTAAAGGCATCTTATTAGCCAATATTAAGCTAAGATTTGAAAACAAATCAATAGTTTATGTGTAATCTGATGACAGTTTACACGTTTTACCTATCGATACAAAAAGTAATCTTCAGAACACGCCTGAGTAAAGAAGTACGTAATAGGTCTGAAGTTTGTCCCCTGTGAAGTTGGGGTGTTAAGTTACTCCAACATACAGAAAACACAGTTTTTAGGCTGAGGCTAAGTGATTCATTGATACGAATATACATAAGATTGCAAATACTGCTACAACTATAACTGTTTGTATAATATAAAAAAATAAGTTTTACACAAACTTATTTTATTTCCTTATTTAATTTTTTTACTGAAGTTTGCATAAGTGGGTTTCTTTTTCCAGTTCTGATGCACAACTGAACTGCCTTTTCACAATTTTTCAACACTTGAGAATTACCTTTACAAGTAGAGAACGAAGCAACATTCCGTTTCTAGAATCGAGGTTGTCTTTCTTTCCTGGTGGTTAAGTTGGCTCAACATGTTTTTCTTGTAATCCTAATTGCGTCTTGTGACTCTTTCCCTCCTTTTGTACCCTTCTCTGTGTGAATTGTAAGCTGTCTGGGCAGGGATTCCCACTCCCCTGGATTTGTCTGGTTCCCCATCCAATGGGGCCTCTGCACCTCAGTCAAAAATAATGTCCACAGAGGAATGTTCACTTAGCTGCATGATACATTTTTCAGGCAGAAGATACGTATGTGTTGTTTGCTGGAGGCCATTAGAAGCCCATACTTCCTTGCTGTGCCACAGTTCCTGTAATTTGCAGGGTGATTTCTTCACAGCCTGTACTCTTCTTCTTTTATTTTTTAAATTTCTAAGTAAACTAAAGTTCTGCCATGGTTGGAAGAAATGCTGCTCCCCTTTCTTTTTAGAATGGTGTTTAAGGAGAGATGGTAAAACAGAGAATTACTTATTTAGAATAAAGGCACTGCAGGCCAAGTGTGAGCACATGCCTCTGCTGGCACAACGCTTCTTGCTCTTAACTTGCATCAGCTCTGTGGGGCCTGAATTCAGCATAAGCCTGCCGTGCTTCACCTAAAGCTTGCTCTTGCAGAGGTGGTGTGAGTGGCTGCGATGCAGTTGTGTGTAAGCATAAAGCTGGTTCTTGCCTTTACACTTGAGTGACTGCTTGTCAATGGTAAGCAGACCTAGAGAAAATGCATTCCCATGGTCCTACTTGTATTAGGGTATAGGGAGAAAGGGGCAGTTTCCACTAGTACAGCTTGACTTTAGCTCTCCTAGAGGAATTAATGCATTAACCATTTCTCTCTTCATTCCTGAGAGCATTTGATGCTGAAGAACAAGCCTGGGAGGTGGGATGGAGATCTGTCCTCTACCGATGGGCAGCCTCTTGTGTTGGTATTGCCAGTGCAACCGCAGTCCCACAACCTGTCCTCAAATCAACTGCTGTCGGTGCTAGTGTGTTCCTGTTTGCTCCCCGGGCTTGCTCTTGGAGCCTAGTGCTAGCTCCTAAATGGAAGATTTATTATGAGTGGTGATCAGCTAACACCGATTTCTTTCAGGTCTTGAGGAGAACAGATGTCCTCTCCCTGGGCTTATCATTCTTTGTCCAATTTCCTCCGAATTAATATCTCTGTCGTGACAGTTCTGCAAGTTTTTTTTTAAGTCAGTTCTGTGAGAGATTTTTCAAGGTCCTGATTGTTCTTACTATTTTCTTTGATCTTCCTGAGATGTGGCCTTGCCTTTGATACTGCAGATAAGGTCATACCATTAACTGATACAGTGGCATGAGAGTGTTCTCTGTTCTAGCGCTTTCCTTACACGCCTTAGCGTCTTGTGCAGCTTTGATTGGCACAAGACAGCATGAACTTCCAAGTCTTAACAGGTACTGAGATTTGAGCTAAGCACCTTATTTCTTCTGAATATGAAAAGAAGTCCTACATTGTTCCTGGGAAAAATGTAAGAGAATAAGCCCTGAAGTGGGAACTAATGCATTTTGTGGTAACTCTGTGGTATGGGAGACAAGTGCCTGGGCTACATGGTGTTCTCATAGGAGGGTGTTGCATCAGTTAGCTTTAAGAGGCTGAAAATAAGCTTTTCAAGATTTTGAAGTGGATCTGCCGATTATGGGATTATGCTCTTGATGTGTATTTAAATTTTCCTTGCTAGAATGAATTGCTACGTGGATCCATCATCACTCCTACCTCTACTTGGTCTCTGTCTCTGTGTGTGCATTGACACAAATTTAGGAATTAAATTTCTATGATGATGGAAAAACACTTTGTGATAGCTACAATTAGCACTCTCTTTTTCTGTGGGGAATTTTTAGAAGACTAGTAGGCGACCATTGGGAGGAGGGAACCAGGAGAAGGACCCACATAATTTCTTGCAGTCTGTGCCTGCAGTTTTCTTTTGGAGTGCAATTAACACTCTGTGTGTGTGCGTGTGCATGTGTGTAATGAGGTAAATGAGACAACCACTGGGGATTCCTACTGAACGCATGTGCAGTATTTTTCCTAAATCTTTCTCCAAAGTATTTAATAATAACCTTTATGAAGGGTTTTTTTTTAATGTATATTGAGCATTTCAATATCTGGAAGTAAGATTAAATTGCTTTTCCACTACAATTTATAGAATTTTCACTTCATAAACTAAATAACTTTTGGCTGCTTCAGTTAGCTTCATAGGAAAAAAAGAAGAAAAAAACCTCCAAATCCCAACGGAAAAACAACAAAGCACTATTAGATTCTCCCCTCCACCCCCTTCCTGATCTCAAATCTGAAGCTGTTTAGAATTGATTTAGGGAATGCACTTTTTGAGGGAATTTTTAGCAAATACACTGCCATATGTTTTAACATAGATCAGGCAAGAACAGGATTGAATAGAAGTAGTTGGAAGTGAAAATGAGCTAGAAATTCACAGATACTTTGTAATTTGGGATGAGATTTTAAAAACAACTTAGAGCCAACATTGCCAAAGGGATTGAGGTGCATAAATATCTCTTACAGATCTGGGAACTTGGTGGTTACTAAAGTACCGTAAGATACTTGCTCCTAAGTCCTATAGGTGGTATTTTCTCCTGTGCTTATGGGCGAATATGTCTGTGCAGTTTATAGTACTCTTTAAGTCTTCTTGCTAATGCTCTAGCTTTTATCAGTGGGGACTTTCATTTTGAGTTAGCTGTTGATTTATAGGATAATGCCTGAAGTTTACCGCATTCAAAGCTGTGGAGTAGCTGTCATAAAAGGGTTGGATCCCTTCCATCTGCAGTTGGGAAGCAGTGGATGTGGCCAGTGGAGCCTGCTGCCACTTCCCTTGAGACCAGTACCTTTGCCTGAAAATTTTTTTAAGGTCCATTGTGTTTGGTTTTGGATTGTATACACCAAAAACCTAAACCAGAGGATGGAAACTCATATGTTGGCTTTCTTATGTTGCTTCTTGCTTCTAGTCCATTCTGTGGACAGAGCAAACCAGTACAGCAGACCTACATGTCACCTGCTTAGTTGTGCAGCCTTCAGAAAAAGTGATTCAAATCTTTGTCCTTGGCATTGCTGTTTGTGACCACGAAACCATTCTCCCCTTTGAGGGCAACAGTAAGATCCACAACTCCTGATATTCCTCTGAGGTCCAGCAAAATATTGTACAAGCATGTGTCCCATCCTCCATAATTGTTTGCTCCCTCCACAATAATTTTCTCCTTCAATACACGAAGAATCGGTGGATTTGCAATGGGTTTATATGTGAGATGCAAGAGCGTTATCGTAGCATGCCCAGGACTTTAAGGTTAGAAAAGGGAAGAAACAGAGTTGCTTGCATAACCTTAATTTGTTATCCATTGCGTGTATGGTTGGAGACTGTAGACAAGCCCATGTGGTTTATTTTGTAAGATACATAACTGATGCATGACAAAAGGTATATGAAGGAGCCGCCTTCTCCCAAGACAGCAAATGGATGCCATCGCTGTCTCCTTAGGTTTTCTGGATGAAATCTGTTTGAGCAAGTCTACATTCATGCTAGCCAACCACAATTCCTTTGTAGTTGATGGAAAGAAATAGGTAATTTTTGATCTGATTTCTCTCTGCTTTAAGGAAATGCCCACACTAGGTGAGAACGTCATGTAGCTGAGCTAGAGAAGTCCTTGCCGCAGGATGTTGTGAACATTATTTGAGGGGCAGCAACTGATTTCTCAGAGTGGATCCCAGCTTTAGCTGTGCTCCAGTAAAGGTGTAGTTTTGTCTCATTTGAAAACCTACTGTGCTTCTGCTCTGACTATGAAGAGAGTCCAGGGTAATTTTTCCCAGTGCAGACCTCTAAAATTGAGGTAAATCCTGTCCCTCAGGTGATGTTGGGCAGGATTAACTGAAATGCCAGTCACTGACTTTGCCACCTTTGTGATACTTTAGCCTAGCTTTAGTGCAAAGTGGCTTAGACTAGTTCTATACAGAACATGTATATTGATAGCAGAAAAACATATTGAAGAAAGATGTGATTTTCCCTGCCCCCCCATCCTTTGCTGTAAATCACTAAAACTAGCCTCAGTGAGCTTTTCCATTGCTATCTCCCTGCCAACGCAGGAAGTGTGTCAGGCTTCGGTTATGTGTAACACATGTTCAACAAGAGCTGGGTTTAGAGAGCGGCATAACTTTTTAAACTTTAAGCACTCATTTAAGCAATGTTTTTTACTTTTGCTCTTAAGGGTCTTTTTGGTTAGTGAGTGATGCTAGTTTGGAAGCACTAAATCATGAAAAAACCTCTGCCTAAGTACCTCCAGGGTAGTTGAAGACTCTCTGCCCTGCCAGTCAGCTCCATCCTCGCTTAGCGATGTATGGGGATAAGTATTCCTGTATCAGATTGGCCCTTGACTCTTCGCGTGGGACTGCCCATAAGAAGGCTAGTTCATAGCAAATGCAAAGATGTCTTCTGTGATGTGAGCATTCCTTCCCAGTGCACTGGACTGTGGCTGCTGTTAAATTACAGACCATATTGCACAAGCCACCAGATGGTGAAGATAATTGACCTGTGGTCACAAAAGACTTGGCTAGATGTGAACTGGTGATACAGCAGTGAAATTAAATAAACAGTTCATCTTTTTACTGCCACTGTGTGAAGACTTGACTATATGTGTTTCTCAGTGTCATCACTGTGGGCTCAGTCATATTCTCACACAGAGGTGCACTTCACATTTTTGTGGGTGTACAGGAGTAGAAGCTATGCAGGCAGTAGTAGTCCTTACCTGGTCTTTGTGTAGTGTTTCCACAGGTCCCTTTGCACACAGGGCTGAAATCAAGACCAAATCCAAGAATGGGTGATGCTTTACGTCGTCAAAGATATCAAGCAGAGAGACTGAAAGAGCAGCAGAGAAGAAGTAGGAAAATCTTATGGGGAAAAATATTTTCGCTATCTCGGAATTCTGATTTTGGCCGTACGAGTTGCATGTGTGTGTCTGTGGGAAACTGTTTTCCTTTCTTCTTTGGAGCATTAAGCTGTTGATGAACAAAGGCACGAAGGACTGGTTCTGGAGAATGAATGACGCTCTTGTCTATAAGCATGGTCATTCCAGGACAGCCCCATGAGTGACTGGAATTTAGCCCCTGCCGTTGCCATGTTTTTCTAGGACTCCAGTTTCCAGGACTGTAAATGCTATATATTTCATGAGAATTACAATCTTTTTAAACTGTCCTGAGAGACGGAAAATCTTGGTCCCTTCCCTGCACGTCTTCCCCGTAAGTCCTTTTCTGCACCTCCCCCTTTCAAGGAAACAAAAACACAGAGTGGCCAACCTCTGGGTTGCAAAATATTGATTTCATGCAAATTAGATAGGGGGAAAAGCCAGATGCAGTCAGTTTTCTGTCTCCTTTACATGGAAATAATACTCCCTAAGCGCTCATCTAGTTAGAAGAGAGCAAAGACAGCAAGCGTTGCTAATTTTTCTTTATAGAGGTACCTGAATGTTTGAATATGAAGTAATGCACAGTGAAGGAAATCTCTGGAAGCGTTTATGATTGCCATCTATTAGGAATGGAAAACTAAGGAGAAGAAACAAATGGCCTTCAGATGTTCCTCAGAAATATTTTCAGCTCTTCCTAATCGACTGCCGTATTTCTCCTAGCTACAAAGTGCAAGAATTCTCCTTTTGCTGAGTAAAACTGGGTAAGAGGTGCCTCCCCCCTCCCCCCCCCTTATAGTTCTGTAGATTGAAGCAGAAATCAGGCAGGAATGAACAAGCATGGTATTTAAAAGGAGCACACAGATTTGTGACTGCATGCAGTACCTGCCAAGATTTGATTTTCTGTAGATGTTTTTGTATGGAATGAAACATCTTTGTTCCCCTCTGTAGGATTGTTTACTCATTGTAATTACTTGTATCTTGAATCCTTATCTTACATATCACTAAACTCCAAAGTGAAAATGTTGGTAACAGAGACACTTTCTGTGACTTATTTTAGTAGGTAGAATTTATAACTCTCTCTTTGGTCAGAGTATTTTTCTGTTACTTAAGACTGATGAGATGAACTTCACTGAACTAGTTTAGTGCATTCCTTGAAAATTTTAACCTATTTTCCCATATAAGTTGTTTGCTAAACAAAATACGGTAAAAATAAAGAAAGGATAGAGTCAGGCTAACGTGCTGTACAAAGTTTTTGAGTGGCCAGTGGAGAACAGAGCCGTTGATCGAGATGTATGTGGAACCCTTGGCACTGAAGAAAGTTCTGTATTAAAAAATGTTGGACTTGTCTGAATAGGTAATATTTGCAACCTTCTGTGCCAGGGAGTGTTGCTGCGTTGAGTCAATGATGACTTTCTGTCGGAGCCTAATGAGAGAATTGTCTTGAGGCACCAAGCCATACAAACTTGAAGAGACAAGCCAGCTGTGGTTGAACGAGTGGCCCTCAACAATGTGTTCCTTTGAGCTTCTAAGCCTTGCCTTGTACTTGTGCAGCGAGTGCCCAGGAGATTCACCAGCCCAGAGAGGCTGTTCTTCATCACTGGACGCTTGGATCTGAGTGGAGAAGTACATTGTGGGAAAAACAAAGCAGAAAATCCCAGGGAAACACTGCATGGTGGCTACTTCCTCCTCTAGAGGAGTCTCTTTATATTACCCTGGTGACTGTATTACTTCTTTTTAAAATACACTAATCTTCAGCTGCTTTGTGAAGATTTTCCAAGACAGTGGTAAGTAAGCAAGTGATTTCTCAAGCCTTCTCAAAATATACACAATAGGTAGAGATCACAGTTTGTGATTTGTTTTTTTAGTTGTGTCAGTGGTTTTTTTGAGAGTAGGAAAGCATAGTTAAAAGGCACTTGCAGTGTACATTTTATGTGATTATTGTCTTTAGAGTAGTGTAATAGATGGTCTGTTGTCAGAACATTTTATTGATAAATGCCTCTTGTGTTGTTTTTTTAAACAAGCTAGGAAGGCTTCTTTGGCTGAGTGCTCTCTTACAAGCCGAATGGGCTTGGTGTGGTCTTTGGACGGTATATTTGATTCTCTGTGTACTTTTCTGAAATCATCCATATCTCCATGGTGTTTTGTATTTTCCCCTTTGAACTTCTAATATCCCAAAAGAATAAGACACAAAGCATTTCCCTGCAATTAATATCTTGCTGGTCTGAATGTCTCTAACATGGTTTTTCAACCATCTGGTCATAGTCCTCAGAAAAGTCCCCGTGCCTCAGTCATGCAGAGATACTGCTGTTCTTTTCTGTAGTCATTCTGCTGTGGTATTCTTAATGATTCAAAAATAATCAACAAAGTCCATTTACTTGCTCGATTTATGTTTTATTACATTTCCAGTAGGATACATAGCACATAAATCTTCTCAAAGTACACTTGAAATAGCCATAAATGGCAGCTGAAAATCTCTCCAAAGTAGTACAATGTTTGTGGTCTAGAGGAGGATTTGTCAAGTAAGCACGACTACTGTTTTGTAGTCCTTCTAATTGAGCATTGAGAAGACAGAAGCATCTAAACAGCAAAATGCTAGAAAAAATGTGCCCTTTTTCCTGCTGTAAGAAATGTTTTATTTAGAAAGGAAACCAATGCACCTATGAAAAATTATCCTAAATAAGCATACGGATCTTCATTCTGCACATATTTGTTTCAGTTCTGCAGCTTCTGTCAACGTCAGCTGGACAGAATTAGACCTCCATGTTTTTTTCTGAGGTGAATGGAAAGAGCTTCTGTATTTGTTTTGTTTCAGAGGTTTTTACACCATCATCGGGGTAATGATAAATCTTGATACGCCTGCCATAGTGGCACTGTCCTTTGTTGACTGACTTTTATGGCAACAGCCATGAAAGAGGAAAGGGATGGAGTGGGAGGGCAATTCAGGGGAAGGAATAGGTGAACATGGTCTGAGACCACCAAAAGGCATTTGAAAGGAGAAAAACATTGGTTACATAAGTGTATATGTTTTGCTCTTGATTTACAAAGAAAATAAATTTAAAAAATCAAGTATGTAAAAATAATCCTGTGGCTAAGCCTTTGCGGAAAGGCTGACTGCCCTCGTGTGGTTCTTGGAGACAGCAGAAAGGAGCCAGCTCTGACCCAAGAGCTGTCTCTGGTAACTCAGCTAATTAGACCTATCCTACAAGCTTTGGAGTCATGCCTGTTTTAATGAAGTTCATGCAATTTTTGGATCTGGCCTGGCTCATCTCCTGCTGCCTCTCTGCACAGAGTAAGTTCAGACCTCTCTGCAAAGTACAGGTTGAAAATACTCAGTTGTATCGGGATGTCCAGGAGATTAGGCACTGCTGCACTGGCCTCAGTGAAGCACCAGAGATGGGATTCACCCTACCAGATCTGCATTGGAGTTACTTACCCTAGTTCTCAGCCTTCGGTGGGAAGAAAGGCACTCATCCTAAAGGTGAATCTCCTAGGTCTCCTGCTTTCCACAGAGCGCCTAGGGTGACTAGCTCCGATGTGGATCTCCAGTTTTAGATGAAATGGGTATTCCTGCAGTTTGCTGACTACCCTGCTTGTGGAGTGGCAGGAGTGCTGATTTAGGAGGGCCTTTAATCATGTGCCAGTCCTTGAGAGAAAGACATTTTAAAAAAAAAGGCGGGGGGGAGAGGAAAGTTTAGGTATGTTAACTACAAGCAGAATATTCCCGGGTAGTCCATTGAAATGTGAAGTATCAGACAAATATTTTCCTGTAGGAGATAAAACCTTTCACTTGGCTGTTGAGTTTCAAATCCATATTTCACCCATAATTTGAAAAGCTACATATTTTTAAAATATGCTCATTCTATGTGTATATTCTTGCACATGTACAACATGCACATTCTCGCCCCACAGTGTATATTCTGCCTGTTGCTGCTGACCGGTGCATACTCATGAGCTAGACATACCAAACCTGTGAGTTCAGGGGCTGCAGATGCAAAGGGTTTTTGTGTGTGTGTGTGTGTGTGTGTATACTGTTTGTCTGTACCAACAGGTTATATATGTTTATGTCAAGGGACCAGTTAAGAGACCACCTTCCTGCTGTAGGAAACACAGAACAGGACTGCATGTAGCAGGAACAAAAACAGCTCCGAGCCTGGAGAGCTTATCTTTTCAATAGATGGGGCAGATGTGGTTTTGGGGAAAGGAATAATGCAGGAGCAAGGTGGTCATGGTGTCAGGTCAGACATGTCACACCAGTGCTGTGGTTTTATCCATAACAAATCTGTTTAAAATGTGTGAAATGGAGTGTTGTCCTGGTTTCAGCTGGGATAGAGTTAATTTTCTTCCTAGTAGCTGGTATAGTGCTGTGGTTTGGATTTAGCATGAGAATTATGTTGATAACACACTGATGTTTTAGTTGTGTTTACACTAAGTCAAGGACTTTTCAGCTTCCCATGCTCTGCCAGGTGCACAAGAAGCTGGGAGGGAGCATAACCAGGACAGCTGACCCAAACTGGCCAAAGGGATATTCCATACCATATGACATCATGCTCAACATATAAACTGTGGGGAGTTGGCCAGGGGGCAGTGACCGCTGCTTGGGGCCTGGCTGGGCATCGGTTGGCGGGTGGTGAGCAATTGCATTGTGCATCACTTGCCTTGCATATTATTATTATTACTACTACTATTTTATTTTATTTCAATTATTAAACTGTTCTTATCTCAACCCATGAGTTTTCTCACTTTTACCCTTCCAATTCTCTCCCCCATCCCACCGGGGCGGGAGTGAGCGAGCGGCTGGGTGGTGCTTAGTTGCTGGCTGGGGTTAAACCATGACAAGTGTGTAGGAGGTTACCAAGGAGAGATTAACTCAGAGGGGGGGAAAAAATCACAAAAAGGGTACATTTTAATTTTGTCTAAACCAAAAAAGGTTCTTTTTTGTTCATTCTGATTGTGATTCAGGATAGAAGGATCTATGCAGACTTGGGAAAACTGTTACATAGCAATTCGGTAACACAAACCTGTAGTCTCCCCTTAAGTTGCATGAAGCCAAAAAAACCCCTGACCTTTGTCTGTGGGTTTCAGGACTCAAATATTCAGGAGAAACAGTAGAAGAGAATAACTGGAAAATGGCTGGGAGGGACCTCAGGTGCTCTCTTCATGCATCTTTGTTATCTGGAGGCTTGTGCCACAGATGTCGGTGTCCGGGGACAAAGTTACTGTCCCTAGTCAGTCCGGCTGCTCTCCCTCCCTCGCCCTGGGTTTATACCCCTTGAGTTGATCGTGTAGTCATGCGCCAAGCCAGTCCTGGCAAAATGATCCATGTTATGGAAAAACAACCATTAAAAAAGCCATTAAGCTAACCCAAGCATCTTGACTGAACTGGATACGGGAACAATTACGACGCTGTCAGATTGGGTAGGAGGAGGCAATCCTGGCTCGGCCTCAGCCAGCGCAGGATATGTGTTGTCGTCCTGGCCATGCAGCTCCGCTGGTAGGCAAATGCCTCTCAGGCAATACAAGAAGAAAATGTATCAGTAGGTTTGTTCACAGGCAAAAGCAAACCCTGAATATAGAGTTTCATGCACCCTTTCAGGTCCTTCTGGAGCAGCGTTCAGTGATGTGCAGACCTCTGAGACCCTGTAGTTAGAGTCATGACGCGACATATCTCTGTATTGCCCTGAGCTGGCTGTAGCTGCTCGGGATGAGCTGTGTGCATGAGTCATGCAGGGACATCAGTCAGGAGAGGGATTTTTGGAGCAGCATGCTGGCTGCTGAGTTGGGAGGCAGTGTGAACACATGGTTGGAGAGGCTTGGCAGAACTGCAGTATCCTGAATTGCAGTATAAAGAGGTAAGGGATGAGGCAGGGAGCAGTCTTACCTTTTTAGCAGGATCTAAACCTCTTTCCCTGACCCCAGACGTGCAAGCAACAGAGGTGATCGCTTTGTTGCTGAGATCTGGAGGTTGTGTCAACAATACAGCATTGGGGTTTTCCTGGCTTGGGTGCTATAGGTGGGAGGGCATGAAAGAGCTCTGCACCTTCAGCCATGGGTAAGTGGGCTGGAGCTAACACAAGGTGGGATCCTGGAGTAAGAGAAGCGGTTGTTAAATGTAGCAAGTGTGGGTTTGTTCTGCCAAGTCGCTGCTTGAGCAGAGAACAAAAGTAGGTGGTGGCATGAAGTCCTCACACCCTCTCTGAGCTGAGGCAGGACTTGTGTTTAGGTGCTAAGGTGCTCCCAAGCATCCCAGGGAGCTGTTTTATCTAGAGGGAGAGCTGCTGATGGGTGGAATGAGTAGATTATGTTACTTGGTAAAAGAAGACAGAAATAAAGGTTATTCTGGAGTTTAGTTAAAACTCTTAATTCCCCTGGAGTTTCAGTTACCAAGCATAACATTTTTGTGGGGAAAAGATAACGAAGACGTTGTTTGGCTTAGAGCCAAGGCAAAGTAGTCTACCAATTTTTGGTGGTTGTATTTGTTTCTTACAGAAACCATCTTAGTGGTGTTTGTGACAGATACGGCCAGTGTGTGGCTCTGCGTCAACGTGGTCCTATTCCTAAGTAATGCTGATTCTGCCCAGCTCTGGCTGCGACCTTCATTGCAGATCTCAAAGCTCTCTTTGTTTTTGTTCCCACTGAACACTTTAAAAACCTGAGGCACACAGAGGTGAAACATTTCAGTTACAGATGTGTATGGTACCTGCCTCAATAGTGTCAATGCATCAGTAGCTAGCCGTCACTCTTTTGCAGCCGGGCTGCCACAGTCATGTCCCTGGCTCCCCTACCTGCTTCCTTGCCTCACTGGAGCTTTTAATTTTGTTTTGCAAGATTTGCAGAGGGCTAAAACCGGACCCAGGAGTGTTATTTTTAGAGTCTTGAAAATAGGCTAATGTACAAAAAAAGATTTTTCTGACAGTTTAATGAACCATTTTTGGATTTGGAGGGGAGGGGAGGATGGCAGGAAGATGGAGGGGCTTTTCATGTCATCTCCTTAGTCATATAAGGGGCAGAGGGTCCATCTGTGGTGTTAGCAGCCTCCCAGAGCTCCATGTGCATTGTCCCATCCCATTCTTCCCCCCGATGTTTCCAAAACTCCTCTTTCCTTATCTACCCACTTTTCCTCCCTCCTGCTACCCCCTGTCCTTTAGTGCTGTACCAGATGTCTCCTCCTGCGCCTGCTGCCTGCGTTGTCAGCTGCACACAGATTGCATTTCCCTGAATTAATTTTATGGAGCCATTGATGGAGGTGGATTTCAGGAAAATGCCTACCATTCATTTCTCGGTTTCTGGCAGGACAGATTTCAAGTGTTCACATTCCTACTAGGAGGCTCATTCAAGGTCTAAAGCTGGGCAGATGCTGCAAAGACCAGCACACCAGAGAAGTGTTTGTCCTGGGCTTTCTGACCATGTCTGTCTCAGCCTCTTGAGAAGGGCGACTGTTATCCAGGGGTGATATGCTTGCGCCGACTTTGAAATCATCATGAAGGCAGTCGGTGCTGCATTACCTGAGGTAGGTCGTGGGCTGAGGTCAGTTGGGGGATGGGGAAGTGACAGTTTGGTCCTCAACTCTGTACAAAAAAGAAAAAAGAAAGAAAAAAAAAAAAGGGGGGGGGAGGCAATGGGGCAGAGGCTGTTGACCTTGAAGTGCTGTGTTTCCAGGAGGCCATCCATCCACTGCCCTGTGTTGAAGCGAGCGCAGGTTTAGATTGCTAATCCTTTCCTCTGACCCTGGGGACGCCACATTTCAGAGAGTGCGAGTGAGCAGATGGATTTTATTAGACTTAGAAGAGCCAGGTTTTAAACTGAAAAAGCTTTCAACCTTGTCTTTAGTAGAATGGTGTTGACATGGAGGTCTTTGTCTTTTGTACTGCTTGCCATTTCTATCCTTCTCTCCCCTACCTGCAGTACAGTGTTTAAAACCCACCTGAGCACTGCCCACCTAGTGGTCATGGCAGCTGTTTGTCATACCAAATGCTTTCTATGTATCTTGCCTCATATTTGTTTTGGCTTAAGATACAGCCCAGTCCTCCGAATGTTTACCACTGGACGTGTTCCCACTGACATCTGCAGGAGAGCAGCGAGTCCAGCTGTTGACCGAAGTGATCCTAGCAGCAGCTGCTGCCCGTTCAGGGTACGGACCTTCTCAAAGAAGTTGTGATTGTGTCCTGAACACAGAGTGTATTTTTACTAATGTCCTTCCAAGATAAAAGGCCACAAAGATGACCGCCACTTACAGACTAATTAACCAGAAGCCTCCGTCTCATTTGGCACAATCCAAATGTTACCCTGCTAATTTCAAGGCTGTTACTCAAGTGCAAAAATTGACACACAGGAGTTGAGAGCGGGTCTACATCACAGGCTTTTGTCGGGGAGGCCGTCAGTCAGGGCTTTGATGGGATGTGTGATCGTTGGCCAACACAGCTGTGCTGACAAGAAGTCCTCAGCATAGGCTTCTGCTAGTTATACCAGCAAAACTTTGCTTTACTGGTATTGCTGACGTGGGGGAGGAGAAGCTTTCCTGCAAGTTCAGTGCTGCCAGTGTGAGCTCTGTCAATGGGCTCTGTAGACCCCAGTCTGGCTGCTCTGGCAGCCTCCCTGGTAAGAGCTGGTCTAAGTGGGTGTGGTTGTGAGGTTCCTGTTAGGAAGCCAGGACTGTGCTTTCTTTTATTATTTTCTTCTTTTTTTAAGAGTCTTTTGAATGCATTTTTTAAAACGTATATCTTGTTCTCAAGAAGGCTTTGATCTTGTTAATCTTTTCATCTATACATCAATCTGTTGTGTGAAAATGCTGTAACATGCTTTTATTGTGGCATGGGGTTTCTTTGGGTTTTGTTTTCATTTTTTGGCATAGTTTAGAGAATTTTTCTTCCCTGAGGCTCTCCCTCTGGCTTGATCCTACATGAAAGTTGACCACAGACATGTCAGGTTCTAGAGTGCCACTTTAGGCCATGTCTTTGAATTTTCTTTGCAGGGATTTCCTGATACCAAATGAAAACAATACTTTATCTTTCCTCGCATTAAGATAAAGCATTTTGGGCGAGTCTGCACATTCAGTTGTGAACAGACATGAGCTCTCTCTGCCTATCTCCACCAGGTGGGATGCATGCCAGCTTTAAACCCAAAGTCTTGTGGTTGCTACAGCATGAGGCAGAGTCTGTCTGTGTTATTAGGTTGAGCAACTGGTGTGCTGCTGTGGTTGTGGTCATTTAGCTGGTTCGAGGCATGGGCAATATGATTAAATCCATCTGTGTTTGGCCACATAGACTTAGCCTTAATCTTGGTCACTTACATATGTTCTTCTCCCCTCGTTCTTACCATAGGTTTAGACCTCAGGTTATGCTTTCATAGTTACAGCTGTGCTTTCTTAAAATGTCCATCTGCTCTGTATAACAGCTGTTCTTGTGAAAACCCTTGTGTAAATGCAATCATATCTGTGAAAAGTAATGCCCTGTGGTATAACTTTAACTCAAGGGAAAGTGGGGAAGGGGTCATTTGGCATCCAAAAAGAAATGAAAACTGTACCTTCCATACATGCCTATCAAAATATAACCTTCGTAAGAAGTCACTACTGCTGAGCCAAATCAGGATCTTTGCAGTTGTTGGATCCTCACTGAAGGCAGTGGTGTGACAAGGTGTCGTTTTTAACTTTCCTCAGTGTAAACTAGAAATTGCTCTACTTAATAGTTGATAGCATCATGGTAAGAGTTGATCACTTCAGCTGGGAAAGGAACTGGTCGCTTTGGTTCCGTATGTAACTGTAAGAGAGTTTGACTTGTGATGATGGGCTGGGGAGGAGAAGGTTGGAGCATGAAAGGCAGCCACCTGGGAAGTGCGCTGCCAAAGCACGCAGCCTGCTTTGCACAGCCTCTCCAGCACAGAAATCCTTGCTTTAAACACTTCTGTATGGCCCAGTGGTATGCTCGAGGACTGCACTGAGGTCTCTCACAATGCTTTTCGTTGACCTTTCAGAGGCTGAGACAGTAGGCAGTACCTCAAGATCTTTGGATATTTGTTGTCCTTGATATTGTTGACGCGTTGCAGGTAAGTGTAAACTTCTTGGTTTATGAAAACATAATGAATTTCTTTTTCTACCTCTATCTTTTGCCTAGGTCCTGAGGGAGACCAATAAATTGGCTGAAATGGAAGAGCCACCTTTGCTACCAGGAGAAACCATTAAAGACATGGGTATGTGAAGAGGAAATTCCTTATTGTTTGCTGACCAAATAGAATATCCATAGAGCAAAATATCTTGGTGGTCATTGACCAACAACAGCAAATTGCTGATGTTCTGAGAACCATGATCAGGCTGTTTCATTAATCAAGTTGTTGCACATCACATGAGCCAAGGTAAACTGTATGTCTCCTCTTAGCATGTAGCAAATAGAAGGCAATTCAATGTATCTTAGCGTGAGTGATGAGGTAGGTTGTACAGCTTTGCATTTGCTGCCTCCTGAGAGGACATGGATTGGCTGTTTCAAGTTGTGCTTGCCACAGGGTAACTTCTTAGGTTGACACAGCACAATTGTGTGGCAAATGTCTGTCACAGACTGCAGGAGAAGATACAGTGCTGTTGCAGAGAACTTGCTGTGATATCGGAATGGGGCTTTTTTCTTTTTTTTATCCAGATATTCTGACATGCATCAGGTTTGCTGATGCATTTCAGTCTGAAAGTTTGAGTAAGCCTCTTGATTAATTTTCTGTGAAAGATTTTGCATTCACTAGTTTAACATGTTGCCTTCCTCTTAAAATGATATGGAAGAGTGCAACTTCAGTCCTAAGAATAAAAACCCCCAAAACCAAAACTAAAAACACCTCACCAAAACCCCCCCCACCCAACAACAACAACAACAAAAAAATGAAAACAAGCAAAAAAAACCCAACCTCAATGCTCAATCATTTTCTCTACTCTTTTCCTAAGGACTCTGAACTCATACTCCAGCCATGCAGTGCACACTGACATCTAACTCACTCCTCAGGCACAGTTAGCTCTGGCAGCAAGACTATATTTTGAAGGATTCCTGGGGAATGGTTTAAGAGATCAGAGTTACCAGTGTTTTATCTGTTGGCAAATGATGTGATGAGCCACGGAAGTCTGTAAGACTGGGTGGCTTTTGGAGTAGGCCAGACAGCAGCTGCCTGGTCCAGCAAGAAGTTAAAGGTAGCAAAAAGGAAATCTTTATTATTCATCAGCAATAATTATTTCCTGTTAAAAGTGTCAAGAAAGGCAAATGTAATTCTCTCTGGATTTTACAGGGAAGGGAAGAAAAGTTATTTCAGCCAACCCAAGAATCTAGAGTAAGATTGGTCCTATAAAAGACAGGAATTCCATAGGCAGGGGAATTAGTAAATCCTGCTTTTCGGTATCTTTCTCCCATATGGATTCTCTTATATCTACCAAAGACTAAGCTTATTAGTCTTTCCCTTGGTAGTAGCACTAGTACAACCTCTCTATTGTACCTGGTATCCATTCTCACAAACAGTGAAGCATTTTAATGCCTTGGAGAGCCCTATTTATCAGATAGAGACTGCTGAAATCATACAACTGTGGTAGGGTTAAGGTCAGACAAGCCATCTGTGTGGGTACATGTGTACATGTGCAGTGTAATTAAGTAAAACTGTTACCTTAGGAAACCAAGCTAATAAAATGCAAATGTGAAAGTTGATGTGTCCTACAATTTGGCAAGGCCAGTGTTTGAGATCGTGCCTGGGATTCCTTACCTGGAAGACGTTTTTCTAGCACCTTTCCTCTTAAACCAGAAATCCTGTTCCTTTTCAGATGTAAATGCACACTTCTCTTATTAGTAGATTTTGTTTTATTTTTTTAAAACATTTTGAAATTATGTTTTGAATAATGGGAGCTCTAGTGGAAAAAGCAGGCAGGCTGCCCTCACCCTTATTATGCTTCATGAGTCTGCTTTCAAAGCTCTGCCAAACTAGTCTTTGAAAAGAAGTGATTAATAATCGGCAAATAATGAAACACTTGGTTTAATTAGAACTGGCTAGAAGCATTTTGTGTTTAATTGTCCTTCAAACAAAGGCATGTAAATTAAAATAAATAAATAAATAATGAAATTGCTAGTGCGCGTGTGTGTGTATATATATGTGTGTATATATATATATGTTTATTAATTTTTAAACCAAAAATTCTGTGCTATGTATTTTGCTCTGAATTATTCACTCCTGATATTTTAAGGATCCTTCTCCATATCCGAATCTCGAGAGTCAGTGAAGGCTATGCAGAAGCAGAGCCGATGGGAGGATGATTTAGTTACATGAGTTGCCAGTGCCCTGGAGTAAGGCAGTCTCTCTTCCTCCTCCTCTCCAGGCTAAATCTCCTGGCATAAAGGTAGAAGAAATTCAGGTCCCCATCCTGACACCCCAGTAGCCTCATGCCTCTTGTGTGTGGTGGCTGTCACCTGGATGGGAGGCGAGCTGTCCTCCTGACTTCACACAGCCCTTGCAAAATGGATTCCTTAGGGTTTGGAGGCTTGAGGTTATTAAGATGGTCCAGAGAGTTCTTTCTTTCATGGATCTGGCAGCTCTGGTCAGTGGGTCTCCTTCTGAAAGGATCTCTGTGTGTTTGAGGGGTGTCATTACTTGTCAGTGACAGCGTGAACCACTGCCTTGGCACAGCCAGCCAGCTGCCTCAGTGGCAGAAGACGTGATGGGTCACTGCTGGGGGGGAGGGGCAGGAGAGGGAATGACTTAAATGTTGGCATTTTGAATTGATGTAAAACAGAAGGGCAGTTAGGGGAGGTGTTTGCTGTGGAAAACCAGCAGCATCTCTTGCCTTTTGCTGGAACAAGTGAGAAACGTTTGAGGCCTTTTAAGAAGGGGACTGTTTTGAGTCACCATCACTCAGGCTCAAAAATAATTGAATTGTTGCAGAGTAACTTGATCACTGACTTCAGACTTAAGGTCACCGGCAGTTGGGTGCTATACAGATTCGTGGCTGCTGGAAATTGCTGTAGCTCCGCTGGCTTTTAGCATGAGGGCCTTCATCCCAGGGCTGACTCTGCATGCAAGGGTGTGCAGAAGGACCCAAGCATCCTAAAAGCCACATGTAGGAGAACTGCCTTCACCTGTCCTTGGTGGCACAAACAGGCTTGCGGACGATCCTTAGCTTTTATGCAGATTGTTGTCAGCTTCAAATGTATGCATCCAGGCAGGAATTGTCTCCTCTTTTCATGCATGGTGTTCTCAGCTATTGGCAATGCATTGCTCAGTAAGAGTAAACAGTTTACAGCCAAATACTGGCTTTTTTACAGGGGTAGCAGTTCTGTGCAAATGCAGGATCCTAGGTGATGGTACTTGCCTGGAGTTCAATTTATACCCAAACCCTTACCTTCTCCACAGAACTGAAACTTGCATGTTAGCTATAGGCTAGAAGCCAAGATTAAGCTTGTTTTCATTTCATGATCTGAAAAGTAGAGCATCCAAATATTGTTGCTGTTGTAATTACACTCCCATAAATTAACTATGAAATTAACAACTTTTTTTTTCTTTTTTTTAAGCTAAGGATGTTACTTACATCTGCCCCTTCACTGGAGCAATCAGAGGAACCCTTACTGTTACCAATTATAGACTGTATTTTAAAAGCATGGAACGGGTAAGCTTTTGAAACCATCTACTTTTGTCGGCTATTCAATCTTCAGACCTAGGTGTTCTTTGAGAGTAATTCTGTGTGAATCATAGCTATATGCTTGGGAATATAGGCATAAGGGAGCAGTCGCTGGGGATTTTTCCCCCTCCCCTTTTTAAACTCACAAATTTCAACTGTCTACAGGACCCTCCTTTTGTCCTAGATGCATCTTTAGGTGTAATCAACAGAGTGGAGAAAATTGGAGGTGCTTCCAGTCGCGGTGAGAATTCATATGGGCTGGAGATTGTATGCAAGGTAAACTTTTCTCTGTGTTTTGCTATAGGGGAAGGGGAACATATATTTTAAAAGGTTTTCTCTGTAGTACTGTAGGAAGTTCTGCAAAACATCTCAGTCAGTATGACTTCACACACTTCAAAAAACATCTGATTTTAAAAGTAATTTTTGGGATTCTCCAGCTCCCTTATTCGAGACAAGATCCAAACCTTTATTCAGGCTTTGTGCTAGATAATGTCTTTTCTTCACAGTGGAAACCTAGGCCTTCATCCCAATAATGCAGTTCTCAGGGTTGCCCACCAGGCCATCCCAGGAAGACTCCAGTCATTGTGGAGTACAGGATGCCTTTCACTCACTTGCATTTCAAGAGCAAGAAAGGGGCATGTTTCCCCCTGAATCATTAGTTTATGCCCACCTGCTGCTGTGCTTTGTGGTGAGGGACTGGCAAGTAGCCTTCAATGCTCCTCGAGGCTGTTCTTTCATTTCTTTCAAGGCCGTAGATACTTCACATGTGCCTCTCAAGAGCCCTTGGAATCACTGGAAGTGCAAACTTCAATAAAAATTAACAATTCACTTCCTTGTGTCTACTTACTGTAGACCCACAGAGTCGATAAAGCCACCATCTCCAGTCCTAAATTCATACCTCCACTGTTCACCAGGGCATGGCCCCTCTGCTTCCTTTGGTGGCAATGTGGGAAGAGCTGGATTCTGAACCTGATAGGTCTCAGGCTGCTTAGAGCTCTTGTCAGAGCCCCCTCAAGGCTGAAAGGATGCCAGTTTCTGGATAAGGGCAGATGGAGGAATGAAAATGAGCCCCCAACAGCTCTGGTCACTGCTGTGATTTTGAGGCACCAGGAAGCTAAGCAGACTCACAAGCTGTGGGCATGTTGAGTCAAGAGCGGTTGGTATAATCTATACCAAATCATCCAGCTGCTCCCTCATCCTATTGCAGTCGTGATCCTCTCTGGCTAACGTAGGGGTGCTTGTGCTGGTAGGCCAATTTGTCCCCTGTTTTGATCTTGATTCCTAGTCCTCAGCCATTTTGCCTATAAGCAAATTTGCACACATGGTCAGATTTGGAGTCGACTGCATTGTTTTCCTGCGTGGGAAACCCAGGCACAAACTATACAATAGGTATCTTGGCCCTCTACAGTGTGTGTGTGTGTATATATATATATATATATATGCTAGGTTGCTTGGCCCAGGATATGCAGAGCAATTTAGTGCGATAACAGAGTAGTACAGATACAGCTTATGCATCCTGAAATGTTCTCTGTCTGAGACCAATTACCTAATCTCAGCCTTGTGAGGCAGCTAAGTCTTTAGTTGTTTATCTCATTCTCTGACTTGCTGTACCTCTTCATATGCTTGAACTTGATAGCTCATTTCCTGCTGGTGGCTTTTAAACTGTTTACTACAAGTGTTTGGGTTGTATGCTTGGCTGGAAAATCTTGGCATCTTAGAGGTGCTTTATTTAGTTTCTGAATTTGATTTTGTAGATGAGTATGGAAAGGAGGTCTTGGGTTACCACTCTTTCTGGAAAGTGTGCTGCTGTGCAAAGCGGAGGAGTTGTCAGTTTCAGTCATCCTCTCTAGTGCTCTGAGAGATGGAAGCTTTAAAGGGGTATGGCATTAGTTGCTTTGCACAAAACTGGCTGGACTTGGGCTCCCTATGTGCAGTGGCTCTATGGAGGTACTTTGTGAGGCAGTCCCTGTCAGTCTTCTGGCACAGCTCAGCCTGAGAGGCCAGTAAGAGGTAGGAGGTCTGTCTCACAAAGTGCTGCTGGTCAGGAATAGCTTGTCCCTGAGCGGGGCTCTCCTCTAGACTTTCAGCAGGTAGAAAGCTTCATGTAGAGGCACGATGCCACCGGTCAGGCATGCCTGTGCACTCCCTCTGCTCCTCTGCAGTTGTGGCAGGCTTTGTTGGAGGCTGCAGGCGACCGCGGAACCAAGCCCGGAGTTGCAGTACAAGTGTTCAAAGTACAATACTAAATCAGTACCAGAAGGAGCATCGTGATGTGACCCTTTTTTGAATGCTGGCTTTCGGAGTTTCTTTGGATGTTAAAGCGGTTTGGAAATCTGCAATTTGATTTCCCTCTTTTTTCCTAGGATATTCGAAACTTGCGATTTGCTCATAAGCCTGAAGGGAGAACTAGGCGATCCATATTTGAGAACCTAATGAAATATGCTTTCCCAGTTTCAAATAATCTGGTAAGTATTTTCTTTTCAGTTGTTACCAAAAGAGACAGAGTGACAGTAAACTGTTTTGTTCAGTCCTGTCTACCTGGTACAATATTCACATGGGGTGCATTTTGTCGAAGGAAGAGAAGTGCTGGTTTTTTAAATCTGTCTTAGAATTAATTCTGTAGGAATTTAGACTGTATAGAAACAGGAAAAGTCTACTGCTGTGGGGCTGGATTCCTTCATGCATGGAAACTAACTTACTGATACTCACATTCTCATAACAGAGGGAAAATATTCAAAGCAGTGTCATCCATCAGAGGATTACAGCTAATGGTGACTGCACTGCTCCCAATTCTGGAATGCGGTTCATCTGTTCTGTTGTGTTATAACACTGCAATTGTTGCTTCAAATGCATGTTGAAAGGATCTAGTTCTTAATATGTAAAAGTGTTCTTCCCCAAATAGTCTTTTCGTTCTCTTTAATAATAAACTCCTTTTGTCCATGAAGTACTAGGTAATAGACAAGCAAAATCAGGGGTATAGAGGAAAGTACGTTATTGTACTAATTCCCTGCTACAGTGAGCATGTTGATCTTTTTCACAAAGCCCTAAAAGAAAAGTCGTGCAGTGAGAAAAGAAGAAGGACCAGTCATGAGTTATTATTTGAGATATCAAACACCCTGGAAATGGGCTCTGAGTGGGCTCTTAATGGTAAATTTTCTTTCTTTCAGCCACTTTTTGCATTTGAGTACAAAGAGGTTTTCCCAGAAAATGGATGGAAGGTGTATGACCCCACTTGGGAGTACAGAAGACAGGTGGGTACTGTGCCAAGTCCTTCCTCATCCTCTCCACTCTTCAGAAGTGAGGCTCTGTGCACTAATATAATTACAGGTTTTATGGAGTGGAGAATGATCCTGCTGACAAATGTCATGCAGGCTGGATTAGGACATTGTTCTCCACACTGCAGTGATTGATGACAGCAGTACAGCTTTAGAGATAGTAGCATCCACTGATGGAGATTACTCAGGCTGCAGAGAGCTGACTTTAGGCTTTGGTAGAAAAAACTATTGCTCTGGCTTAGTCATCAGCCGCTGCTGGCAGTGAGGAATGGAGGATGCGTTTTGCAGGTGCAGACATCCCATTGTTGAGTTTCACACCTCAGCTCTTGCTTGTATCAGTTTTAATTCTTTCCAGTGTTCTGTAAGATATCTCAAACAGGAACTTGGAAGGAAAAAAAATTAAATGTAGAATGCCTTCGTTTTCTTGGGGAATCAGCATAAGGATCAACCTAGGGAGTGTTGTGATTAACCGTAGCTTGGAACAGACAGTTTTAGTGTGTCCAGAGTAGACTGGCCAAAGCTGTTAATGATCACGAAGTGGTAGGCTGTCAATTAAGAATACTGTGATAAAAACTTGAGTGGTCCTCCCTGGGGGAAAAGATGGGATAATTTTTGGTTTTATAATGAAATCACTCTTGTCATAAAATCCTCAAGTTGAGGAGACGGCACAATTTGGTGGCCGTTTTGCCCTGGACACAGTAAACTTTTGTCTCATCCAGATCTGCCAGGATAAAACCAATTTTCCTTTGTAAAATTAAAAAATTTACGGCCATGTAATTTAAAGATCTATTTGGGTCTTTCCCATAAAGCAAACCAAAACAAGACATCTGTCCTAGCCTAGTTGTTCATCTGATTCCTGACATCCAAAACCCAAGGAAGGGATTCATTTTCCTAGCTTTAGTCTTCCAAAAGCTGGGCACGCCTTCTAAATTGGTTATCTAGGCCTGTCATTAACAGATGGGAAGAGAGCGCTTCACTGTTGGGGGTGATTTGTTCCCTCCTAAAATAGCTGCCTAAGATAGATCGCTGGCTTCTAGGCTGCTAATTGAAAGTTAGATGTATCTTACCACCACTGTCTTCATTGCAAAAAAGTGTTTGTTTTGCAATGAAATACCACAATCTAAAATCCTAGCAGAGACAAACTCTGATCATTTGTAATCAATGACACACGTAGTATCTAAGGTCGACTTTGATTAATAAGACCAGATAATGCAGCGATTATTGCTTTGTTTAGATTTTACCTCTTTCTTGGTAGTTATTTTAAGGAAAGATCTGTTTATAAAGAGTCTGCAGCCCAAGCTTTATGGGAAAGATGCTTCTTTACAGGAGTGAGAACTTTGGAGTAAAGACTAAAGAATACCTGTGCTATCAAAATAATCTCCATTGAAAAGCACAGCATTCACTTAGCCAAGCTTCAGTTAAAACAGATGAAGTACAAAAGACATTCTTACAATACCTGGAAAGAAGGAAAGGTGACCCTTGAGAATTTCAAGGTAAATTATTCCAATTTCTTAATCCTGGCATGTCTGTTTTTAGAATACAAGCTTTTCTATCCATATTAGTTTTTATATTGTGATTAGCTGTACCTTAAATTTGGCAGGAGCTTAGTTACACAGTGAAAGGATACATACATTTACATGCATGTGATTTGCAGGTCTTCATGACCTTTCTGTAAAGAAAATGGGACTCTAGGCCATGATGTCTTTTTTTCTGGTCACACGAAGTAGCACTGTTGTGTGTAAAGCATGTCACAATTGAGACGTTGCTGCAGCGTGTACTTCTTTTGTTGTGATCTGCTTTTGTATCATTTTCGAGCAGACAGGAAAAACTTATCCCGACTGCTTTTATGTCAAGAAACCAAACTGATGTCCGCGTGCTAAGCCCCCAGTCATATGCTTACATTGGTAACTGCAAAAATTAATCC
This sequence comes from Fregata magnificens, assembly GCA_013389945.1. NCBI lineage: Eukaryota > Metazoa > Chordata > Aves > Suliformes > Fregatidae > Fregata > Fregata magnificens. The sequence continues at coordinate 247,657 of WAAD01032197.1, read as the reverse complement.
AAACCAGCATTTTTTGCAGCCACAACCTATCTGAATTTTACCCATGATGGGCCACAGTCATTCCCATTTCAGATCACGCAATCCATCTGTTCCAGTAGCTTATCTCCAAAAGTGACCAGCACCAGCTGCTGAAGAAGAGGCAAACCGTACTGCAGTAGACGTTTATGTTGTGATCTGGCCAGGAGGAGAAACTAATCCCTTTTGTTAGAGTTGATTTAGGTCCTGCAGCATGAAGCTTTACGTCCCTTCCAAAACTTTTAGGTATTTCAGTCTGTTTATTTAATTTCAGCATTTATAACTATAGATGTTCAATTTATCTGTGTGAATGTCTTAGCCTTTTTTCTTAATCCAACCAGGTTCTGTTAAAGCAATAACAAATACTACAGTAAATCAGGATTATGTCCTGAAATGGCAGCAGGGATTCGTTAATAGTGAAACAAAACTGGCATCATCAAATTAAATAATGGGATTACCTGTCTCTGACTGTATGAATTGTGATCAGAAATAGAAAAGCAGGACATATGCACTATCTGCAGGACCTTTTGGAATTGGTTTAAAAACTATTAGAGAAGAGCTGGCCTAGGGCATAAGCAGCCCAGCAGTACACCCAGACGTTAACTTGGTATATCTTAGGCCAGGTTAGTCATTTCCATGTGGGAGCAGGGACACAGAGAGAGGGGAGCAGCACAAAAGTAGAAGCCAGCTACTAGGCATCCAGAAAAGACTTTTAGAGCAGGATCCATGGTAGGATCTATGTGTACACTGGTAGACATAGCAAGTTTGCATGTGGTATGATTTATTTATTATAATTTTTTTTTCAGATTAATATAAGTATGTTGATATGATAGAGGTTGTAGCAACTAGGAAAGACATTCGGTAAACCCTTGACTTCTCTGTTAGCATTCTTGGGAAAGATGGAAATGTGTAACTTATTAAAAATCTGTGATTGTGTAAAACTATGGGGAGTAATAAACAACCTGTAGAGAACAAAAGGAACTCAGAGAGGTTTGGGATTTAGTCGATAAATGGAATCACATGTGGCAAATGAAATTTAAAACTGAAATTGCTCCCTGATTTTTATTACACGCGGGTTGGCAGAGTATAAAACAGAATTGCAAAGTGAATAAGACTCAGTTGAAACCAAAAGGCCTTGAGATGTCTTTGGAGTAACTTAAAGCTTTCATTTTCCTTAACAAAGTGGGGAGCATTTGGAAAATATTACAAGGTGTTGTGAAGCTGGAAATGTGTGATGTTTCCCTACAGAAGTCATGCTTGTCTAATCCTATGCTCTGGTCATATGTACCAGGGAGCCACAGTATAGGGCTGTGCTTGCTGCTTTCAGAGAAAATATATAGAAATTAATAATTCAGAAGAGGAGCTGACCTGTTTTGAGGATAAAAGAAGTGCCCAGCGTTAGTATACAACCGAAGTGGGAAAGGTAGAGCATGAGAACAGCATCCTACAGAGGATTGTTGGGTGTAACTTAGGGGAGCAAAACGAGAATTGAACTGTTAAATGTCCCATGATTTAACTGAGGTCCTGCTTATGGTAGGTATGTCTCTACTGCAAAACATGTCACAGCTCTCTTGTGCTAAGTGGACACCACCAGGGCTGAGTACGCGGCAGAGGGACCAGCTTGGCTGTGGCAGCTGTATCCTGTGTCGGTGTAAGGATGCACCTGAGCTAATGTGCTCAGCCTCTTGGTATCTCATGGCTCAAACCAAGTTTGAGAGAGGTGCTGCTGGCGTGTACCTCAGAACCCTCCCTGCCTTGCCTGCTGCAGCTCAGGGTGTACCTGCATGGCTAAGCTCAGAATCGGTCTACTGGATCCCATAGAAAGATGTGACTGTGTGTAATTCCAGCAAGGAAAGTATTTTTTTCCTGTCAGTGAAAGATCCTCATGTGCTTAAGCTTAAACATGGGCTTTGCAAGGTGGTGGTTTCAGTGCAATGCTGGTGTGTCTTCAACAGTTTTCCCCTGCAAACGAAGAAACTCCATCTTCTACAATGTGCACAGGTCAAGTGATAACTGAGCACGGGTCGTTAAAGTAAGGCATGAATGACTCTTCAGAGGGAAACCAAGTCTGGTTTGTGTGTGGAGATGACACAAAGGCTGTGTCTCTATGGTTAAATGATACAGTCGTAAGGAGTGTTCCTAAGCACTGGAGCACCTTCATCACAAGTTCCAGGCATAGCTTCAGTCCAGGCCATTACCGTCTCTCTTTTGAGTGAGTGTGTTTGAGCATCTTTAGCCATGCACGAAGACACTCTGCCAACACTACCAGGTGTATGCAGGTTGAAAGTATAAAGCAGTTACTTACTGGCTAACACACAAAAAAGACAGCAGGGACTTAACTAGCTACTAGGCTGAGCATTAGTGCTCACCACCTCAGAGAGGGCATCTGATGAGACTTTCCTGGCCAGGCAGGCACTAGTGAGACGAGAAGGATCAGCGCCTGCACCTCCCTCAGCTGGGTTGTTGTTGCCATCTTCCACCAGTAATGTCAACACCACTACACAGATGAGCCAGTTGTTGGCCCTCACCCAATGACTGCCTACTAGACTTGCAGTTTTTCCTTTTGGATTTTATACCATTTCATGATGTTGTTTTCCCTTGAAACCTTGAGCTACCAGCGATCCCCATCTCAACAATACTCTTCCTCTATCTGCGGTTCTACATTTCTTGCCTTTCTATAGATTTTCACACAGGTCTTTCGCATCACTTTGCAGTGTCCTCGGCAGTCTGAGCTGTGGTTGTGCAGCTGGGCCACCTCAGAGCTGGGACCTGAAGAGGCAGTTGGGCCCTTGTGGAGTAGAGAAGAGAGAGGGCTGCAAGGCCAGCTTGCCTGCCAGCTTGCCTGCTGCCAGACCTGGGTACAGTTCAGAAGTTGGCACAAGCCAAGCATGATCAGTAGGCAGTTCAGACAAACTGCCCTGTTTTGAGGATAAACGAGTTTAATAGTATGGATGTGAGGCGCACTGTGCCAGCTGGCCTCAGTGAGAATGGTCATGGGCACATTCAATTTATGGCTATAGATGTGACCGTGTTGCCTTCCTCACTTTGCCCTCTGGCAGCAACTGAACACGTGAGTTCCCCTGAAATCAGGGTCTACTAGCAGTGTTAGTTTACCTGGAGAAGACAGACCTTGTGTACCAGTCAGGGCAGCATGCTCTGGTCACTAATGTGGACACCCAACAGCCACGTTCCCTAGCAGCTTCTGGACCATCACACCTGCTGTTAGCGAGGCATGCCTGGGTTCCTCCTGCAGGTGCACAAGCAGGCAGCTCCCAGAGCTGGTCCTGAGCCTGCAGAGGCTTCTTGAGTTACATCTGTAACAGTTTGGGTTGGTTTGATAGTAGGCTTTTGGGTGCTTACAACTTTCCAGGAAGCAGTGAAATGCATCTTATATGAGGAAATACCAATGTGCTTTGTATCATGTTTAGCTTTTTCTATTGATTCCAGCTGGAGAAAGTGCAAATCTGAAGGAGCATGAACAAATGCACAAGCTACGCTGCACCATGGCAAACGTCCTGGGAAGATGCAAATTCAGCTCCTCTTCTAGCCTACTTTGCTTATTTCTGCTTGCTTCAAGTCCTTAGAGAAAGTCATGATCTGAATCTAAAGCCCTCTTTGGGTGGTGCTGTGATTCAAGGCTCCTGTGCCAGGGGAAGGCAGACATTCCCTGTGATTCAAAGGAAATCTGAACACTGACACGCAACATCTTTTCTTTCTTTGAGGGATTGTCATGGGTTTTCCTGGTCTGGGCTATTGCAAAGGAAAAATTTCATTCGAATTTGTCAGGGTGGCAGCTGAAAGAATTAGAGCTTTGGAGGTGTCAGTTCTGGATTAAGCAGCATGTGCTGAAGCCGTTCTGCCCAGCACTGTGAAGAGGGTGCTTTATAGTGCCAGTGACTGCTTGATCTTCTCAGTGAACACTGGTAGAGTTGCAGGGTAGAACAAAAAGGAGATTTTCTTCCATGTAACTGCTTGTCAGCTCCCATTTTCCTTGCCGAGAGTGTGCCGACAGCATAGTTTTAATTCAGATTTGGGGGAGGTGAAACCTCCAAGCGTTGCTGATGGATCTGTTGCAATGCAGTCATGTACTTACTAGGCCAGGAGTCAGAACAATTTAGTCATTTGCCATTAGTTCACTTCCAGATAGTAACCAGTTTGATCACAGCTGATGGACAGCTAAGAGCAAGTCTTGCTATTCCCTGGTTGACAGCAGAGCTGGTGGACCCAGGAGATTCCATCCTTCCTGTATACAGGAGGTAGACCTCCGAGCATGTTTTACCCATCAGTAAGCTTGGACTGTATATACATGCTGTTTGATGTCTGTTTCTGCCACTTCTTTGGCTTCAGGCAGTGCCAAAAATAGCTTTCCTTTAGGGTTTTGTGGTACTCGTGATCCTGGCTGATTTCTTGTAGTAACATTTCCTTCCCAGGGAGGGCCCCAGGACCAGGGGTGGTTCACAAGCAGGATGTGACCGGCATTAGAAGGTCTGTCCTCTCCTCATACTTCTAACCATGACCTGTTTTGACAGCATGACTCACTGCTCTGATGGGGAACCGGCTGCAGTCTGTGTGGGTCAACCATAATTACCACAGCTCGTCTGACTTGTGTTAGATTTGTCACTTATTTCCTGTGGGAGCCTCAACAGTGGTAATCAGTGTCCCACCACCCTCCTTAAAATGAAGTAGTGTTTATTAGAACAGAAGCATGTATTGTTTTAAGAGCTGATGTTCCTCTAAATCAGACTCTCTGCTTAACAGTCTGGCCATGTTCGCTGTAGTAGATCTGTCTTCCCCACAGAGATGCTTTGTGTTGGTGCTCACCCCTGCTTCAGCATGTGTCTGTTTAAGTTTCTCCTTGCAGGCACGCAGTAGCAACCACACCATTTTGATCTGTTAACTCCCAGCATCGGCCAAACTAAGTCTGCAGGTTGTCAGGATCCATCCCCATTGTGCTTTGCGTGTTACCTGGAGGTTACCATCTAGGAAGCTGTTGAGTTGCTTCCCCATCAGGGCACGCTGAGCTCGGTGATAATATGTGTGTGTGTGTGTAGATTCCCTGCTCTTCCAGCCCAAGTCAGACTAGTACAACCAGAGAGCTTAGTCTGAGAGGAACATGGGAGTTGCACATCACTGTCCAGTTCACATACAGTCACACAGCCAGAGACGTACAATTATTAGGTTTCTGGTGTTTTTAGGGCATTGCACAGCTGTGCCACAAACATTGAACAAGGCCCAAAACAGATTGATTTTTTGGGGGTGTTTTACTGCCTGTTCTCCCCTCTGTCTTCCCCTCCATCCTGTGTAGTAACTCCACTTTCCATCCCCAGCTTCCACCCACGTTTGAGCTAAGTGCTGAGAGAGGAGTGAGGACTGTCGGTCACCCGTTCTGTCCTGCTCCTGGCTCTCCTGTAAGCACTATGATGAGACCAGGAGGTATGTTAAAGATGCTGTCAGGGGGATCACCTGTGTTGCCACATCTGTAGCCTCCACGGTTCCTTTGCCATAGGTGAGCCTACCTGCAGTCTTCTAGTTTTCCTGTTCTTCAGTGACCTGAGCAAAATATCTACCTCTCTGGGTAGAGGCATGAGATGCAAGTTACCAAGATAATGCAGTCCCAGGCTCTAGCCCTAAATGTCCTTCGTTAAGAAAAGCTGCCTTGAATTTCAGGTCTGGGGATTTGACTGTGCTGAGGTCTCAGAGCAACTCATTTGCTAACCTGCTGTTGTTTCCTCTTTAGGGAATTCCCAACGAAAGCTGGAGGTTGACCAAGATTAATGAGCGCTATGAGCTGTGCGATACATACCCTGCCATTCTAGCTGTCCCTGTAAACATTCCCGATGAAGAATTAAAGAGAGTAGCATCTTTCAGATCAAGAGGACGCATACCAGTGAGTGTGACAAAAGAAGCTACTTGGATGTGGTGTTGCTACATACATTGGGCCATAAATAATACCAAGATCAAGCTGAGTGGATTCCAGGGAGTGAATAAATGGTCAATGGATAATAAAAGTGACAGCAACATGTTTGAGGAGTTAGAAAGCAAATTATCTGCTGGAACTACTGTTGTCAAAGAGATGTAGACTAAACCAAAATGACAAGATAACTTAGCACAACCGAGACTGAATCTCAGTTCAGTTCCTGGGAAATGCAAAGCAGCCCTATTTGGTTGTTTACAATTGTCTGGCCTACTCTGACTTTCAGAATAGAGGAATACTTAGTGATACCCTTGATGAAAATGCTTATTAAATGAAATGAAGACAAAACACATCGCTATGATGATTATTTCAGCGGTAACTGAAAATGTATTGTTTTACTTCTCAAGTCCATAGAAAATTAAATCTGTTCCTAAGGTGCTTAACTTCTACACGGTATAACATAGAGTAAGACATAGCCCAATGACTGCAGAGGGAGAAAGTGTGTTTGTGACTCTCACAACAGTGAGAAAATAGTCTGCATCATATTTAAAAGTCAGACTTAACCCTATTCAGTCACCTCTTGTTTGTTCAAATTTTGGGAATGCTATCAGAATGAATGAGTAAAGACAGAAGAGTTCGTTCTTTCAGTTGTGATTTAATAGAATCCAGCCTTCTGGAACCAGCTAATACATGGCAGGATCCCAGAGCAAGCCATTACAGGTAAAACACTTCACTGGTTTAATGAATCCCATTTTTCCTTCATTTCTTTCTCATTTGTTTCCAAAGGTGTTGTCATGGATTCACCCAGAAAGTCAAGCAACGATCACTCGCTGTAGCCAGCCAATGGTGGGAGTGAGTGGCAAGCGAAGCAAGGAAGATGAAAAGTACCTTCAAGCCATCATGGATTCTAATGCTCAATCGCATAAAATCTTCATATTTGATGCAAGGCCTAGTGTGAATGCTGTAGCCAATAAGGTCAGGTGTTTTTTCCTCTGTCTAAAGCTGGAAGTGTAATGATTTAAAGCACATTGCCCACCACCATTTCAAGTTATTCCTGAGGATCACAAAGGGTTTTCCACTGCGGAGGGAATCATATGCAATGGTCTGACTCTCTAGACAGACTTTTACACCTGCACTGGTATCTGTAAGATATTAGTGTGACTACTAAAGGTCCATTTGGATTAATCTACAATGGGAAATGAGATTGGAAGGGGAAGAAAAAAATCAAAGTAGTATTGAGGTCAAACTCTAGCACCCTGGATCTTGTGTATCACCATTTTTCACTTCACATGGTTGAAAGACTGCTTTCTCTGCATCAGAACTCTGTCCCTGTTAAAGCTGATGGGAGCAGGGGATACTCAGCACTTCTGAAAATCAGGCGTCATGATCTTTAATTTCAAAATATAAGCTGGGGATCTTTAATGTCTAGGAACATCGCTGTGTTCTTCCCGCTGTTATAGAATCATAGAATCATAGAATAGTTTGGGTTGGAAGGGACCTTTAAAGGTCATCTAGTCCAACCCCCCTGCAATCAGCAGGGACATCTTCAACTAGATCAGGCTGCTCAAAGCCCCGTCCACCCTGACCTTGAATGTTTCCGGGGATGGGGCATCTATGACCTCTCTGGGCAACCTCGTCCAGTGTTTCACCACCCTCATTGTAAGAACTTTCTTCCTTATATCTAGTCTAAATCTACCGTCTTTTAGTTTAAAACCATTGCCCCTTGTCCTATCGCTACAGGCTCTGCTAAAAAGTTTGTCCCCATCTTTCTTATAAGCCCCCTTTAAGTACTGAAAGGCCTCAATAAGGTCTCCCTGGAACCTTCTCTTCTCCAGGCTGAACCACCCCAACTCTCTTCAGCCTTTTTCACAGCAGAGGTGTTCCATCCCTCTGATCATTTTTGTGGCCCTCCTCTGGACCCACTCCAACAGGTCTATGTCTTTCCTGTGCTGAGGACTCCAGAGCTGGACGCAGTACTCCAGGTGGGGTGTCTCACCAGAGTGGAGTAGAGGGGCAGAATCACCTCCCTTGACCTGCTGGCCACGCTTCTTTTGATGCAGCCCAGGATACGGTTGGCCTTCTGGGCTGTGGGTGGACGTTGTCAGCTCATGTCCAGCTTTTCATCCCCCAGTACCCCCAAGTCCTTTTTGGCAGGGCTGCTCTCCATCCCTTCATCGCTCAGCCTGTATTGATACTGGGGGTTGCCCCAACCCAGGTGCAGGACCTTGCACTTGGCCTTGTTGAGCCTCATGACGTTCACATGGGCCCACTTCTCCAGCTTGTCCAGGTCCCTCTGGATGGCATCCCGTTCCTCAGGCGTGTCAACCGCAACACTCAGCTTGATGTCGTCTGTAAACTTGCTGAGGGTGCACTCGATCCCACTGTCTATGTCATTGTTGAAGATATTAAACAGTACTGCTCCCAATACAGACCCCTGAGGGATACCACTTTTCACCCGTCTCCATTTGGATATCCAGCCGCTGACCACTACCCTCTGGATGCGACCATCCAACCAATTCCTCATCCACTGAACAGTCCACCCATTAAATCCATATCTCTCTATTTTGGAGAGAAGGGTGTTGTGGGGGACTGTGTCAGAGGCTTTACAGAAGTCCAGATAGATGACATCCATAGTTCTTCCCTTATCCACTGATGTAGTCACTCCATCATAGAAGAGCAGTAGGTTGGTCAGGCAGGACTTGCCCTTGGTGAAGCCATGCTGGCTGTCTCAAATCACCTCCCTGTCTTCCATGTGCGTTAGCATAGCTTCTAGGAGGATCTGTTCCATGATCTTCCCAGGCACAGAGGTGAGCCTGACAGGTCAGTAGTTCCCAGGGTCCTCCTTTCTACCCTTTTAAAAATTATGTCTCATGCTGTCACCCTGTTTTAATGGTAGAACTGCTTTGTTGCACTAAAGCTGACTTTTTTTTTTTTTTTTTTAAATCTGCCTTTCCTACTACTTAGGAAAGGCAGTTAGTGTGTGGGATATACTCCTCTATAATAGTATGGTAAATTTGTAAATGACAGAACAGTGAATCTAATGAGCTAGCAGCTTGAATGGGGATAAATGATAATTACAGAGAAAAAGAAGGCTTGTAATGGGATATTCTTTGGTAAAAAATTATAGCATTCATTACCTATTGCAGGAAAGAGACACAAAGTGTGTGCATGTACGTGTTTGTTCCCAAATATAAGATAAATCCAATGTTTTCTGCGTGCTTTAGATAGCACAGTCACTGTGTATTCTGTCAGCTGATATTTGCTCAGGGCAAACGATTGGAATAAAGTATAAAATATGTTTTTGCTTAATGATTTGTATGTGGATTTTGTTCTTCAGGCTAAAGGAGGGGGCTATGAGAGTGAGGATGCCTATCAGAATGCAGAATTAGTGTTCCTGGACATTCACAATATTCATGTTATGAGAGAGTCGCTGAGAAAACTGAAAGAAATTGTGTATCCCAATATTGAGGAGACTCACTGGCTGTCTAATTTAGAGTCAACTCACTGGCTAGAGCATATTAAGGTATGTGTGTCTGCATCCACTAGATGTGGCTGAGTAACCACAAGTCTGTACCAGTCTGTTCACTGGGAAATGTATCCAGAGCTAACTCCAGTGCTGGATTTTCAATTCATGAGAAATTTAAAGACTTACAATTTGTTTTCAATTTATGAACAACTAAAACCACAGTTTCATGGAATGGGCAATTTTGAGGAGATGGGAAGAGGGACAAGAGAGGGGGTTGAAGTACTGAAAGATGATGTTTTGGAAGTGAAGTGTGTTCCTGGGTAATGTGTAACTGTGAAAGCCCTGGTTAGAGCACAGGACTCCCAGAGTTTCCAAGCTCTTGACTCAGGGATCCTTGACATCCTGGCATAACTGCCTGGTCCAGACCAGCAAATATTGGGAGTTCGTGCCCCGTCAGCCTTTCAGGAATTCAAGCAGAGTCAGAATGAGTGGGGCAAAATGCTTCAGCTTCTACAGATGTTCGTTTTCAAATTGAGCTCTTTCTCTCCTAAAGATGTCCAGCTTACATTGTTGACCTGCTAATGCAGACAGGGGCAATTCTGCTTCTGGGGCAGTTGCAAGGCGATGGCCATTTTGTGTTCGTGTTCAGACACAGAACGCTCCTGCATTTAAATCCTGACCTGTCCAAGGACTGAGCTTAATGTAAGGGCTCCTGTAGAGTTGTGCCTACGCTACAGTTTAGATGTGTTGCCATCTTGCTGGAACAAAAAATGTGTTCACCAATTTGCTGTCTTAGTTATAAAGTAGTTGGAACTGATATACCATTCTCCTTGAGGCAGATGGAGCCCTTGGTTTGTCCTGTGTTGTCACTAGCCATTTTTCATTTATAGTTTCTGTTCCAAAGAGATTCTGTAACATTTTTTTTCCTTGTCCTAGCTCATTCTCGCTGGAGCCCTTCGGATTGCTGACAAGGTGGAGTCAGGGAAGACGTCTGTGGTTGTACATTGCAGTGATGGCTGGGACCGGACAGCCCAGCTCACCTCTCTCTCTCTGCTCATGTTAGATGGCTACTACCGAACTATCAGGGGCTTTGAAGTGCTAGTGGAGAAGGAGTGGCTGAGCTTCGGCCACAGATTTCAGCTGGTGAGTCACTAGCCCTTGGAAGGCACTGAACAGAAAGTTATTGTCCACCTTGAAGGATTTCAAAGGAGTTTAGCCTTTCCTGTGAGAAGTCACCCAGCTGAAATCACAGAAGGTGAATGCTGCTGCTATTGTTTTCTGCCTATAATTCCAGTCATTTCTTAACCTCCTTGGAGACAGTGTTGGTTAGATAGGAGGAACAGGTTGTATTAAACCTCTGAGGTGCCTGACCGATATGTCATGTTCCCATGCTTAGTCTTAAACTAACAGTGTGCTTTGAGTTCAGGATAGGCATTTCTGCTGGGAGTTGGCAGAGACCACTGGGGTATTTTTCGTCTTTCTTTCCAGTTCAGTCCACTTTCTAAGACTGCTTGGACACCGTCATCTAACAAATGCCTTGGTATTGAAGAGGCTGGGGAATTTGGTTATGGCCTTGACCTCACATTTTCATCAGGAACGTTTTGTTTTTGGGGAGGCTTTTAATTGTTTAGGTAAAAGATCAGCAGTTTGAGACTGGACCAAGAGTAGCTCGTGGTTGTGTCCCTAGGGTCAGCAGAGAGGCAGCTTGTGGACCTGTGACACAGCAGTTTGTTATGGTTTGCACTGATGGGAATTGAGAGAGCCTTTCAGTAGTATCCTTTCAGCCTTTGTTCCTATTCTGTTTTGCTTGTAGCTGTTCTCTTCTGGTCACTGAATTTTGGCAAGGGCTAGAACAAGGTCTGTTTACAGCACATGCGATGGTAGTTCCATAGTGAAATGCGCTGACAAAAGTGGGGAAACTGAGGCACAAAGCAACTGAGGTTCTGCTGCAGCAAAACCTGTCTGGTGTTTGAACTATGAGTATTTTAGCTTCTCTCTCTATACAAAGAAGATAATGATATTGATTTCCTTTGGTGAGAGAACAGTATTACAGAAGAGGAAGGGATCTCTGTTACTTATGTGTTCTAATTCTGTCTTTGTACAGTACTTAGGGCTCCTGGGTAATATATAACCAGTAATGTACTATACTAGTTATAAGGAATTAGGCCTCAGATGTCTTATCCAAGGCCACACAGCATGGTCAGGGTTGGAGGCCTACTTCTGGGGATACTTTCATCACTGCTTCTCTTGAGGTGGCGGGAGATGGGCTGGGTTAGTGTTTGTACAGCGCTTGGAAACTTTGAGGTGTTGTGTGACGGTTATCGCCACATGCCGTGCCTGTAGGTAGTGTTTAGATCTAGCACACTGTACTACTGAAGTAGCCAGGATGACAGCTGGAACTGAAGCAAAAAGCATTCTCATTTTTTTTCCTTCTGAACTTTAGCTATTAACTGAAATCAGTGCCAGCGTAGCATCTGGAGCCTCTACTCAAACAACTCCTGTTTTAATTTAGCATGAAAATATCCCCACAAAGAAATTTCACTTCAAAGATGAAGGGAGTAGCTCTGCTTTACTCCTTTGCCCACTAACATAGACGAAGCAAAATCAGGACTCATTTGAACCTTCTTAAAGCTGTTGGTAAAGGCTTGGGTGACTGGGAGGAGACCGCAGCAGTTTCCCCATGAAGCCCCGTGTGACTCACATTCTTTGTCCTGCTCTGTTTCAGAGAGTTGGCCATGGAGATAAGAATCATGCAGACGCGGATCGCTCTCCTGTCTTCCTCCAGTTCATCGACTGTGTCTGGCAAATGACAAGACAGGTAAATTGCTGGGTGGCACACATGTCCACAAAGCCACTGTACCAAGATGTGGCACAGTGTCTGGCCACAGGAGTAATTTCCAAGCTGACCTGCACAGGCTCACCTTCTTGGGCTTCTACTCTTTTCTTGACTCTGGCAACAAGTTTCTTGGGAGTCTGTTTAGCAAAGAGCCTGAATGTACAAGTGCACAGGAAGGCCATGATGTTGGCTTGCATCAGATTAGCTAGTTAGTGGGTGCTGCTTACATACATGCTGCTATAATAAATGTGAGCTTGTGAGAAGAAGCTTGCCTCACCCTGAAGTAGGGGACAGCTGCCTCACTTCTGTCATGGGCAGGAACAGACACCCCAGCCATCCTCACTAGCCCACTGTGCCTTCAGAAGCATAAGTGACTTGACCTGCTAATGTAAGTCTCTAGCGTGGTGGGTGCATACAGATCCCTATTGCCTCTGCTCAAGCTGATCCCGTAACCAAACCTGCAGGGAAGACTTGCATTTGCTCCATTTTAACTTCTTCTGAAGGCAAACATATCTCTCCTGATTCATACTTGATGTAGAGAGCCAGTAGCTGAGGTCCTCACTTCAGACCAAGCATGGCAGAGGCACAGTTCAGGAGAGATACCCTATGGCTGAGAAGTTTTTCCCCCAGGTGTGTAGGACCTGGAATGTTTTTCGCCTCTGCTGTGATCTTTGTGCTGCATTTTAAGCAAAGGTCAGCCATGGTCAGGCAGTTCTTTGAAAAAATTAGGCTTGTCATGGACTAAAACAGGTGAAATGGGAAAAGATGCCGCTATATAGGAAGCTGTACCGTATCCAAGCAGAGAAAGAGGGAGGCTTTACTGTCATCAAAAGTCACTTTCATCGTGCTATCCTTGGATTGCTCCTAGAAGCAGGCATCCTGACCTGCTGGTGAGGTCAGGGTGTTGCAACCAGGGCAGCCTAGGAAGAGAAAGGGTAGTTTGTGAGGGAGGAAGGCCTCCCGCTCTCCTCTCCATCGCTCCAGCGTGTCTTTGCAGTTCACTGCGTGTATTGTTACTGACCCTTTGTGGAGCTTCAGTTCTTCCTGTCTTGGGTCTGATTGTTTCTGCATGGAATGTCAACAGCAAACACAGCCCCTACCCACACACCTGTTCCTCCTGCTGACCTGTGTTGCAAGATGCCTCCCTGCTGTTCCCTCTGGGAAGCACTCTGTTGCGCACACAGGTTATTTCCATTTGGCCGCAGGAAATTCCCATTTCTTTTTATGCATTATTTTGCATATGCGTCAGCTTTTTGTTCACAGTCTCGTTGCATGGTCTGTCATTAAGGGCAGGCATAGCAGAGCAATTTTCAACTTGAAGCAGCACTGAGTGTGTATAAACACAGCGGTCAAACTCTTCAGACTTCTGGCTTTTGCTCAAAATTCCTCTCTGCACGTGTAAAGCAGCTTTTCAAGAGAGAAACTCTTGCTCCTGGAAGGAGCAAGTATGATCCTGAATATTCCAGCAGGCAAAGAACAGAGACAAACCCCGGTTTAGAAATAAAGAGAGGCCAACTCCTTACCAAGACCACAAAGTGGGAGAAAGTTTATTCGTGATTCCTGTTCTAAAATGCCAACCTAATTTTCTGGTTCTGTCTGAAGTTTCCTACAGCATTTGAGTTCAACGAGTACTTCCTGATAACTATCCTGGATCACCTGTATAGCTGTTTGTTTGGGACCTTCCTGTGCAGCAGTGAGCAGCAGAGAGTGAAGGAGGTGAGACAGCTTCTCTCCAAGGTGAAGGCATGGTACTGTGATTGCTTTAGCTGGGCAGATTATGCTAGAGAAGTTGTTTCAGCACTCAAAGATAGTGGTAGATGCAGGTCTGGGTAATGCCAAGCCCTTTTCTTAACAGCTGGGGCATGGGGTATTTTCCTGTTTTTGCAAACTGCTGTCTGTTGGAGACTTTACATTTCAGAGCAATGCCATTTCCCTCTGGACAGTACCACTGCTTTCAGCATGGCTTTCAGCTACTCAGTGGTGGCTGAATAGCTCCCAGTGTCTCCCAAGTAGTTGGAAATGCAATTTTTCTTTGAACTTCAATTTAATGTAACCTTCTCTGTGGAAACTGGTACCATTTCGCCCTCCCATTTCCTTGCAATGGTCCCGTTAGGTTGATTTTAACTACCAAGTGTGTATTGTCATTCTGCACACACAGGTTACAGCAAGTAACTGGTCTCAACGTGTGTTCTTAGTGTGCTTACATTTTTCCGGGAGAGGGCAGAGCTGGTAGTATGAGGAAGGACATGCCTCTAGGTCCTGCCAGCAGCCAGCTCTGCCCTGCAGTCTGGTCAAGGTTTGTTTGCCAAGGGAGGAGTGTATAGACGTGTACATTCAGACCATTCAAACACTACCCTATTCACACCCAGTCTGGAATCAGAAGGAAAAGCAGTGATACTCATTCTGTCTCACCTACCTAAAGATGAAGCGCTTTGTCACCAAAAGGTTGCAGCCTAACATCACAGACATATATTGAGGACAGTGCTGTGTGGACCTGATGTGATTATATTTGACAGCACATCAGTTAAAAAACAGAAATAATAATTAAAAAAAATTACTGTAATACAGAAGTGATAGCATTGTACTGTAGTGAAATCAATGTCCCTGTTTCTCTAGACTCCGCAGTGATTGAATAATTGTAATTTCCAGGGAGGAAAACCTCTGTGCTGTTTGCATGTGGGTTTTTGTGGTTTTTTGGGGGTTTTTTTGGGTTTTTTTGTTGTTTTTTTAGGCGTCAGCTTAGCAGAGTACTTAATCTAGAAAGCACTTCAACACTGGTTTCACTGGGACTATTCACAGGCCTAATTATTCCACTAGATCAGGGCCTAAGTCAAATGTTTTTTGGTGGGGTTTTTTTTTTTGGCAATTAAATACCCCAGCAAGTCCTCCAGGAGCACTTTAAGGAGGTGAAGTTTAACTAAAGCATTGAGAGTTCACATGCCAGTGTCCCCTTGCTGTGCCGATGGTGATTCCTGGTCTGTGTTGGCAGCTGGGTGGGTAAGAGGGGATGTTTTCGTGCCAGGGTGTGTGTGTGCGCCTGCCTGCCTCCATGTGCTCTGACTACAGTAACCACATCAAAAGAACAGGTTGGCTTTTTTTTAAGCTACAAAAAGGCAACCAGCCCTGTTTAGTGACAGCCATATGTATATGCTGTTTTATATACTTTGTAGATAAATGCTGGGATTTGTATGAGAAATAAGCCTCCTCCACCCCCTTCCCTTACAGAGCCTTCCAAAAAAGACCGTGTCGCTTTGGTCTTACATCAACAGCCAACTGGAAGATTTCACTAACCCCTTGTACGTGAGCTACTCCAACCACGTCCTGTATCCCGTGGCCAGCATGCGCCACCTCGAGCTGTGGGTTGGCTACTACATCCGCTGGAACCCCAGGATGAAACCACAGGTACGTCTCTTCCAAGGATTCTGCTTTTATTTCCCTCTGCTAGAACTAATACTGTCATTTTGGAGCTCAAGACCTTTGAAGCACAGGAAGTAATGTACAAACTTATGCTGCCACTGCTTAAATCTAAAACCAAAAGCCTAAATTCAAATGCGAGTAAATGAAAGAGCAGCATCTACAGCTGGCTGGTGCAGGTGCTCAGCTGGAGGTTGCTGCCTCGTGAAATCTGCAGGAGCTGAAGATACTCAGAGGTTTGGAAAATTTCTCACAATATGGGGAAAATCATCTGAAGTCTCTCTTCTTTACAAAAGAGCCTAAAAACCTAAGACTTCTTTGGATGTGGGATTCTAGAGCTAAGCTTTCGGGCTGTATTTAGATTACTGGCAATAGGAACCTGCTGCTTGCTTTGGCTGCCCAAGGCACAGGGGTCTGACTGCAACCCTGTTACATTGTTGAACCCTGACAGCAGGGAAACTGGCGTACCAAGGGCAGGCACCCAAGACAAGCAGCCTGAACGTGGCCCTAAACGGTGAAATCACTTTTTGATAGGAAGGGACATATTCCTGGATTGCCTTAATGTCCAACTGCAGTTAACAGAGCTTTGCAAATCTGGGGCATTAGATACAGAAGCCCAACAAATGCTTTCCAGTACTAACTGTTTAGCAGTCAGAACTATGTGAAAATATTTAGATAAATCTGTGTTGGTTTTTTTCCCCAAAGCCCTGAAATTATGTCCAGGCTGAGATGCCAAGGCCAGCGTCCCCCAGAAATGTCAGCGATTAGTTTCGTAATTGTCGTCTTTCAAAATGTACACTAAGTTTTGTTTAGCCACCATTGCACTATGCGTGTTGAATAAAATGAGTATCCCAAAGCCAGAGCAACTACTCGCCCCTGGGCTGGAGACAATGATATAACCCACGTACCACCCCTCCTTCCTTCGTAGCTGTGTGCCAGGTCAGCAGCAACATTTTGTGGTTCAGGCTTCCACTTCCATGCTTACCTCCCAGCACTCAGCTACACGTTTTCTTGCAGGAACCTGTCCACAATCGCTACAAGGAGCTTCTTGCCAAGCGGGCTGAGCTGCAGAAGAAAGTGGAGGAACTGCAGAAAGAAATCACCAACCGTTCCACCTCATCCTCGGAGAGAGCTGGCTCTCCCGCACAGTGTGTCGCTCCTGTACAGACGGTTGTATAATATGGACTTTTTTTGCTGAGTACCTTCCCAGGACCATGGGGGCAGCTTTTCTGAAACCCTCTGGATCTCCCAGACACCAGCTGGGAGATGCCAACCTATTTATTATTTCTCTCCAGGGTAATTTATTAGTACTGTAGCACTAGAGGAAGCTTAAGCAAAAACAAACAAATGAACAAGGCCCCCTATGCAATTAACCTTCTCAGTGGCTAGATTATAATACAAGATAATTGCACTTGCCACCTAAAAGAAACCTAGAGCTGTGCTGGAAATCACTTGGCTTTAAAGAGAGACTGGGCACTAAAATCAAGTACTGTGGAGGAAAAACATCTACTCAGATGTCTGAAAAATCTCCCCTTTGCTAAAAGGAAATACTGACTCTGACTTTGTACTGGAGCCTAGAATACAGCTGTAGAGTCATGAAACCCTCCACACGTACTGTCTGCATAGCAGTGTTAATGAGAGCGTTTGCCAACATACTTAGAGACAAGCAGCGATAGCATCTGAAACATATCACTGTTGTCGCTTTTCCCTTCACTTTGATCTAGATCATAGGAAGCCATGTAAATGATGCCTTATTTAAAGAAAGGGCAGCTTCTACCAGTAAAACATGGTGGTAGAGGAGCAACCTACATGACTTAACTTTGTAGGATAAAGTTTACTTCCATCTCTGCAACTTTAGAGTCTCGCTTATGGTTTACACTGGGTGTGCCAGGATGCAACTTCAGCACCTTTATTTCTGAGGGGGGAAGCAGAGCATGGCTCCCCTGGGTTTTCTGCAGCTCCTCTGTCCTCCAGTGCCTCTTACTCATCAGGGGAAGGTAGTGGAATACCAAGGGGCACGTGTGAACTGCTGGGATCAGTCATTTAGTTTTGCTTGGGTAAGCGTAATTACTGACTTTAATGCTTCTGTGCAGGATCATAGTGGCGTACTTAGGGTATTTCAGTTTTCTGTTAACTAACTAATGGAAGCAACTGTCTATCAACCAAAGAAGCCTTTCTGCCTGCATTGCAACTGCTACTTAAGGTTATTCTGGTAGACTAAACAGCTTAGCCAGTTTATAAGCCCTATGTTTAGGTCTTTTTCCTTGTAGCATACTTCAAGAATTAGTGTCACCTGACTAAACTCAAGTCCAAATTCAATTTTAATACAAAATTTTACTGTAGAATTGGAGATAAAAAACACACTTGGTGAAACCATGACTGCCCCATTGCTCATCCAAACAGATAAGTAGAGGGCTGTAGAAGGTAGGGCTTACAGCAAAGGAAGTTACATATGTGCGAGGATCTCTACTGCAGGCTGCTTCTCATCTCCATGCTAAGGAAGAGGGACACTGCTTGGTCTGGGTTCCTGTGTTGCTCTTTTATGACAGGATCCCATACTGTGGTCACCTGTTTAAATATGCCCATCAGCATGCTGCTTCATTTTGCCTCTCTTCCAAGATAGAGAAGTATTTTCTGAGAAGGTACAAGAGTGGACCAATTTACACATAAGAAACTGCCTTTCAAAAGCCACATTCCTCCCAAGGCAGTAACAATCATTCCCCCCTGCAGTATGGTTGAATAGTGCAAAGCATCCACACAAAATACCTTCTGAAGGACTTGGATTTGCTTTAAGGTTAAAGGGCAGATCTGCTCTTACGTACAATCACTATATAAGATGGTTCATAGCATTATTCTCTATTAGCAAATTGACTATGTGTGTATATTTTGTTTCTTGAAGGCTGTTTGGTTTCCTTAACACTAATAAAAATTGATAAATGGATCAAGTTCCTGTCCTCTTATTTTCAACTATGTGGTTCTCCAAAGGATGTGTAGGACATGCAAACATTATTAAAATAGCACTGAAAATTCAGTATGTCAAATCCAATCTCTCATTCTTCTGCAGATGGTCTTGCAAGATCCCGACGTTTAAACTCTGAAATTCAGAATGACAGGAAAACAAAATTCATCTTTGGACAAGTTTCTCTTATCCTATACAGACCAGTATTAATACAGATAGAGTGCTTAGCTGCTCAATATTACAAAAATACTTTCACAATAAAAGTCAAACAATTTCTGCACTTTACAGTGCATTAGCACAGTAACTTCTATGTAAAAGGAAGATTCACATTTTTCTGTGTAACTCATGTTAAGCCCAAATTCACTGGGATGATTTGGGATCAACTCAATGCCTGCTCCTTGATGCTCTCACCCCTAGTAGGCTTAATTCCAACTTGGGCACCTCATTCACTGTATGCAGCACATATGGAGCCTAAAATACTCCTAAGCCCTCCATCAGTAAGGAGCTGCATCTTCAGCAATGCTGAAGTTAACCCATCTTTGAGCAAGCTGATCCCCAGAGGTCCTTCCCAAGCAAAATTACTAAGTGTAGTTTCAGCTACTGATCTTTAGGAACCTCTGGGATGAACTGCTCTCCAGGTGGTTACTCCAGCTACCTGGAGCCCATGTCTCTAACATAAATGAAATTAAGGGGGGTGGCTCCAGGCCTGGTTAACAGCTTCTGACTTCTCCCCTCACAGCTAAAACCTTCCGTGCCTCGGATGCAAGGAGGCAAGCAGGGTGGATCACCTAGAGGTAACTAAAACTCAAATCCCTTCTGCCTGTGTTGACACTACAGTTCCCCCTGTTCAGCTACAGGCAAGGGTAGACAACTCTGAGCCTCACCTTACCTGCAGCTTGCGAACAGCTCATATTCATCGCCCTGACCAGGGAGATGTTACGTCACCACAAAAAGCACACTGGGTGGGGCACAGTGCTGCAAACACTGAGTTAATTTAGAGGAAGCGCAGCTTTCCCACAATTGGTTCAACAGGCAAGCTGGCTTTATTATTTTTCAACTGTATAAATGGGTAATCTGGGTCTTCTATACATTCCATTAATAGGAAATTCCTTACATTATTAACATAATAAATAACATTTACTCAGCTGTGCAAGTCAGAGTGCAAAATGAATTGCACCACTACCAAAGTAGATGATAGCTCATCAAAGCACATATTTCAAGTTAAAAGCAAGATGCCAGGACTGAATGGCATGATTGAGGCACTTGCAGTTTAAAACACTTGGGGTTTATCTATCTCACTCCTTTACCACCCAAAGCTGTGGACTATCCCCTATCCTATAGCTTTTTCATAAGGTAGGACTTCTGTAGAAAAATTTCACTCTTCAGACTTGAAAAGAGTTCAATCAATCATCAAGCAAAATAATTTGGAAAAGTTATTTTGCTCCTTTTTTGAGTACTCAAGCATCCATTGCCATTAATGCTGACTAATGCAATGTAGCAGAACAAGAACTAGGAAAGCTTCTTGAGGAGAGCTGCGTAGAACACCTTTAACAGGTTTACCTGTTCTCCCTTAGAAGCTCTCAGAGTTTGAGTAATGGCAGCTGCACACAGAACAGAACTGACAAAAGCCCTTAAGACTTAGGGTCACAGCACTGTTTTCAACAAGATGCATCTTGAGAAGCCTCCCAATGCACAGTTCAACAATAGCGTGAAATCACACTGGCATTTCACACAAGCCAACCCACATAAATGTGTGGTGCTTGGTGTGCTGAGAGAAAATGGAGGGACTGCTGGAACCATAACACAAAAGGAATGGGAGGAGACCTATGTTCAGATTCAGTGGCTGGGTACCTTAAAAATGGAATGTGTTTTAAACTGGACCATAATATATAGAATCAAACACAGGGATGGAGAATGCAGGGCCCATATTTCAAAAGTGCACTTCGCATACAGTAGTCTCGTTCACATAGCAAGAAAGGCAGCTGCTTTATATCCAGAATGTGAGGAAGTTTGACCGGGATGGTGTCAAGAACATCTCCTGCAGAACAGTCAGTAGTCCCAGCTGATATCATCTTTCTGTAGCGAAGTCTGTATGGTCTGCATGTCTCTCAACAACTGAAGATTTTTCCGACTCTTCTCTCCAGGTTTCACTTTGATGGGACCAGCATTTTTTCCTTTCGTGGTTACTGTAGTTGTTACTTTAACCTCACTAACAGGGAACCTGCTGTCTTTTATTTGTTTAGCAGAAGTCTTTTTGGACTTGCATTCTCTCTTAAGTCTCTCTAGCTGAAAGAGAAACCCGAAGAAAAACATTAAGCAGTGACCTTGTTTCAGTTTATGTTGTGCAATTCTTCCAGACAGCTGAAAAATCCCACCGCTCATCTCACCCAGCTAAGCAAACGGATGCTCCCAAGTCACTTTGAATAATAAATATTTTGTTTTCTTCACACAGCATTGCTATATTCGCATCTTTAGTACTGTGTTCACCTTATAGTCTGAACTACTAGATTCTCTCTTTAAAAACTGACAAGTTGATTATGGGGAATGTCTCCATCATGAACATAATAGAAAAGGGTATACATAACAAAAAGTTGGATTTGTCACTGTTACCATCCAGTGATTTAAAAAAAAAAAAAAAACAAACTAAAACAGAAAACAAATTTTTCTACACACATACATACTAGTGATTTTAATAGCTAGTCACTGTCAGATGTAGCTTTAAAAAGAATACCAAAACTCTGCTGAGGTGAAGAGCTGGTATTCACACACAGCACTATAAATCACAGCTTGTAAGACTCAGTACTCAGCAACAAGGACTGAGCTGGCATAAGCTTCAGTGGGGAATGGGACAGAGTCTAAGGTGCAGATACATTCATACTCTCAAACCGCAAAATGGCTGGCTTCTGCAGTTCCCCTCACTTCAGGTAGTGGTGCTCCCTCCTCCCAGTTTATAGCATGCAGTAATTTCCCTAAATGCTGACTCTTAAAACTTTTGTCAACAGCTAGTCAGAAACCTCAGTATATGCAGAATCATTACTACTGAGAACTACTACGCATCTGTTTCTCTGCAACAGTTCCTCTGAAGATCATAAGAGATCAGAGGTGAGTAATGCTTCTGTTTGTTTGAAAACATTTCACATGTCCATTTTGGGTGCCAGCAGCAGCGCTCTCAGTATGTATTTTGTGTGTAAATAAGTTATGTCAGATGAGGGTGAATCTTCTTGGTTCATATGAACTGAACCAGATTAAACACATTGGATTAAGCTCTTTGGAAGAATTTCACTAAAAGGAATAACATTAGAGAAAATAGGGAGTCAATAGGTTTTATAGCTTTGAATGAACAGGCTACAGTATTCAAAACATTTTGAAAGTTGTTTTAAACTGAAACAGATATTTCAGGTTTTATAAAATGCAAATCAAAACATAAATAGGTCATTTACTCCAAGCAAAGGAGATCTGTTAAAAGATGCAGCTCAACAGTGAAAGCCCCTGGGAATCTAGGCATCTTTGTAAATACAGTTTAGGTTTCTAGAAGTTCAATGTGAACAACAGCACTTCACGAGGGCTTTCCCCCACTATCTGTGCAGCTGGTTGTCACTGGAGACCTCACGCAAAGCGGTTGCTTTGGTTCAGCACAGCTGTTTGATGCATGCCAGGAGTGAGTGTCACTGATCAGAACAAAGGTTTTCTCCTGACACCTCAGATATCCAACCAGAAATATCTCCCAGACAGACTGCTGGGAGCCCAGGGAGTAGACTCACACCTTCCAGCCCTATATGCTGTTTCTCAGCTTGTGTCTTGCCCAACCAGCTTATGCTGTGTTTACAGAATTCAACAGCTGTAGGATTTGCTATCGTACAGTAGACTATCTTTTCCCTGTTTTGGGGGTGAGAGGAGTGTAAAATGCAGTGCAAGAACAGATGTGAAAGCTCTGCCCAGGACAGGATGAAGAGTGGGCACAAGGGTGACGTGGCAGGACAGAAAGGATACTCCTGCAGAAATACTGGAATAGAAAGATGGAGGTATGCATGCTAACTTTGGGACATCAAAGCTAAAGCTAGGCCCTACTGCTCTACAGCAGTTATTTCTGCTTTATCCAATTACTGCTAAATTAGGATCGAACACAAAAAAACCCCCACACCCAAACAAACACACAAACCCAAACAAAAAACCCCCCACTTAAGATAGCAGATCTACAGAAGCATGAACATAGTCAAAAGTAACTCACCTGCAACCGATGCCTCCGGACTTTGCTGATCTGGTCTGCCTTTGCTTCCATCTTTCCCACCAGCGTCTCAAGTTCCCTCTCCAGATCTTCCCTCACTGCAACAGTTGGGGCTTCTTGGACAAGCTTTGACAGCTGCTGGTGATCACTAGCATGGAATTCAGACAGAAAAAAGCTTGCATCAGACTCCCTTGGCTTCTAGTGCTTGTACACCCAGTTCAGAAATAACACTTCTAGGAAACCATAGTATCAGCAGCCAGACATGTTCAACGTGCCATAATGAACCAGTAAGAAGAGTTTTGCTGGTTAGCAGCATTATTGCAGTAGCACATCCTGGTGGTAGGCTGCTGCAACGTTAAGTCTCAATAACATAAGTAGCTTCACACATTCAAAATGACCAAATAACCTCCTGAGGGCATGATCTCAGCACCCACTCAGTTACTATTTTGTTTATTTGTGTCTACTGCAGTTGTGCAGTAGAATAACAATTCATGTTCTGTTAACCAGGACAAGCAAAATGACTAGTAAAGCTGTCCTTTAATGGAGTATCTGTCCATTGCATCAGGGGCTGTTACCAACACTTCTCCCTGACCCCTCACAAACTTGATACTGCTGCATATAAAACCAGGTATGCAGTCCAGATTGTTTATCAGAACTTATTTTTAACTGCAAAAATAAGTGACAGTCTCCGCAGCCAGCAGAACAGAGAGATTATATGCCAGAGACTTCCCAAAACTAAATCCTTTCTCAGGAAAAACCTTCCAACTTTAAAGCAAAAGGCAAAAATACAAAGCATCTACATTCATGATCTGCAATAGAGAATATGACAAACTCACAAACTCATCTGCCCGAATTCATCTTGTAAAGTCAGCAGCACTTCTGAGAGCTCTTCCTGGGATGAAGAAGATTCCTTTGGCAGAGATGACTTTCTGCTTTTGCTGGCAGGATGACCAGTATTGATGGGTTTTGCTAGTGGAGTATCATTTACCACACGACTGTTACACAAAGCTTTCGTGTGTTGTTTCATCAGGTGTAGGACATGTTGCACATTGGCACCAACTGAATGACTGGGACTGGTAGACTGGAGGGAAAAGAGACTTCTTTTAAATGACATTGTCAACAACCTACTTGGTAATAATGGAGAACATTTAAAAACAATAACATTTTTTATTTGCTGCCAAGAATGTATTTTTTGTTTGAATGAATATGCACTAACAAGAACAGCTTGACTAGCAGCATAAAGAGGACCCATTTTTTAGAATGCCACTTCAGCAAGTTATCGATACTCAACAAGCCTTTTGCAGACAAACTGGAAGAAAAGAGTCAAAGAAAATGAAGTGATCTGACCACTGGGTGTCAGGAGTGCACCAAGCCAAAGCCACTTAAGGAGCTGCAGCTACTGAGCATTAAGCTTTGGAATTAAGCAGCTCACCTTCCCAGCTACAAAGGGTACATCACCCAGACACAGTCTGTAATGGGGCTGCGTAGTGAGATGGCTTGCAAGAGAGCATTTCTGGAAGGAAAGAAGAGAGAAATGTTTACAAAGATGACACTACAGCAAACCCATTTTCCCTTTACTTTGGAATAAAAGAGGCAGCCTACCTTCCTGACTGCATGCACACACCCTTATTCAGCTCTTCAGTAATTGCCCTTCTCTTCCCCCCATGTTACCTTCTCTGGCTGCTTAGTTTTTTTCCTGGGTTTTCTTGCTTTTGGAGAAAGCAATGGTGATGCTGCTTGAATCAGCAGTCTGTTGGTTTCCAGGCCTGTCTGAAGCTTTAATTGAGGGAATAAGGGGAGTTACTGGAATTATATTAATAGATAATCAGAGACAGACTAAGCCGAGAATTGCAAAACAAGAATTTTTAAAATACAGGCTCTCTGAAAGCAAGGGCTGCAAGTTTTTACGATGCTCCTGCAGTTCAAGGTCAATTTAAACATTAAATAAGAATACTTCCTCTAGTAGCACTACTCATCACTGATCCTAGTAAGTTAAGAGAATTAGTCTTACTGCATTACTCCCATGCAGGCAAGTGCCAAAACATCAACTGTGCTTTACACTTGACAAAATGTTAGGGAAGTCGAGCCACCCAACCCTGCTCAATTGATCCTGTGGCATATAGTTAACAGATAACTACTCCTTCTGTTCTATTAAATTTGACAGTAAAAAAAACCCCAAACCATCTAATGGAAGAGTAAGGTCAGGATTCTCACTGTCCACAGTGAGCTCTATTCCAACAGGAAGCTACAGCATGGCTTTAGAAATCATCTCCGAACCAATCTCAACGAGAAGCATTCACAGAACAATTATTCATGATTAATTTGAGACACCCTTCCCCCCCCAACCTCATGGCAAAGGTTAATGCTAGAGCCTAACACATTACTACATACTTCTTCAGCTGAAAAGTTGATGGAAAGGAAGAGCTAATTACAGTGCATACCAGTACAAAAGAAATTTCCTGTTGGTTACCTCAGCTGCTTTTTCCTGAACAAGCTTCCTTGCGTGTTCTTCCTCCTGAAGCTTCTGTTCCAGCTCTTTCATTTTTTTCTAGTCAAAGTTGGATAAAAAAACCAGCATTACTAATGAAACAATTATTTTCTTCCTGCAGCCTACAATACTAAGAGCTTGAGCAAAAGTATATCAGTTCAACTTACAACTTAAAGCTAAGTGAAGACTTCAGCATTAGAATGATTGCTGACGTTTTGTCAATATAGGCAGTATACAGCTTAAAACTTAACTGTTTTTTTTATTTTTACTTCCACAGTTGGTATCTGCATTTAACTCGCAGCCTACAGAGAGAGTAATACACAAGGCTGTCTTTCTCTTTAGTTGTAAAAAAATCCAGAAAGTAGGTTGTTTTGTGTACATTATCCTGAAAGATTTTGTATTACAAAAGGGCTAATAAAGGTATGTCATGTATCATCATAAGCTGAGAGAAGACTTGCTTTATTTAGACCATTAATGGTAGTTTTGCTAAACTCTTAGAAGAGAGGAATTTTTGAACACCTAGCCACCTTCTTAATAAAGAAGGGGGAGTAAAGTTTGTATGATGCCTCTGAGATATCTTTAAGCAAAACTGAAGTGATTTCATCTTTTTATGGTTAAAAACATGTCACAACTCTTTTGAAAGTCCTTTTCAAAGAAAAGAGTTAAGGGGAAAGGCACACATTTCTTTGTAAACCCTCCAACAAGATGAAAACCTTGTTTAAGCAAGGTATACTACTTAAAATCCCAAGGTGAAAGTTACCAAATAACTTTCTGATTTTATACAGCAGAGTGAAAAAAACCGATCCAGAGCTCCAGGGCAGAAAACAACTTCCCTTCTCTTCCCCCAAAGACTGATTATTCACAGAGCCACTAATCAAACTTAAGTCAGAAAAGTATGCAATTCAAAGTAACAGCTATATTTGTACACTTCTGTTTGTTTATAAACCCACTACACCGAGGTAGTAAATATTTCAATTCTGCTTTACTCAAGCACTAACCACAAGATAAATGTAACCAGCTGTTATACAAAGGTGTTAAAAGGAAAAACCCTGGATAAACATTGAGGACAAAGGCACTATTTAAAAAGAACGAATTGTTTCTGTTGAATAAAAGAACCCTTTTCACTATTTTTTTTTTTTTCATTCAAATCACGTATATTCCAGGTAACTTAAAATCATCTTCTGCCCTTTACAGCACGTGGCACAATTCTTGATTTCCACGTGGTCAGTCTCACAAAGCTATTTGTGTAACCTGTTAAGTATGACAGAACTTTTAATACGAAAATAATGAAGCAAATCTTCTGTTTGATCTGAAGACTGACATGAAGCTGGGCCAACGCTTTTATACTGAAATGAGTGAGCATTCACTCAGCCAGCCAGCTGCAGTATGCAGCTCAAACTGCACAGCAAGAGTACATCTTACTGTGTCATCAGCGATAGACCCTGTTAGAAATTATCTATCCAAGTTATATTCCCAAAAGAAGTTTTTTTTCTTGCTTATAGAAAAAAGTATTATATGGATTACTGGTCCATAACTGAGAGGGAGAGGCCAGAGGGCCAGCTAACAGCTAACACAGACGCTCTCCAGCCACGCTGCCCATGACACAAGGTAGCACGGCACAGAAAGCATGCCGCAGGTCAGCACTGGGCTGCCTAAAACACTCTGCTCAGTCATCGCTGCAAAAAGTTACAACGAAAAAATAGAAACAAAATATTTCAATGTCTATTTTTGCCTGTTTTCTAAGGGAAATTAAGTTTCATGCAATCACCTCACTCATAGAATCACAGAATCATAGAATACTTTGGATTGGAAGGGACCTTTAAAGGTCATCTAGTCCAAACCCTCTGCAATCAGCAGGGACACCTTCAACTAGATCAGGCTGCTCAAAGCCCCGTCCACCCTGACCTTGAATGTTTCTGGGGATGGGGCATCCATGACCTCTCTGGGCAACCTCGTCCAGTGTTTCACCACCCTCATTGTAAGAAATCTCTTCCTTATATCTAGTCTGAATCTACCTTCTTTTAGTTTAAAACCATTACCCCTTGTCCTATCGCTACAGGCCCTGCTAAAAAGTTTGTCCCCATCTTTCTTATAAGCCCCCTTTAAGTACTGAAAGGCCTCAATAAGGTCTCCCTGGAACCTTCTCTTCTCCAGGCTGAACAACCCCAACTCTTTCAGCTTTTCTTCATAGCACAGGTGCTCCATGCCTCTGATCATTTTTGTGGCCTCCTCTGGACCCACTCCAACAGGTCTATGTCTTTCCTGTGCTAAGGACTCCAGAGCTGGACGCAGTACTCCAAGTGGGGTCTCTCACCAGAGTGGAATAGAGGGGCAGAATCACCTCCCTTGACCTGCTGGCCACGCTTCTTTTGATGCAGCCCAGGATACGGTTGGCCTTCTGGGCTGTGGGTGGACGTTGTCAGCTCATGTCCAGCTTTTCATCCCCCAGTACCCCCAAGTCCTTCGTGGCAGGGCTGCTCTCAACCCCTGTTTTTATACTGTATTTATACTGGGGGGTGCCCCAACCCAGGTGCAGGACCTTGCACTTGGCCTTGTTGAGCCTCATGAGGTTCACATGGGCCCACTTCTCCAGCTTGTCCAGGTCCCTTCTGGATGGCATCCTGTCCCCCAAACAACTTTAACCAAAGACAGAAAGGTATAAGACCTCAAAGATACAGAACACCTAAATTTTGTAAAAATTCACTGCTGAGATAAACATCCAAGTTAGTTCCACCAGAGAAGAAATGTCTCCAGTGTGAAGACAGCTTTTTATCTCTGTGCTTCACTAGCTTGCAAATTAGCACCTGCTTGACAGCTAAGCAGTCAGCACATACCCAGCTGGAACAGGGCAGGTGTTGTTTCTCACCACCTGGCAATTAGAGGATAGAGGAAAAACTAGAAGTGGAGGTAGCATACAGCCACAACCGAGTGAAAGGATTCATTACTTCTGTTGTTCACAGAATGGTGGAGTTTTATTAAGTCTCATTGTTAGCATGAAGAAAAGATCAATTACTACCAACTACAAAACATGTCATCTACACATACATTCAAATTCTGGCCATCCGGCCACACGCAAGACCAGAGCCCAAACTGCGCTCTTAGAGAACAACCCCATCCCCTAACTCCATCCTCAGACATAGACATGTTCAAACGCTCTCAGTCAGCTATCCAGGGACTGCACTGTAGGACTACAGTTGCAATAAACATACAGCAGAAAATGCTTTTGAGGCAAGTACTCCAGTTAAAAGCCCTTCACATGAATAACAGTCTCAGCATTTCCTTTTCACAGGCCAATATTAACACTGGCAAATTGCTTGAAGGTAATACTTATAGCGCCAGGTATTGGCTCAGCAGAGATTAAATGCTCTCAGTAAGACCCACACACAACTTGTGTCCAGCAGAGTGTCTGAAATCAGAGGCAGTTAAATCATTGCTTCTGAGTAGTGATCTCATCACTTTCCATCCATTTCAGCACATCATGTATAGAAATAGTCTTTCTTATCTATTTCTTGCTTCAAATTAAACATGCAAATGTCCCTGTGGTCTTGCCACAACTAAAGCAGAGATTGAAGAGGCAACAGATGCAACTGTTTTAAGCAAAGTGTGCAGTCACCCTTTCAGGATTCTAAGGTAACACTTAGCACGTGGATGATTGCGTAGAAACATAGCCTGTAAGCACAGAAGCAGATAGACCTGTCGATCACAAAACAGCTCACGACAGCAAAATGATCACAAGGAAAATAACCTTTAGTCAGAGTTAAATCCACATTTCTCTCAGTTCCTAGAACTAATTCAAAATTGTGTGAAAGTAACACCCCATTCCACTAAAATAGATTTAATTGTGACAGCTACTAATTCCTAAAGATATGAAAGAATCAAAGACATCTAGTTTGATCCAGGAAAAAAAAAAAAAAAAAAAAAAAAAAGAATGGTTATGCTGAAATTATGTTCACTAGCCAGACACAAAAATGCAAACAACCCAGCCCCACCAAACTCCAGCTGCTACCAGTCAAAAACTTGGTAAAAGCCCTTGAGAAAGGAACTGCTGTTGCTGAACCAGTTATTTCAATCCTGACCCTGGAGGAACCTACTGCTACTTTCAGTGAACAAGGTCCAGGAGACACTCATCTCTTTGAAAGAGTCTAGCCCAGGTAAACAATGCAGGCACTTTTACTCCATAAATGCACCTTACCAAAATGGGATCTTAAACAGCCTGTTACAGCTGCCTCGTGTCAGGGACTCCCAAGAATAGCTGTAGTGTCTAAAGCTCCTGCAGCAGACCAACTAGCTAAAGATTTACTATCAAAGCTAAAGATTTACTATCAAACACCTCCTTACATACTCCTGGAAAAACACCATCTACATCAGCACCTGCCAAGGGCTGGTGTCCAGGGTGGCAAGCCTAGAGTTTTGATAGAGTCCAGAGCTGTCCTCAATACCACAATCTAACCATGTACTATATCCTCCTTTTGGATAAGAGGAAATTTGCAGGTGAAAGCCTCTCTCTCGTTAAGCCCTCCGTAGTTCCCATGCTTGGGAGTCTTGTAGTCTCTCTGTAGCAGCAGAAAGAGGTAGGATGTGGACTGGATTTCAGCAGCCAACACCACAAATGGTACACAGAAAGAATATGATCAAACACGGTCACGCTGAAGTTTTAAAAGCTACTGATTCAAAACAAATCCTGAAGAGGCAGACTGGTTCAAACCCACTGACAACCAGCCAGTGCTATAGGCCTAGCAATGCCAGGCTCCAGACTTCTGCAAGCAAAATAATTGATAATAGTTGCATATCTTAAGGAGGAGCATAAGTGGCTAAAAGAAAAAACACACCAAACCCACACAAGTCAAGTCAAATCCGGGTTGTAACAGAATATAACTGCTGGTATTTAGTAGCACGCAAGGCAACTCAGAAGTTGGGAGCTTAGGAACGCCCGCAATCCTACATGCCTAGGCACCAACTAACCAGAAAAGAGGAACACCAACAGATACTGTTAAGGCTAAACAAAGTGTAGTGACCTAAAGCCTACCTGGCCATGTAGACTTCCAGCAATAGCTGCAAGTTTTTACAACACTTCAGCTTTAAAAAGATGTTTAGTTGTTGTCTTTCTCTACAGCATGAAGTTTTGCTCAGCTCTATTATTGACATATATAGCTATAAAGTGCTGATTACAATAAACAAGATAAATCTGACATAGTATCCAGTGCAAATGACAGACCTCTGCTATGGACTGCATCATAGTAAGTCTGCTGTACTCTTTTTCCAGCATATCCAGCTTTTCCAATTTAGACTGAACATGTGATTGATCAAGAAGCCGATCTCTCTCCAAGGAACCCTTGAAAGGAGAAGTGAAAAGCAAAACAATTATAAGCACAATAAAACAAGATCACCTGTAGTAAGCTTTGTGTCTGCAGCACAAAGGAGGCCTATTAGCAGTCCACAGGAACCACTGCTTCCTCTGTGCAATTAGATGGTGCTACGATTAGGGAGCAAACTGCACTGCTGGTCCACCAATGTTGGGAACCTCACACTCAGCCAGCTTCAGATGAGAGAGAATTCTGCAGAGCCTCTCCTCGCTCTGAACCCTACGTGGTTAAAACCCCTCATTACTCAGCTATTAGAGATAGCTTTCTTAATGTTTTTTTTTTTTTCAGTAAATATTTAATAGACTGAAATAGGACAGCCACAGAGACCAAGGAACAGAGAGCTCTCAGTGATCCATACTCCTGTAAAACAAAATTCAAGCTCATTTTAGATATAGGCCAAATCCCACAGTCACTGATGGTGGGAAACAGAAATTATACCATTATTTCTACAGAATCAGTATTTCAGCCCCAGTTTAGCAAAAGCAGTACTAGTAAAGAAAATCCCCAAAGATCTGAAGAGTGTAAACACAAAAGGGAGGTTTTTCCCAGTGGCACATGAGCCTGATATTGCCTTAGAGGCAGGTGCACAAAGGCAGAAAATACCAGGGTCCTGATAAGACTGGGAAATTTAAGTAGGGAAATTATCCACACCTAAGTATAGAAAGGCCAGCTGAAATAGACATCCACACTTAAAGATAATAAAATTACAGTAGCTATGAAAAATCATGACATAGTTCATGATTTTTATAATTTAACCCTGAGATAATCTTGAGAACACACCTGTTTCTCCAAGAGATGCGACTTCTCATTTTCCGCATGCTGGATCATTTTTCTCATGTAGTCCAGCTGTTTCTCTAAAAGGCTACACCGAGACTCAGCAGCTGCCAGCTGAGAAGCCAGTTCTGAAGATAACAGAAGGCAGAAAAGTGAAATCATGCACTGCTTGTTCCTGAGATTTTTTTTGTTTTGAGGACAGTTCCAAAACAAACAAGAAAAGGACCACGTAAAGAAACCCACTGATTAATGCTAATGAACTTCTGTATGCATGCAAATCCCTAAAACAAAGTATGCTTTTAAAATTATTTCTTCATAACTCCACGTGTCACTGCAAAGTAAAAGAGGCTGAACAAAGTAAATTAAAATAGTTTTATGCATTGATAAAACTCAAGTTTCATCCACATCAGCATTCTGTAGTATCTATATAAAGTTTGCAAACAACCTTGATTTTTCTTTGACACTTCAGTCTTGTCATGCTCTTTGTGTTGCATTTGTTCACTTAGTACTTTTTTATAGTCTGCTGTTTCTCTGCTGAGGTGTTTTACATTCTCCTCCGCCTGAAGCCGTTCCAACTCCAGTCGATGAATTTTTTCCTGGAGGTTCTTCAGAGCAGAAAATATTGCTGTAATTGAACAAGTACCTTTTGTTAGATACCATTAAATCTCCACTTCAAGATAACATTGAACTTCAAATGTTTTTATAAAAGCATGTTATGTAAGAAAGTCAGAGTGTTCCTTACCAGCATCCAAGACTCCTTCCAGGAATTAAAACCTGCTTCCCTTTAAACCATAACTGATTCTAAAACTAGCCTCAAACGAATAGATGCCCTTGGTGCACACCTTCATCTGAAACATTTGGGAAAGATGCATCCATTTCCCAGAAAAAGGCACATAAATATTCTGTAGATTAAGCGCAAGCAGTGCACCTTCTGACTTTTTATCAAAAGGAAATGAAAGGTCACAACTAGATAGTTAAAACAGTGGCAGTTCTCTATATTATTACTCCTCTACAAGTGCATGCTAGCACAACAAATACACAAACACAACGTTCCTATGAATGGTCACAGAGCAGAATAAAGGTTAGCTATTAGATGGGCTATAAAAACATTTATTTCTCTCAGTGGCAGCTCTTTTTTGATTCTTTTGGTTTTGTTTTTGCACTTGTGTTCCGCTCCTCCCCCCAAGGCATGCATCTCCTTTGAGCTGAACGACTTTCCCTCTTTCTGTTCCATTCCCTGCTTTAACAATTACTCAACGAAACATTTATGTATTCATCATCACAAAAACAAAAGCAGTTGTAATACAACTCACATCACCTTGCAATTAGACCATCTGCTGGTAATCTGATGTATTACATCTCTTAGCTGTATTGTTTAATTTTGCAAAGGGAGCCATAACAATAAGCCCTTTCCCCCATACAGTCCTGTTAAAGTAAAACACAGGAATATCTGTACAGACAGCTCATATAGCAGACTAATCTGCAAGGTCACATTAACCCACTCTTTTGCGCTTAAACCCACTCTAGAGAAAGAATGCACCACCTTTATTACCAAATGTGTGAGCAGAGAAAAGCTGGGGCTGCACATTTGTTTGAGCATCAGATTACAACAAAAGGAAAAATAATTATCCGAATGAGTTTTCCAGAGTAAAAACTCATCAAATCTTGAAATGCAGAATAGCACAGTAGAGTATCACATCAATAAAAACTACCTGCTTTAAGGTAACTGTTACATAAAGAAGAAGTGGGTGACAGCAGTCACGGTTAAGGAGAAGTTATAGATAGCTTGGCCCTGTTTGCAGGATCAGAGTCACCAGCTGTACCCTCTGCTCTTTACTTATGTTACTGTTATCAGGATTCAGTTGAAATGGGCACAGCTGAAACTACAAACAGCTTTGTTACTGTTATCCTTACAGCTAAATTGAAATCTCTGTATATTTACAATAATGACTAACAAAATACAGGAATGAAGCAATTCAAGAAATGCATAGATAAAGGTGAAACCCAACACAATGACAAGTTATCATTCAGTCATCCTTATTAGAGCATTAAAACCAACTACACACTAGACACACACATACACAACACAAAGAAATTCAAACCAAAATAAGCAGAATTTACTATACTCAATTTCAGGACTTTTTCAAGATGATTTTTTTTTTTTTAAAGTTAGGGGGTGGGAGGAGCAGTAAGGACCCCCAAGAACAATCAAATCTACTTTCCCATCCGAAGTTAATTCCCATATCCTTAACCTTACTAAAATATACACTCCAGAACATTTTTGCATTTTTAAAACCTATGCAAAAAGAGTAAAATATTGGATCATCTGTCTGTTGGATTTAATTTTCAGTATCTATTCATATTTAAACATTTTTTTAAAAATAAAGACATTTAATAATTTTTAAAAAGGGATATAGTTTATCAGATTGTCTCCCTCCATCTGTACTTATTTCAGAGTTGGCAGATTCCCTGCTTGAAAACAGTTGCCAAGTGAAAACTTGGAAGTCAAAAGTTTGTCACTAATGCAATACAATCTACAAAAATATACCTGCATCAGTAATTCATACGGAAGCTCCTTCCTGCACATCCAATTTTTTATCTGTCACAAGGTTCTTTTAGTTTTGGGTCAATGGCACTCAAAACTGATGGCATTGAGCATATGAGAGCATGTACTGCATTTTAAATAGCACTTCAAGAATTCAGATTTCATCTACTAGGTCATTAACGTAGAAGTCTCTAGTAATTCAGACATGAATTTTGTTATTGGAACAGGGACTTGAACCTATCATGCTGATTTTTTACTTAGTTTGGGTAATATTAGGATTCATCCTAAATCTTCCTCACTTTTCTCCCTATAAGGGAAAAATATCAAGTTTTTCAAACCCTTAAGCCTCCATGCAACTGCAGTCTTAAAGGGAGTATTTTTGCAATGACCCTGAGCCAAATAGCTCACATCAAAGGATCGGTCCTGCTCTAGCCTCTCAACTCCCCTTGCTGCCTCCTGTACCTACCCCAAGGCAGCTCTGGAGTATGTCTCATTGCATGAAAAGCCAATTCACTAAAACAACAGAAAACTAACCAATAATGTTTTTGTTCATGTCAGGTCAGGGAAGATGAACCTGTTTATCTAGAGATGAACACCAGGACCAGAGTGGGAAAGGAAGGTGAACGAATAGCCTAGAAACAAGGAAGAATAAATGGGAGTAAAATCTCCTCCGTTTTTGGCTCTGTTCAGCACTATGCTGCTCTTTCTGTATGCTCTAAGTCTTCACTGATATAATAAATGTTCTCGCCACACTCTTTGTCCATGACAAGCCTTCCCATTGCAACAGCACAAAACCTCTTCCTTTGCTCCAAACCATTTTGGGGACTGAAGTCTCTGTATTTCAAACTCGGCTGTGAACTCAGAAGAGGAAAGACTGAAGGAGGACTGGAGAAGGGGCAAAAAAACCACATCAGGACAATTTCACAAAGTATTTGGCCAATTTTACAGCTCTCTACTACTGAAGAGGAGCATCTTTCTTCAGCTGTAAGATGACCTTTTTCATTAGGTATTCTTCAGAAAGAGAAGTGTAAAGGACCTACAAAACAGGTGACCTGCACATCACTGGGAAGTGATAAAAGGACAAAAAGACTGCAACCTTTGTAGATGTGAACATACAGTGTTTCACCACATGATTTGGAAACAGCTAAGAAAACAGCTTTGCTGAACTATTACCTCTGCTGTTGCTTTCAGGATATGGAATTACTGGTTTCCGTGGGGAGCGCAGCAAATCCGAATTAATAAATGGCTTGTACTTTGGATATTCTATAAACGAAGTTGCAGAGAGTCCAT
The DNA here is from genome assembly GCA_013389945.1 of Fregata magnificens. NCBI lineage: Eukaryota > Metazoa > Chordata > Aves > Suliformes > Fregatidae > Fregata > Fregata magnificens. The sequence continues at coordinate 212,368 of WAAD01032197.1, read as the reverse complement.
CTGTGGCTGATGCAGAGTTATGAGTTTTGTGTAGATCACCCTGAAAAAAACCCAAAGCTGTTATTCAGCACATTTGTTTCTCTGTCACAACAAAAAAAAAAGTAGAATCCAATTAGATGGTGTAGAGAAGTATTGCTGCAGGAGATTGCAATACCTCAAAAGCTGTATATCCTTCCTTAGAGCCTTAGGCTGTGTCATTTTTACATCCAACTCTCCTCAACTAAGAACAGTACCAGAAAGAAAATGTCTTTTCCATACTAGTTCTGATTTCCACCTTTCTACTTACTTACACTGTCTCTTGCTTATTGTGAGAAGGTAATACACCAGTCAGTTGGAAAATAGCCACCGCCTTAACTACTGATTATACTTACTGCACACGAGATACTGTACTAAGGTGGCCAAACCTGATAAAGCACACCCTGGACCACAGTTCTACATCCACTCACCTAACATAATAGCTCTCTGACTGTAGATGAGGCAGAGGACACGCTCTCTCCTCTCCTCACCTCACCCTCCCAGCTGCATAGTCCCAACCCCTCTTTTCCACTAGCTTCAATTCCTCTTTCCTATACTTTCATGAATAGATTGCACCTCACCAGCAGATACACCTTGGTGTCTTTATGCTACACCTGATTAGTGGTATTAGCACAAGAAAAGCAGCAGCAGATCACAGCTGGGAAGGTACCTCTGCCTCTGAGCAGCAACATGCCATTAGGTCAGCTTGAGACTGTTCTCAAAAACACGGTCACAGAGACCACAGATTTCCCAGCAGTCTACACCAACTTTCCAAACGTTGGCTGTGTTTTGGATGTTGCAATGACCAGAACGGACCACCTAGCCGTGAACACGCTATGCAGTTGGCATACCATTAAACCATGTGCTTTCTAACAAGATTCTTCTAAGCAAAAGGGTCACGGCACTTGTATACTGTGTTTATGGTTTTGACTTAAAAAGTGGCTACCTGGCCTAAGCTTTCTGATTTGTGTATATGCATTAAATAAAATCCGAATGTTTATTTTTAACATGCAAGAATAGTTTCTCCCAACTATACCCACCACTAAACATTTCAGTAACAGAATTTGAAGGTAACCTGAGAGAGAAGTGGGCTGCAGGCAGATGCAATGCTCCTACAGCTTTCCACAGAGCATTTACTTCACTAGTATGTCAACTGAGCAATTGCTGATCTTGGCAGGGTTTTTTTTAAGCTTTTGCAAATACCAATTATCGGGAGCATATCGTGACCTAAATTAAAATACAGAAAGTATTTATGTAAGTACCTCATAGCAAATTAGACAATGGCCCAAAATGCATTATGCAGAAGAAAAATAATACAGGGAAAAAAATTAAGAAAATTTGTAAGTTATTTAAAGCCTATACACAGCTCATTTCCTCTTATAAATGAAGTGATTCATTGTGGACAAGAAAATTAGGACCCTAAGTAGTCTGAATGTATCAATCAGTGTCTCTAAGCACAGTTTTATGAATGCTTTGCAGTTTGTGTTTGTAACATTTTCCTACACAACATAATTGCTTTTCTTGGAATAGCTGCATTTGCACAAGAACTTTTGCTACCACAGAAAGCCAATTAAAACACTAATCCCTAATTAAGAATACATTAATAAAAATATTTTGAACAGTATTTTGTATGCATGCATATAAACACTTTTTTATGCTCAGCAGCCATACTGGTCTAACTAGAACACATGAATTTAAAACTGAATGAAAGCCTGTTACGTACTAACATCAAGACCTAAACCTCACTCCTGCAAAAACACCACCGGTGTTACAGGATGCTGAACTGGTGAACACAGAATAATAAGACCAAATAATGAAGTGAAAATGAAATGAGCAAAACACAGTACTTTATGCAGCAGGCAATAGAATAACAGCAGCAACCCAAACGACAGCAACTATTGATTCAAATATGAATATACTATCTGTTATGGATTAAAATCAAAGGTATCCCATGAAACAGTTGAAAGAAAAGGGAAATCAGTTTGAAATCAAAGTAGGGCTGCCAGCATCACAAGTTTCCTAGATGTCTTTATGTCTCATCTGCAAAATCTTGTCTGTGAATTAAAAATAACTACATAAAAAAAATGAAACTACAGGAGGGGTTTTTTGTTTGTTTTTCCTAGCATAAGTAACATTTTTCTAGCCAACAGCAGACTAACTGAAAGAAAAAGCTAGCACACTCAAACACTTGAACACCAAGTTACACAAAGCAAAACAAAAACAGGCTTTCGACTGGTTGCAGGTCTTCTAAATTTCACCTGAATGCAGGGTACAGGCACTAATTTGAATAGTGTAACAGTACAGGTATCTGCTTGAAATAAATACTGAAAAAATTGTGCTGAAATATTGCCTATTGTATAGGCAATCATTCTTTGGTTCAGTCTAAATAATCACTTGCTACCAAGTATATTTTCCTTATACGTTTAAGCAAATGACTGGTTTATATTCCGCTTCACAAATAGAGACTTCTAAATAACCCAAGTGAATAATGTGAGAAAGTTTATGAAACGGCATCAAGGAATTTCCCATCACAAATCTCAGACTCAAACATCACACCAATTCTCCACTCTTCTTGATTTCTCTCAAGTCATTAAAAATTATTTAAGTCTGTTTCTTCTCTTCGAAATTCTCACGGAGAGCATCATGCTGTGATGCTCAGGAGAATTCTGAACGTAAAAAAACCCACCTCTGAAAAATCAGAGAACTCTATATATTTGTTCTGAATCTCAGCTAGGCCACATTTGCTAACTACATAGTCTCCCCTCATTCTCGGTACTCCCTATGGTGTTTCCTTCCTTAAGCCACACTAAAGCCTCATAATCGTAAATGAAGAAGCTTAGCAGTCCCACAGGGAGCTAAGCGCACCAGCATCATGTAACGGTAGCAAGCTGAGTACATTTAACCTTCACAGGTCTGAGGACATTACCTTCCAAAATCCATCGCTGCTACCTTGCTTATCACCTGCCCACTCAAGTATGCAAAATGGAACATTAAAAACACAGAGCAGCAATAGCTTAACACACCAGTAGCATGCAGTGACTCCTGAAGCTCCCAAAAACTAAACACAGTGTGTGTGGGGGGAAGACATAACCTCATATGGAAAGTTTTAAAATAAGCATCAGCAACTTGGGGCAGAGGTACGCTTTTCAAACCAAGCAATTTGTGTAGATGGTAATAACATTGTTACTTCTCTGTCGCAGTAAAGAAATAGGGCACACCATGGGAAAACTTTCCATAAGGCTATTAATCTTGGTGGTATACCAAATGTTTTCAGTAAAAAAAAAAGGGAAAAAGCTCTATGTTTTTCTCATTATCATACAGAATTTGGCTAGATCCCTGGACAGTAAAAATAACAATGATTTATAAACAAACTGTAGAACCAGAGGGGCAGAAAAATGCAGTAAGTCTCTTGGGCAATAACTGCAGCAAAAAAGCATGAAGGCACCAATGCAGTGCCTTTGGTACTAGCACTTTGGCACTGGGAAAAGGGACTATAATTAGAGTGGGTGTATTGCAAATTCTTATATGGGTGCTCAGAACAGGAAAAAAATAACAACAGAAAAAAAAATGAAGCTTGGTAATGCTTTAAATGACACCCGGCAGTCCTCACGCTCGGTTAAAAAAAAAAAAAAAGCTGAAATAGGGGAAAATTATCTTGAGACTGGAAAAAAACCCAGAATAACCAGGTATCGAGGTCACTGAGCATAAAATAGCCAAGTACCCAATTATTGAAACTTTCAAAATAGCCATTTTGGAGGGACAATCTCAATTAGCAGCCTGTCCTCATCCCTCAGTACTACATGACTGGGAGAGCAGGGAAGGAAGAACAGCCCCTATCACCCAGAGGCCAACCTAAGTGCCGTCTGTGCCCGACTGATACAGAACTGAGTCAGCAGCGCTCTAAATGCAAATAACATCGCTAGTTAAAAGCAGACATAAAAAAGTTAACTCAGTCAAGCCATTACATCAAATAGGGGAAAAAAAAAGTTAGCACCATACAGTATTTTTTGTTAAGTTTCTGCTGTAGTGTGCCAGATGTATTAAAAGCAACTATTTTCAAAGTTCATAAAGCGTCAAGTTTGCTCTTTTCCTCTTTTTCAACACATACAAAGAGTCTTCAGTGGGCAGCTTTTTTCCTAAAAGTTGTAGTTTACTAACTAAATTAATTAAGCAGCCTACATTCATCTACTTAAGACTAAAACTAGTTTTCCGACATATTTCTCTACGCATGCTAGAAAAAATACCAGTCAGGAAGGGCGTAGGAGCCCTCAAATCCCTCTGTCATCACTCTTGCTGTATATGTGTGTAAATATGGGACCACACTGCAGAGGAGGAGACGGCAGACAACAGAGGACACTGAGCTGGCTGCTCACCAAGAAGCTGTTGAGACTCCAGACCATGAATCCTCATAAGACATATCTTGCACACCGTCATTCTGCATCCTTTCTGCTCTCTCTACTCCTCCAAAGAATGACATAAGTCATGGCCACTTACAAAGAAAAAAAGCAACCAAAAAACACACTTGACTTCAGAGAGCTACAGACGTCAAGCCAAAGTGTTGAACGAGACACCCAACTGGAAACTTCTGTTTCGGGTGACGATCTGGTGGAGGCAGGCAGCCTCCATCCACCCAGCTCAGCGCAGCCCGCTGTGCTTGCTCCAGCCAAGCCTCCCTTTCTTCGTTTCTTTTGTCAGAAGTAGTGAGACGGGTCCCGTCACTTCTCCGTCGTCGCTTCTCCACGCTCAGCACCTCAAGAGGAAGGTGGACGAGGAAATTCCAGTCCCCTGCACGCAATCACCTACGCACTGCCCCCAAATCGGCCAGGTGCTCGCACGCACGCCAGGGATCCGGGTACATACACCAAAGTTATACCGAGGTTTAAGGTAACGTTTCCACCTCACAAACGGAGAGGAGCAGACGCCAAAGCCAGGGCCCGCCCCCGAGGGGAGCCAGCCGCTCGCTGCACCAGCCTGACCGACCCGTAACCGCAGGCGGCCTTTGGAACAGGCGTTTGTAAAGTCGTGACCCCAGATTATTTCTGAAAATAAACCGAATTACAACATTTTATTCCCCTCCGCTTACAAATACGCTCTCCAGACACCGGCACGGGGACAGCAAGAGGGCTGGTTTCAATAGCAGAGTGTCCCTCTCCTTTTCTGTCGCTTTATAAGATATGCGTGCATATACCGTGGGTTTTAAGACACGGATACTGCATTTAAGAAACGAGACAGCTTTCACGGCTCAGGCGGTTCCCGCGCCGCCCGGCCGCTGCTNGAGGCGGCCGCCGAGCCTCACCGTGCGCTGGTGACCGCGCGCCGCCGCCATGTCCGCCAGGGAGGCCCGTGCTAGTGCATGTCCCTTTAAGGCGCGGCACCCGCGCGGCGGCGCCTTTCGCGCCGCTCAAGTCCCACTCGACTGACACCC